>VZUI01040049.1:0-344011 GCA_013401135.1 Cettia cetti | reverse complement strand
GGGGGGGGGCCTAAAAGCATTGACTGAAGGTAGCTATAAAAAGAGCAGCTAAAATAGCCAGTAATATTCCACAGATATTTCAACCTAACCACAAGGAGAAACAGATATTTTCATTGATTTACAGGCTGCCTATTGTCATAAGGAGATGAATAAAGATGTAAAACTATGGAGCCTTTTGGAGACTTTTGATAGAGCATCTCTTAGCAGTTCAACTGCTTGGTAAATGCCAGTGATAATCATTTCAGAAGGAATACACCAGACATATTGGGGGAACTAATACCCCAAGTCTTGACGGGACAGACAAATTTTTTTGTCAAGAAGTATTTTTGTTTTCTTTTCTTTCAAAGTACATGTTAATATAATTCAGTAGGAAAAATCACGAAGTTTGATGTACTAGCAGCAAATACTTGCAGCAAAGTTTTTCTTGATAAGTACACCTCAAACTGATATGTTCAACACACAAGCAGCTTGTAAAGCAGGATTTGCCTGTTGCTAGCTGACAGGATAGTGAAACTTCCATGTAACTGCCTAACAGAATTCCTGAGGGGTGATGTAGGATTAGGAGATCTTACCATGGTTGAATGGCATACCAGTCATTCACATTTTCTTAATATAGGAGAAAGACTCCTCCAGATTTGGTGTCGCAAAAGAAAAGCCATGCTATTTGAGGCTGTATTAACCTTAGAGTATTCTATGATGCAGTAACACAGGCAACACATTGCCAGGCTGCAGGACACTTCCAGGCATGCTCTGGTACTGTCCAATATGCCTTTTTGGACCAGGATCATGCTTGCAAAGTGTGCATTCTTGGAACCAACTGGAGAGTACACAGCCAAGTTAAACCAGAACCTCTCAGTGTGTCCTTAATAGTTTTACAGGTACTCTTGCCTCTACAAATACTGGGGACAGATCCCTATCACACACAGGGAATGGCAACAAAGAGATAAGGTTCATGCTGTAGACAAAAAAGAACTAGAGCGAGTCAGATTAACAAGTGTACCTTGCCTGGTGCAATCTTAAATATTTCAGGCTAGAAATTAGAAGAGAAGGCAGTAGGCATCACCACACACAAGGCTTTGCAGAGCAAGCAGGCATCACTGATGAAAGTGGTACAGACAGTAGATACATCCCACCCTAACTATGCAAATGAACCAACTAACAATAAATGAAGTATGTCAGAAGTCAGCTACCAGTAGCTAGAAATGTTTCTGTCATCAAATCAGTCATTGCAATCTTCAATGGCCTATATGCTTAAACTTTCAGAACACTTGTATTACAAAAAATCAAAAAAAAAAAACCAGCCAAAACAAGAAAACAAGGAGGAAGAGATTCATCTCCCAACAGAAACTGAACTGAGTGTCCTTAATCATGGCCGAATGAGCCATCCATCCTTACTGACAGTCCAGGAAAATCACACATCATACTCAGCCGAGCTACTGCTCCTTCATTGGAAGCAATGTGGCCTCTTTTAAACACTGAGATCCAGAAAGCCATGCCCTATCAATTTAAATCCAGATGCTTATGCCTCTTGCAGAGAGTCTGCTCAATCCATAGACCTGTACCTGATGGAATGATTAAGTGAATCCTTACATGAGCACGCAGGACAGAGTGAGAGAAGCAGTGATGAAGCCATTTAAAGCCACATCTGCATTATACATGCTCTCTCTTCCTGGAAATTCAAATTAAAAAGCAAATAATCACATATATTATTTATTTGGAAATAATACAATGGTACAAGTTATTGAAAAGAGCAAAATATGTGGAATCAAGGCAAAGGCATCTGTAGGAAGAGGACTTTTCTCAATAAGATAAGGGTGCAACAGCTATGACTGGGCAAAGAGCAAAGGCAGACATGCTTGCCTTGTTCCCAAACTATCATGAGATCTATTTTTTTCATATCATTCAAAGATGCTGGAAATCAAATTGAAGCTTTCCTTTCTAACGCTGATCTGCAATTTTGTGTCCAAGCTTTATGATGTACTGTTTTCCCTTTACCCTGGCAAAAGAATGTGCTAGAGCCCAAGAAATTTTTAGTCCTTTCTCAAGACTTCTTGCTACAGATTTTATCCAGGCAGGATTTAGAGTTTTCTAACCCATGCTAAGAATACATAACCATGCAAATCCCCTACTTCATTCTCACATCCAAAAGTGATTTTTAGGCAATATGCTATGCTGAATTCTAACTAAGCAGTCATCCTGTTGAAGTACAGGACACAGATGAGAAAAAACTATGGGGGCAGTGGCTATTTCCAATACTTCCAGCAGCAGAGGATCTGTGTTTCAGAAGGTTGCATTTTAGTACATTGTTTATGGGGGAAAATGTTTTAAGATTATAAAGCAAGAGATAGATGAATAGTCAGAGTAAATACTGGTCAGCTAAAATTTCTAAGATGGAAACATTTCAGGAAGCTTCTGTGCAATAACATTTAAGGTTTTAGAACACAGTAATTTTGCTATCAGGTCTAGAAAGAAAAAAACCAAAACCTCAAACACCTTTGAAAGGAGAATCCCAGGGAAAACTGACTCAACAGGCACCCTCTGCATATGAGGAAATATTTTCCAGTTGTCTGGAGAACATCAATGGAGCTTAACATATCGCAGCAGAATTTTAAATTTGATCTAAAGAGTGAATTTTATGAAAACTTTGAGAATTTGACGCCTTCCTTTTCCCAACTTTCATACCTAACAAGACAGGCTCTTTTTTAGGGCTCTTGAAGGAGAAGCAAAAGTGAAGGACAAGAAAAGGCTACAGCAGCCAACCTTCCAGCCCACTGAATGGATTACAAAACATTGTAGTAAGTTTTCCATCATGGTGTGGAGTTGTTTCATGAAGTCCCACAACAGTTCTGTGACAGCTACTTTCAAGGCTGCATTTCTCTCCTTTCCCTTTGATATCACAAAACGCTACAGGATGTTTGGACAGTCAGGTCTGTGACCAGATTCTATATTAAGAGATCTAACTAAACTCTTCCACCAACACTAACACACCACAAGATTATACAGTGAGAGAAGACAAGATTGCAGACTAGAACATAAAAAACCCCATAATATACACAGAAGAAATATTTTAGTATTTTTTCCAGAGCCATGTTTGACATCTAAATCTCAAAGAGGAAAGCATTAAGGCTTTCAGAAGCAAAAAAAAAAGTAGCATGATATAATTAAAATACCTCTTTTTGAGCAAAGTACAAATGAAGCTATTGAAGTACCTTGGTATCCACTAGTGCTGAAGACAAGTGCCAGGCTCTGCAATGCTTTTCCTATCTTCTGGTATTCCTTGGGTAGTGCTGAAAGTGGGAAAAGGATGAGGAAAATAAGGGAAAGAAAAGCAAAAAACCGACAAGGGTAAGTGAGACTAAATCTGCAGCATTTCCAAAACTTGATGAAGTAGATGTCAAAAACAACTAGGTTTTACACTTTCTGTAGTGACACATTTATAATTATATTCTTTCCCCCCTCCCCTGCTACACATGTTCCAAAACTGGATAAAGCAATTGCAATCTGGATTCTTGAAAGGTACAAACAGTTGGGGAAACATTGTGTGAATGCTATTAAAAAAAAAATTAAATCTCATTGCATTTCTAGCTCAGTCCTCCTATGCATACAGTGAGTTTTTTTCCCATGGAGGAAGAAAGAGGGCAAAGTGCTGCAGTGTGATACGGAGAATAGGTCTCATTAATATTTTAAGAGAGGAGACTATTATACAGACACATAATACCTAAACTCTCCTCAAATCATGAATTTTATATTTAAAGGCACTAGAAACCAAGATTATCTAGGTATAAAAATTATGCAAGTATCTGAATGACAAAATTGGTTTTATAATCTATTTATTGAACATGCATGCATAAATTGCTCCATCACAATTAAATCAATCAGCTGTGATTTATGAGTGCATTTATTATTAACACTTTGAACAGCACCACTCCAGAGGCCTAAAAAGCAATCTGAAAAGCAAAAGCAAATTTTTATATGCTGCCTGTACTAGCAGAAAAAAAACCAAAACCAAGTAGATATGGGTTTTGTTACCAAATATTTGTATTCAGAGGGTACATTGCCCAGGCAAATAGAAGGTTTTTAGCTGCACTAGCATCCCACAGAATCTGATTTTTACAGAAGAACCCCTTTGTGTGGTATAAAATAGCACCACAAAACCCCCAAATCAACCCCCCACCCTAACTGCCTAATTTTATTGTTTATCTTTGATCAAGCCCTTCTCCAGAAGTCAGACTATTTATGATAACTGGTATATCTTCAACAATGAGTAAAATTTAGAGTACTAGAATTCTGTTGTCAGCTATTACACTGATACTGAATCTCCAGTGGAAACTTCACTGAAGAATCTTTGGTTTCTTTTCACATGTATTTAAGAAGTTTCCACTGTCAGTCATTTCAAGTCTCACCGAATGGAAGGCATGTAACTATTGCTCAGGAAGTGCCAAAAATACTTCTGATTCAAAGTCAAGTCTAGAGTTGACAGGGAACTTAAAAGCTAAGAGACTACTAAAATTTCGCATGTTCCAGTTTACCAGTCTCTCTTTTTGTGTTCAGAATCAATGTCTGGAAAATTAAAAGTTAAAATTTTGACACAATCACAACTGTATTGCTGTATCTATGCTAAGTTGTAAGTATTAGAAGAATCTAAAGCACTAGTGTTGTAAGTACAGAAAGACTTTAGCTGAATTTCTACTGTAAGCACAAGTCACAGCCAGCCCTTGGTATGATCATTGCTTTTGTAACTGCAAAGCAGTGCTGGTTTTCTAGTCTCATCTGAGGAACCTTATTCCTTCCCCTGTTCTCCACTTTCCCCTCAGTATAATTGGCTAGTGAAGCAACATCTGTACCATGTTAGAGCTCTGTCATGTGTTAGACTATTTTTGACCAGCAGGAGGGTCAGTGGTGTGTAGAAGGAAACCCTTTTATTCAAAGTTGGGAAATGTAAATAATTCAGAGTTAACATCCTATAGATACTGAAGTCTAATGTAATCACTTCCACGAGACATGGAGCTTCTACACTTCCCATTCTCTCCAGTCAGCCCCAAATATTCAGCTGCAGTGTTAGATTAGTAAGAGGCAAAAACATAACTCAGGAGATATACTTCAAGTTTTGGGGACAAAGTTTTGGGGGTATTTTTTGTGGGAGTTAAAAGGAGAGTAAAAAAAATTAAGGCGATTCAAGGAGATTTATGTGATAGGTCTTTGGTTGCCAGACACTACAGCCTGCCCTGAAGTTTTTCTTATTATGATCCTCAGCTGTAGTACCTGCTTCCTTTCAATAGCTGCCTTGTGGTGGCCACAAACACTGAACACTGCTGTGGACTAGGAAATTAGAGCCCAGGCAGAGTCATAGGGACTTGGTGTGAAGTTCTGCAACCCTAAATATCTGTGGGAAGGAAGAGACAAGATAGGAAAAAAAAAGAATTGGGCTAAAGATTAAGTTAGAATCAAGTTGGTTTTTCTTTTCTTTTTCTCTTAAACTCATTTCATCTTTAAATCACTCCTCCTAGCATGCAAGGATCCTAAATAAGGGGTTAATAAGATGCAATTATTTGAATTATATGATTTCATCAAATAAACAGGTCTATTTTGCCCATGTCACTAAAATTTAAATAAATGACCAATATATGAGAACAGGTCCAACAAGGGCTTTAGCTGCATTACTAGAATTATTTAAGTATTTTTAAACCTATGGGCAGGGAAGAGATACTTCTGAGATAAAGAAAAAACCCCAAACAACCCAACAAAAAGCCCCACATCAAACATACTAACAAAAAAACTTGCACAATTTATACTCTTAGACTGAAAATAGCCAGAATGCCAAACAATTCCCATGATAATTTAGGAGTTTCTTTAAAGATGTGCCTTGAATTATACACATAAAAAAAAAAAAAAGAAGAGAGAGAAAAGCACCACAGAAATGTCTGCTGAATTCAGAAGGACACTTACGCCCTGTACACCTCTTCCAGTGCTCTTGTCCCACTGTCAGCAGCTCTTTAACTCCATCATCCATTGCTTTGGTGAACCTACCCACTGCATCACATTTCTGTTCTCTGTGGCATTTTGAAAAAGCAAAAACAAAAAGCAGTTTAATGGATGCATAATGCTAACTTTAAACACAATACTGAAATGTTTAGTAATGTCAACTAGGTCTTAAAAAATATGAGAGATATAAACCAGTTCCTTGAAATTTCTGCCATTTCAATAAATTCAGAATTCCCCTCTTTAACTGCAGGCATTATTTGTTCCATTTTTCCTCTATGTTAGACTCACAGACACATGGCCCTGGACTAGCGCTCATTACAGTGTAATAGAAGCAGTGAAATTCATACAATGAAAAAATAAAAAGAAAACAACTGTGTCAGATATTTTATCTAACATAAGTGAATATAAAGTAAGATAGCAACTCTCCTAGGGAAATATATATGCATATTTTCATATTATATTGTCAAGACCATTGTGCTGAGTTACATTATAGGGAGCAAGACAAAAAAAATCCGTGGTGCTCAAAAGATAATTTTGAATTAGTATGTGCCTTTTTACTCCTCTTTAACCACGTTTTCATGCAGCTATCAGAGTTTTCCATTAACACAGCACTGCATACACAGCAGTGATTTGTGAACTCTACAAAAGAAAGCTAAACATATATTTTATAATTTCCAATGAGATTTATTTAAACTGCATCAGATCTTACAAATGCTCTCAGCCAAAGCCTGCATGAGGCAACTGTCACAGCAAGGGGACACTGAGTGACTCTCCAGAGCCAGGGCAGCAGCTCCAGCTGTGGCCCAACAACCTAGAGGTTCCCACTTCCCTACCAGCACTTCCTTCCTCAGCTGTTATAACACATGGTTATTTGCATAAAACTAGCACCTGGGCTTTCTAAGAGGCTCTTGCTTTACTCCCTTTACCTCAGGAGCAAAACATCCTTTATGTTTTGAACTTCATACTTTAGGGTATTAAGATCACCAAAAATGCTCATGAACCTGTGCAGGACTCTCAAAACACCAGCAAAACTGTTCAGTAAAGAACATCTTCACACTGAAGAACCTGAGTTATTGAACAAGCTGGTTTGTCCACTTTTTAAGTGGAGTAATGGCTTTCAAGACCCACACACACTTTTAACAGCATTCCCATGCACTAGATCATGTGGACATCTGAGATGTTACAGCCACCCCTGCAACTGCTTGGAAATGGGTCCCCAGCACCACACCAGGCTGCCAGCCCCAGCCCAGGAACCCATACCCCTGGTAAGCATTCTCTTCAGGCTGGTGTGCCCTCCCTGCTTGGGCATAAACTTTAGCAGACCACATGCTGGGCACTCTCTGCCAGGGCTGTAGCACATTCCCTCTCCTGCACCCTGGGTACAAAATCCTCCCTCTCATTCACCCCTTCAGCTTTTATGCCATTGGGATATACAGAAACCACATCACTTCAGCAAAGTAGTGAGGGTTGAAATCCCCATGGTTGAAGTGTAAGTGACCAAAAAGTGTGCGTGTTTTTCTGCTGGTACAGAACTGCTACCACACAGCCATTATTTCCACTCAATGTACACTGCATCACTTGCATAAAGTGTAGATACACTCCTGCTTTGCTACTAAAAATACTTCTATCCAGTTTACCCACACACACAAAAAACATTATCCAGGTTTCTGTGTTGCACAACAGCAAGTAAAGCATGTCATACATACTACATCTTCTAAGAAAAATTACTAAGCCTAAAGGAGTGGAATAAAGGCTGCATAGTAAATCCAGTCTTTAACTCTGTGAAACCCAAAGGTTTATAACCTACAGAATACACACTAAAAAGCATGTATATGTAATATATACATATATAAAAGAAACACATCCATTTGCACTTCCAGAATGAAATTTGATCATTTAAGTCACTTTTAATTTTTAATAGTTTTCCATAGATTACAGATATTCAAATGTGTGTACATTACATACAACTATTGCACAGAAACCTTGTTCTGCTTATTGGTCTGTCTACAACTATCCTAAGCTACTTGGTAAGTTCATGTTTTGGTTGTTGAAAGATTAAAGATCAAAACACACTTCCACAGCAATATAAAACATAACTCAATAAGATCTGACAGCACTCTATCCCATCAACTAGCTTTACATAAAGTCTTTTAGGATTAGCATTCAGCCACTGAAGTCAAAAAGACATCACATAGAATTCCACCAAGTACTGGAGGGGTTGATATGAAAATTTCATTATTTAAACAATTTTTCAGCTCTGCCTTGATTAATACCTCTTCAAATCCATGAATATATGTGCACACTTAATATCTGAGTTTTGGATTATCTCAGCATCTGTTGTATACCCAGATCCATAATGTCCATACAAAAAAAAATCATCTTACATTTCTACCATGTCCAAGTCAGGAGCTTCTGGTTCCATTGTAGAAAAGATCATGACTCCTACAGTTTCATCTTTTTCTGCCTTCCGCTTTCCAGTTTTCCACTCCTTAAAAAGAAAAAAGACAAAAAAGAAAAGAGAGACACCAAGTTTGATCACCTCTCATCCTTCTTTAAGGGCATGTGCTTAAGGAGTGAATGAAATGTTTAGGAGAACTGTTAACCAACAGACCACCCCTGAATTAAAACCTTTCATTAAGAAATGAAAACTCCAGAGAAGCCAAGGCTTTTTGCAGTTTCCCAAAGTTCTCTCCCTCCTCCTTTGTGCACTTTGTTGTCTAAATTCTGGGGTCAACAGACCTTTCTTGTTTGTTACTGAAACACAGTGCAAGAACAATGATATTCAGCTGTCTCCGCACAAAAGTCTTATATCAGAAGCTGCTCAAAAAGATCATGCAACTATTATGCATTATCAGACTAAGTTCTTAGTGGTTAAAAATTCCCTGTGTATTGCAACATCTGTTCTGTTTATACATCTATAAATAAGAAACTAAGAAGTGCTGACAAGCTGGCAGAATTATACAACTCCCCGCTAACCATCCAACCAGCATTTCACCAGGACTACTACTTATTATATTGTTATCCTCTACTTACAGGATCACAGAATAATTCTGGTTAGAAGTACCTCAGGATGTTTGTAGTTCAACCTCTGACTCAAAACTGGTCAGCTGTGACCTTGGTCACAGGAGACTTGAACCTTGGAAATTTTTTAAACCAGACTAGATAATTTACTTTTTCAGCAAATTATATGTGTATTTAGAAGTATGATTATTATGAGGAGAAAGCAGCAGAGCGGGAGCTCAAGCATGAAGAAACCATTATTTACTGAAGGTTTACTTACTTTATTTATCATTTACTGAAGATATTAAAATCTTTTTTTAAAAAGCATAATAAAGTGTGTATGAATAAAAAATGGCTGATTTCATCAGGTAAGGTGTTAACATGGTGCTATTACAACCCATTTCAGTGAAAAACTGTGGTTTTCAGGGATAGGGGCAGATGGTTGTTTTTAAATACAATCAGGATCAGCCAAAACCTAGACCAACTACGTAGTTATTGTTTGCAGGGCAGCACCACTCAGAGGATCACAGTGATTCGTAAATCCAGCAGAGACAGAGCAGGGCAACAGCCAAAAGAGTTTTATATACGTTCCCATCTTGCTGGAGGATACAAACTGTCCCTTGAAAGACTGGCAACAAAGTTACTTTGAAGAGCACAACTATGTGAGAAAGGCGTGTAGCATTACACAGGAGCAATTTCATGCCTTGTTTTGATCAACTAGCTGAGCAAGGAATCCCAGCAGTTTCCAGCCCATCGCTACTGCCCACAGTGGGGCAGCTACAGACCTGAACTCTTGGTTTGAAGGGGCACTGTGGGGGACAGCAATTCCTCAATCTCAGCCTGTGTGTGAACTTTATTTCATTTCCTACCTTCTCATCTCGGAAATTGAGAAATTGCTGGAAAACTTCACTTTCTGAGACAACAGGATGGCGACACATTCTTGTCATCCAAGCTTGCAGCCTCTCCATGCGCATTTTGATAAATTCTTCTTCAAAGCGCCCTGTTACACATTGAACAATAATCGTTACATTTACAGGCTAGCACCTTCACATTTCTTTTTTTAAATTTAGATTGAAACAACCTGTAATTCATCTGGTGAGTTATGAACAATTTAATGACTCAGAACTTACAAGAATCACAGAACCCTGAGTTGGAATGGACTCAGAAGGATCATTGAGTTCAACTCGTAAATAAATGGCCCATTATGCTAACAAATCAAAAGAACCTTAAATTACAATATATTGATTACAGATCAAGAGTTCTCCTCTTTTTTAAGACATCCAGGAAATATTAGAAAAACCTAATACCCACCCACAATTCAAATACATTTTTTTGAAAAAAACTAGTAAACTTTTGTATGGAAAAATCAGGTGTTCAGATGACCCAAGTGAAAAGCCAGGCACAGGCTTGGAATGCAGGTATTTTTCTGGTACAGTTTAGTAAAGTCTTGGTCAATATGAGGTTCAAAAACACTGAAGAAAAAGGAACTACAATCCAAGTTGCCATGAACAAGCTAACAAAGCAAAGAAATTAAACTGCTCAAAAAACATTGAAGTTGAATTGCTCAGAAATATTTGAAATTACTCAAATAGAAATCACAGATTTAAAAAGCAGTGCCTCCTTTAAAAATACTTCCATATAGGTAAACAGGGGAAAAAATCAAAATATATCAATAAATCATATGCATAAGCTGGTTAGAATATACACGTACATGTAAGACTGTAACTGATTTTTTTTGGTACTTAAGATATTTTTAGTACAAACTAAATAAGTAACCATTTTTTTTCTTAAACCAGTAATGCATCATCACTGTGTATTCATAAGAGCAGTTAGTTTTAGTAGAAACTGTCTTCTTGATAGAACCCTTTCTAATTTAAGAAATGCATGACATCAGACTTCTAAAGCATACAGGAAGTGAACAGGATTTGGAAGGAAAGAGAGAATCCTCCAGCATCCAACTCTTCTGATTTCCATAGCAGCGCAGATGACAAGCCTTGAACACATGTACTGTTTCAATATAACCATACTGCATAGTTACTATGGCAGCAGATCTACAAAGTTGAGTTGTTTGTGCTTTGGGTTTTGGTTTTTTTTGGTTTTTTTGCAACTATGGAAACTAGCAATATTAGCAGATAAATAACAGAACTAATGAAAAATGAACTTTGTGTATGGGTATTTTTCCTGCAAATTACAAAAAAAAAAAAAAAATCAAACACTACAGAAGAGACATTCTATACCATTCAGTAATCCTTTGTTTCATTTTTAATCTATACAGAAATTCTCACAGCATTCCTGCAAGGAGTGCAGAACAACAGAAAAGTAGCAGTTGGAAGTTACACGCTGGTCATTAAGCATATCATCACAAGTATATCATCAAAACCAGGATCCTGACAAAGTCAGTCTGGAGTCTTGTTTTGTCAAGATCAATCAACAGAAATGCTTTTGCAGACAGTCTTCAGAAAGAGGCCTCCTAAACACAGTTAAAGATAAGCACCCTTTTTCCAGTTTCTTCATGTTTCAGAAAAAGAGACACTTTTTTGGTGGTTTTTTGTTTGTTTGTTTGTTTTTCATGGGGCAAGGTAGTATCTCCCATAGATTCCAGAAGACAGAAATTCACAGGCAATGGATTTTGTCAAGATGTGATGCCAGACTTTTTGGATCTTTTAAGGTATTACAATGAAATCTAGAGACCCCATCATGTCTTCTGGTTTCCTTTTAGTAAACATGCACATGTTTAACTAAAAATGCTGGTCAATTCTAAACACGAGGCTAGGGGGAAGAAGTCACTTCCTCACTTTTCAGTTTCCTCGGCATTTATCCCAGCAACTTGATCAATGCTCAGCTTTCTTCAAACACAGCAGAGCTGCTGCATTTTGAGTGATGCTCACAGCCGTGTGGTTGGCAACATGCCGATGCTTGTATGTTTGGTTTTGGCTGTTTATCTTAAATTCTGTATAATCTTACCAGAAAACATACAAGTGGAAATGAGCTAAAGGAATGGATTTTCTTCCTACACAGGTGTCCATTCTTTTCTTCATATGCCCACTTTAGCATATACTTGTAGAAAGGAAGCCAGAAACTACTGAAAATGCATAGGCATTGTCATATTCTGTTGCAACAACTAAACTTATGTGCATTTAAAGGACCCAATCCCACTTTTCTGGAAGTCAGAACAAAAGATTTCCACAGGCTTCAGACAGTTTGGTCAATCTGAACTGATATCAAACCAGAGCAGAACGCTACAGAAACAAAAGATGCTTTCTAAATCAAGTGCGAAATCAAGCAAGAGGAGAAATAGCTGCAACATTTCACTTGGAAGCAAAAAAACCCAGTTTGTCAGGGGATGCTCCCTTTCCTCTGGGAACTTTATGTCAAAGCTCCTACAACATGATATATGTACAATCAAATACAAAAGAGAAAAACCCAAACAAAACCAAACACAGTGCATGCCCCTCCCCAAACCTCAAAAAAGAAAACCCCATGCAAAAACATTTGCCCAGCCAATCAGCAAATACAGAACATAAGTAGCTATCTCTTCTCTCCAACAGTAATTATTATCTCATATAGTAACTAGGGGGATTTATTTTGCTTTTAATTACCTTTTTTTAAAATCAGTGTATTAGATAATTGGACCTGAGTTTAAAGTGATTCTCCTAGTACTGATCTGTTATTATCAATCAGTCATAACAATTCATCATAAGTTTTGAGTGGTGAAAGACTGGGGTTTCTTTGACACCTTCTTTAAAAATAATGGGAAAAACATTCAGTAAAAAATAACTGAACCTTATAAAAAACTGATTTCCTTATTTCCCCTTCCATGAATTCGGAACTGGGAATAATTACCTGTTACTTGCTTGTCTGGAAGAGAAGGAATTGGAATGGCTAATCCAAATTTAACCAGGAGCCTCTCATACAACCAGTCAAAGTGCTTGTATCTGTGGTTGACAGACCGATTAGTGTTCTGTAAGAGAAACACAACTCTGAACTTGGACAGGCATCTACACATAGTCACATGAAACAAGCATGACCAGAGTGGTAACCACATGGAATGTAAATAAAATTTTCATTTAGAGCCTCAATACAGAAAAACATGAAATTCTAGAGAAAAGCAAATCCTTGGGGTAAAAAAATACGACAACCACCACTTACTCTTACAATGCTCTTGCCAAGTCATGCAAACTTTTATTTATATGTACAAATGACACATATTGTGAGACAAAAGATCCTGTTTCAGATACACTTACAGTGCAGGTCAGCTGATACTCAATGTAGCTCTTGAGACCATACATTTTAGAACCTTTTTTGGGATCTGCCACCACACAGTCAAATGTCGAGGTAGGATATACCCACATTGGGCCATAATCACCAATCTGTAAGAAATTGCAAATATTTTCTTTAAATACATCATGTTGCAACAGCTGCAGACAAAGAGACAAATAACTTCTCTCTTCACTTGAGAGTTTCCATTGGTTTCAGTGAGAGGCTGAGAGTCTGAAAATAAAGGAGTTTCTTGCAAGCAGGGATGAATGAACACAGTTGACTTTATCTTGTGCATTTTACAATTTTTCCCAAATAACAAAGGAGTGGTGAATTCTAGGGCTATTTCAACCACATTTCACTAGAACAGCATATATACAAAAGAGTTTGGTTTTTGGATCAGAAAATTACCTGACCATCAGGACTGAATATTTCAAACCTCTACAAAGGTAGCTCCTACAAATAACTATCTAGATAATGAATAGACAGTGTAATGTATTTGCTATGCATCTCAATCCCAAAAACGCTTATGTTCATCACAAGTAATGCAGATACAGCATGAGGAAAAGAGTACTGAAAATAATTATCATCATCGCCACACTTATGATTTTTATTATGACAGTTCCACTTCCAATTATATGTTCAGTATCAGTTTCTTCTGACCCAAGTATATATAGCAACCTTGAGGATAAAAGTTCAGTTAAGAAAACAGAGAAAGGTGATGAGGATTATAAAACCCAATCAACCAACCAACTCTAAAAAGAAAACCAAAAAAACCCCATATCACACACAGAGAAAAACTATACACAGTCCCAACTTACAATTATGGGAATTTTTTCTTTGGGTTTTGCTAGCTGCTTTGCCAACAGATACTGTTCCATTCCAGGTTTTGCAAATCCAGGAAATCTAACAATAAAATGAAGTGATAAGTTAATTCCAGATTCTCTTTCCTTTGACATACGCAGAATTACCTGCCATTATAGGAAAAAAACCTAAGTATTTCTCAAGTACAGAAAAGAGTTTATGTGAATTACTGTAACAATATTTTGCGCTGAAAAAAGCAGAAAAGTTTTGGCTACTGACATCCAGGGTTTTTGTGTGTGTCTTGTGTGTCTGTGTGTCTTTCTTGCAGAGCAAAGTAGCTATTCCTGCTCTACTGTCCATCATACCAAACAAAACAGGAGGACACAAAGTAATATCTATCACTCCTCTGCAGCCTCTCTGGAAACACCACACACACAGATGCTCATGCACCTGAAATTTTTAAATTATGAGAATTCAATAATCTGAAAGAATGATATAGAGAAGACCAATCAAGTGTTTCTAAACATGAATTATATTAAATAATTCATCCACCAACTAAAAGAAAGCCAAACAATCACTATAATGTTCCTAAAGTCTTACAAAATGCCTTATAAAAGGCAAATGGTGGTCCTTATTCTAATTAGGAAGATAATTAGCCCTTGAAGTATTGCCAACCTGCTTGCAGAAACACAAGCAGTAAAGTAGGACTTACTCCACAGATTTTAAAAAAAAAAAATCTTAAATAAGGTATTTTTGTGAGTTTACAGCAAGTGAACAATGATGCAACACTGGACATAAAAACCCACTGATTAACAAAATTAACTAGTCATGCAGAGACAGCTGGTTTTAGTTATATACCCAAGGAACCATTATCCTACAATCCTTTTCCACTCTGCTTTCATCTACTTAAAGATTACCACACACTAGCTCTCAGAGTAACAGCAGTTTTAGAATAAACAAACATTAAGCTGCAATATGAGATAATGCTAGTATAGCCGTGACAAAGCTTGACACTAATGTAAGATTTTTATCTATAAAATCAAACTTTCTGTGGCTCAAGAATTAACCTGCACAAACACAGTTTCCCCCCTCAAATTGCTCAAGAACTCTGGGGCAACATCTCTGATCAGTTTTTACTGTATGGGCAAGTCATCCACCACCTTTGACTTTCATTAAGAACAAACTGTCAAAGACAGTTAAATTTTAAAGACTTGAAGTTCAGGCATTGTGAAGGAGTCATCTGCCTGTATGACGCCTCCAAAAATTATAC
The DNA here is from genome assembly GCA_013401135.1 of Cettia cetti. Taxonomy (NCBI): domain Eukaryota; kingdom Metazoa; phylum Chordata; class Aves; order Passeriformes; family Sylviidae; genus Cettia; species Cettia cetti. Next base: position 328,698 of record VZUI01040049.1, on the reverse strand, counting down.
AGCTTTGTCATGTACTTTCAAGCTTTCAGGGATCTGTCCTCTGCTTGCTTAAGGAGTACTCTGAACTACAAATCCACCTCCTCTTCTGCCCCCAAACTGTAATGTTTACATTGCTTATTTCAAGGATGTTGAATTTAGACATCTTGACAAATTCCAATTCTCTTCAAAATATACACATTTCCCCTGCATTTTCCATTACTTGTTAAGTGGTAACTTCATAGCAGCTGCACGAGAATTTCCACGCTGGACCCCCCCAGCCTCTGATGCCTCAGCCTCCTTGTAACCAAGGTAAGATGGTGAAGTTGATTTTGGGTCATCCCAGTCATCATCCCAATCATCGTCATCAGCAGCTGCTGAAGTACAGGAGGGATCAGGGGATAGGGAAAGGAGAAAGTTACAAAATTTCTCTTCAAAAGCAGAAACAGGTACTTCAGCACTCACATACAAATAATCAACCAGGTAAATATATTAAAATTTCTTTCAGCCTTCTATTTTATGATTCCTCAATTACCACTATCTCCATCAAATACAACCTGCAAAGCAGTGCACTACAAATCCACTGAGGGAGAGGGGGAAAAACAGAAAATAAGAAATAAGGAAGAGATGATGGTGTGTTAAGATGAACTCAACTGTGTTCTATATTTATAGACTCCAAGTTAGCATTTCCCAGTTATGGGTTCTCCCCTTAATTTAGACTGTTACTACAAAAAGGTAGAGAAGCCTTCTGAAAGGCTAGTCACTTCTTAAAATTAAGGATTTAAGAGACTATTCCCTCAAAGGACTGAGAGCACAAATTCAAGGGAGTTTAAAAGTTCCAGCTACACAAGCTAAACAACATGCCTGAGAATAATAGATCACGTATGCACAAGACTTAGGTTTATCAGATTTCCATAAAAGTTTGAGGCATCAGTTACTGTGGATCCAATTTTTTTTTAAAAAAAATTACTTTAAAAACCTCTATTATTTTAGTGTCCAGATTACCCACATAGCAAAGTGCTATTAGGAAAATTATTTGGTTTTGTTTATTGTTACAAAAGATAACATAATTCTTACCTCTACTGTCCACCTACTCTAATTTATTTTTTGAAAAAAGAGCATTATTAGCACACCTGGTCCTTGATATGCCTGTGGATGACCAAACGCTGCTGCCGCCTCCCAGTTATTTGAAGTGCTGTTTCTCTGGCCAGCTGCACTTTCAGGCTTCGTTGCCCAGCTGTCAACAGCGTTTCCATTATCCCAGTTCCCAGACTTCCCAACATTCCAGCTGGACCAAGGATCATTGGCAATGCCTGCCTACATTGTGTAGAGACAAAAGTAAAGAAGGATTGCTGAAGAAATGAGCAACAGCCACGTACTTTCTTCCTGAAGTCTTTAATCTCCTGCTGGTAGGCCGAGTTTGCATTCAGCACTTCACGAGTTTGATTTAGAAGCAGCTGCCAAATCTTGCATTTCCAGCTACACAACTCCTCCATGCAGCAAGCACTTGGAAGAACTGATCAGCTTTCCAGCAATGCGACACCAATACATACTAATAAGAATGTTTCTCCTCAGGGTAATTAAATTATTTGTTGCAACAGTGTTAGGAAGCAATCTCACCCATGGTAATTATTTTACCTGACACCTTAGTAAGTATGGTACTTGTGAACTATTAATTACCTAAAGCCAAGGGCTAATTAGCACATTTAAAACTGGAACTCAGAAGTCAAGAATTAGGTTTTTGCAAATACTTATTTTATCAAGCTCAGACTAGTGGCTTTACTAAAAGCAAACAATAAATTGCTCACCCACACCATCACTACTGGTGTGGCAGTTAGGGAGTTTATTAAAGCCTCACCTGCTGAGCTTCCCTGTCAGAGCTTAACTCATTCACAGTGAAGATGGGGGAAGAAAACAGACATCTGCCAGGGAACACTCTGGTATCTCCCTGCAGACCTACTCTCTCAGCATAAGCTGAGAGTGGTGAAGGCACTCAGACACCCCCTTTTGCTAATGCAGTTGTGGAGATGGAAACCACAGCAAAGGAGTGCAGAGCAGACATGTCTCTAACTACTGCATTTGGCAAGTTCATCTTGGCTTAATAGCTTAGCATCCTGCTCAGCTCCTTGATTTTAACAATACACTTTGAAAAAGCATTGACTAGTTAAGTGTAGTCTACTCCAGACACTTAGTGCAGAGACTTGCTGGCACAAAGAAAAAACTGCACACATATCGAAACCCACACACTCACAGTGTAGGAGGAAGAAAAGAAGAGGAAGGAAAGCAAACAAAGCCAAGAAGTCTTGTTTTGTTCAGCAGAGGGAAAAACTGAGTTTTGTAAAAAGAAATCTCAAATCCTACTGATGCTAGTGCATTATTTTTATCATAAAGAAGCATATAAAAGAAGAAGAGCCTTATATAAATTAATTACTATTAGACTACAACATTTACATGTATCTTAGAACATTTGCCAATACAGGAAATTTAGTAAAACTCCCACTAAAAACAAAATTATCTGCAAAAATGTTGCATAAGCATCTTACACAAAAAAGGTACAGCTACTCCACATCCCAATTTTCTCCACTAAATATTCTCTCCTCTCATTTAAACTTTGATATTCTGCTTAGGAATAAGAACTCTCCCTTCAGTTTTTCCTCAAATAAAGACATCTGACAGTCAGATTTCAGATACTATGAAACCATAAAGACTCAAAAATTATGCTATCACGTAACACCTTTATATATTTAAGTTCACAATTCCTTCCAGGATCTCGAAATTACTACCAAGCCCCCAAGCTGGGGAGAAAAGAAGAATCACCATTCAGAAGACTCACAAGTGTCAGTGAGTCTCTAGGAATTGACAGAGACAGATTACGAGATTATGTGGACAGCTTCTACAGTGATAGCTTGGGGATTTTTTTATTTTTTTTTTAATTAAACTGGTGCAAGAACACTACTCGCTGGGGGAGCTATTCTTGGATAGCTGATACCCAGTGCTACTTTGAGCAAATTACAAAGAAGTTGCTGGTACCTTATACCAGTCTGTTCTCTTCCTATTTTCACCAGGTATGAGTTTACATAAAGAGAAATAGCAACACATGGAAATAGTGAGAGTTCATTCTTTGCTAAATGAAAACACAGAGGGCTGGGGCCCAACCACATGGAAAAGCATGCTTGCTTCTAACACAACTTGAAGCAGCTAGAAAATACTAGTTTGCATAATATTAATATTCCTATACTTCTGCAATATATGTTTTGCTGATCACTAGCAAATGAAAGCCCAGACGTGGCATGATCACCAAAAGACTGAGTAAAGTTTTCCTCTTTTCTGTAGTAGTTCATGTGAAGTCTGGTACATGAATAAATGGTAAAGAAACCTTAAATAGTGCTCCCAGAAGTCTTACCTCCACGTACCTATATAGAAGCACTCTTCAAATCAGAAAATTTTATTTCTGAGGTGTCCAAGAAAGCTGTGGGGTAAGCTCTTGCCCCTAGGTGTATCACCTATAGACTATAAAAAGGGTGGAATATGCTACTCTCCCCTCTGTTCATTTCAGCCAAAGGGTCCCCATTTCCTTCTGAAGCACCAGGGAAGAGAGTAAGAAATGGCTTAGGAATCTACAGATAACTTTCAAAGAGCACTTAAAGGACTCTCTTCAACTTGAAATGTTTTCCTACATGCACACATACTGTGGACACTCCTAAGTGGCAGTCAACAGTCAGTAAACAATGGAGAAGAGCTCAAGAATCAGGCCTGCCATCCTCAAGCTCCTAGAGCATCATGGAGGACCAACTAAAGACATACCACTTATTAAAAGGGTAATCTCAGCTCCAGTGAGCAGTTCTGTGGATCTCAGCAGCGGACAATCTCCATACAAGAAGCCATTTACGTGGCCTAGCTCCAGTTGAATAAACCCTAATTAAACCATCAAGTATTTTGAAGGTGATTAAAAGCCATGTTCTTACAGCTTTAGTATTCCATAACTGAATTGGTAATTCTCTCCTTAGTCATCAAAAAAAGGTGAAGAGCCCTCACAAGAAGCTGATATTTAGTCAATATAATTTGATACAGCATACCTAATATTCAAGCCTTCTCAAATGTACACAAAAAGAAATGCCACACCGCACAACTAAGAAATTGATCAGCCTTCAAATGAAGCATTGCACATCCTTGCTCCCCAAGGTTACATTAAACAAGTACACTGAGATTAAATTCAAGGATAAACTCCTAAAACGCAGGCAATTCTCCCTTTAGCAGACTGCTCTAGGGACTTGCTCACTCCTACTGCCCTAGGAGAAAAAACAAGACAAAAGGGCTATGTCGGGAACTGACAACAGAGGGAACCCTTACTGAATCCTGTCAGAGGATTCCACTAAGGGCAGATTCAAACTCACTGCAGAAACAGATCACTACCGGTGGGGCCGGGGGAAGAGAAGCCTAGTATGTTTTTAAAGATCTAATAATAGTAGAATGAGAAAAAAATCCACCACAACAGAAAAATCCTCAGCTTGGAAGCGGAATGTCAGTATCTTTACTAAATGAATCATGAATTAAATAGGAGAAGTGACATATTTGCTATTTTCCAGAGAATCCAAAACTATGGACAGCAAAGCTAAGATAAGGCACTGAGGTGTCTCTCCCTGCCCAGGCTAAAAATCTTTATTCAACCTTCTGGCCAACTAATTTGTTTCTGGCAGGCTCCTTCCTCTTATTAATGCTTGCTCCTGATGGACAAATAGATCCATTCTACTGCTGAAGGACAAAAGCCAAAACAAACACAACATTCAGATGGTAAAACTAATTTAAGTACCCAGAAAGACCTAGGTTAACTGTGCCATCAAAAATAATGACCTCCAACCGTAAGAAATACACCTTGAAATCTACTCAGAGACAGAAGCCATGCTGAAGCAGTGAGTAGCAAAAGTAAGCCTGATCAGATCAAGGGAAGTTCAGGACAGCCAAAGCTGCAATGAGAAGTGTTATGCTCTTGAAGAGGGGTTTAAAAGAGACAGACAGCACAGAGCAATGGCAGAAAACACAAGAAAAGTCAAGGTGACTCAGCTGAATAGCTCACAGGAATGAACATACCTCTCCAGTTTTATAGCTGCCTTAGTTACCTGCATGGAAACAAAGCCTTAAGCATACTCAGACATTACACTAAACTTCTTTGGATAACAATCTCTGAAAGATACATTTAAAAAACAACCCCAAACAACTAAGTGAGTATATAGACAAACACTTTAAAAATCAAGTGTTTTACTCCAGGAAGAAAGATGAAGGGCTAAAAGCCTACTCTGCACCAATCACAGAACTTCATTCCTTGTGCTGTTTAAGATAGAACAAGTGTGCACATTAGCAGATAACTGAAGCAGCTGCCATACCCACTACATTTTATGGCTAAACTTTCTTCTTGGTAGATCATTACCTTAGCATTGTGGTCCAGGGAATTTCTTCCACTTCTGAAGGAAGGCCCTCTTTTCTATAGTATCAACACAAACATCCTTAAAGAAATCCTCTAGGAAAAGTAAAAGTGGAGATGGGCTAAATTTTAAAGAATAACCAACCTTATGGGCTTAAATCCTAGAATGTTCCTGCAGATAAATACTTGAAAGCAACACGACTTCCAGAAGCAGCTGGCAAGGAGGCTGTAGTAAAACTGTCCTAGGAACCCATTTGTCCCTCGGCCACTCCTGTCTTCTCACTTCTTTCCAGAGGAAACCATTGTCCAACACCTCCACTACCAGCCCTACTGCCACCTTCATAACTCTGCACAGGAACTGGGATTTGCCTGCTCACAAACAACACAAAGCCCAGACATACCCACTGGACATTCCTTGTTTTCAGCAGGAAATAAATCTAAACCATCAGTGGACAAACTGAGATACCCATGAAGAGCAGAGCTGTTAGTTTTCTGTTATTTTCGCGTTTCCAATCCCATTTCCTTACCTGTAAGGTTATTTGCAACCAAACTGGACTAGGGGCTGCATTGCTTGTGCACAGTGCAGGCACAGGATTTCTGTCTATCATCTCCTGATTCAGCCCCCCAAAAAAGCCATCTTTGAAATATGGAATGGTGTTTTAGAATATTTAGACATAATTTAGACTTGAGTAAAGAATACACAGTGATAGGATGAGGGAAGGGAAAACACATCTATTGTCACTCTGACTGCTTCAAGGAAATTCTTTCTTTTTTAAAATAAAGTTTGCTTAGTTTTAACTTTCAGACACTAAAAATCCTACACAATTTATTCAATGGAGCTCTCTCAGGCTTCTGTTTTTGTTACTCACACCTGCACATGTAAATGGCAATCAAGTTACTTCTTTATATCCTTGTCTTCTCTTAAGCTGATTTCAATTCTTTTTATGGTTCCTTTTTGAAACACAGATGAGAAATTTCAGACAGCTTTCTAAGTAGCAATCACAGCAATGCCAGAAAGAGAAGAAAGACTCCCTGTTCCTCTTTGATGCTGTCTAGTGTAATCTAGACATGCCACAATCAGGCTACAAAGATCAAGCAAGGTTTTAGCCTTCCTTTTTGGGAAAAGCACTCTACTTTTGTTTGGAAACAGAGGAGAGGGGCTTCCCTAGTTGTCTTCTTTCTTGTTTGTTTGTTTGTGGAATTGAAGAGTATTACTGGCTATTTTCAGTTTGTCACTTTCAATTACAAATCCCCATGATTCCACTTCAAATGAAGTGCTCAGTGAACAGAACAAAACAAAACAAACAAACAAAAAATTAGGCAGGAAACTACATAAGGCAGTAGAGGCCCCCTACTGTGGTGCAGGGGCCTGTGCAACACGTGCCACATGGCACTGTAAGTGTGCAAGTTAGCAGAAATGCTCACAGAAGGATAGACAATATTGTCACCATTAGCAAGTTAAAACAATCTTCATACTGTCAGCACTAAACTAGACCACAAGGCTACCTCAATGAAATAAGAAGTCAAATGAAAACAAAGGTAGTGCTGAGTCCTGGGGAAGAACAACCCCAGGCACCAGGACAGGCTGGAGGCTGACCTGCTGGGAAGCAGCTCTGCAGAGAAGGACCTGGGGGTCCTGGTGGACAACAAGCTGTCCATGAGCCAGCAGTGTGTGGCCAAGAAGGCCAAAGTTGTCCTGGGCTGCACTAGGAAGAGCATTGCCAGCAGGTTGAGGGAGGTGATCCTGTTCCTCTGCTCAGCCCTGGTGAGGCCTCATCTGGAGAGCTGTGTCCAGTTCTGGGCTCTTCAGCATAAGAGAGACATGAAGCCCTTGGAGCAGATCCAAAGGAGGACAACAAAGCTGATTAAGGGACTGGAGCATCTCTCTTACGAGGAAAGGCTGAGGGAACTGGGCGTGTTCAGCCTTGAGAAGAGACAACTGAAGGGACCTCATCAATGTCTGTGAGTATCTGAAGGGAGGTTGCCAAGAGGATGGGTCCAGGCTCTGTTCGGTGGCGCCCAGCAATAGGACAAGGAGTAACAAAGAGAAACTGACACACAGGAAGTTCCACTTGAGCATCAGGAAGAACTTCTTTACTATGTGACTCATCATGCATTGGAAGAGGTTGCCCAGAGAGGTTGTGGAATTTTCCTTACTGGAGATAGCCAACAACCATCTGGCCACAATCCTGTGCCATGTGCTCTAGGATGACCCTGCTTGAGTTGGGAGGTCAGACCATATGACCCACTGTGTTCCCTTCCAACCTGACCTATTCTGTAATTCTGTGAATTGGACAAGGAAAAGAAAAGCATACCAACACTGTAAACTGTGGAAAACTGTTTCAGTGGTCAGATTTTGCCTGAGGGTATGGGTGCAGATGAAGGCAAGGAGTGAGAGAAGCCATTGCTTTGTAATTTGCTTAAATGAGAGTTGGTCACAAATTCCTCTTACCAGTCTGAATGCAATATTGTGACTGAGATGATGGAAGGGAAAGAGTTGCTTTCAAATCACACAGAGCAATAGAGGATTTTATAGTCTCATTATCTGTAACAGGAACTAGAAGTTACAATTGTAATTGTAACTCCCATGGTGAAACTACCTGCATATTTTATATGATAATTTAGCATACTGGTTTAACATGACAAACTGGACCCAGTCAAGTACAAGCAAGTTACATTTCCTGTGATGATACTTCTGCTTTACTACACATGCAGAATCATCACAGAACAGAAACACTGTTACAGGAATTTAATAACATGCATGTCAGAATTTCCACATAAGTAGAATACTGCACTCTTAATAGAAGAAGCACTATATTTATTTTCTTCAATCTTAGCATTTATTGCTGCTTACAGCAATTCAGGGAGGAGGAGTGGGAGTTACGGTATGCAAATTTAACAATGACAAATTGCCTTTCCAGCACTTCATTGCAAAAAAGCCTGAAAGATATGAAGGAAAATTTTGAGAATAGCTTCCTTAGTGTTCTCCTTATGCATGTTCAACAATTTTTGTCTACATACCAGGTAACTTGAGTTGCCTCAGCTCCTGGACATCAAACTAAGTGTTTTCCCTAATAACCTTTTCATCCTGTCTATACATAAGTCCCACATCTCTAAGAAGGGAAAAGGTTTTGCACACACAGAGTCCATTTGTCTTACTTTCTTCTGCAAGAGAAATTATCCCAAGTGATCTCAGTTCTACCACGGGATAAAACAATACAAACATGAGAGGCTTCTGTTCAATGCTTCCTGTACCTATCCATGGGGCCCTGCTGCTCTGCCCGCAACATAACTGAAGACACAAAGCATGTGGATTTTCTATGGAAAAATCTGTAATTTACAAAAATGCAAACTCTCAGGATACTTATTTTCTTTCAAACTAAGAAGAATTGTACTGTCCTCTTCATAGAGAACTAGACTTGGCAGTGATTAGAGAATCAGTGTCAAGAAAAGGGAACAAACTCCTCTACAAATGCAATTTACAGTTTGGTACAAGAAGTATTTTTGTATCTTAAATATAGGGAGGCCACATCTACAGCTCTTACGTCAATATAGCTGTGATCCACTTCCACTCTGAAACAGACAGGCAGTAGTCCAATTTATTTTCATTTATACATTTCTAATACTAGATTTCTATTCTGCAGAGAAGGGGAAAAAAGAAAGAAAAATGGCTTTACTGAGCTCTAGAAGGGAGGAGAAACTATACAAGCTAAAATTTATAGCATTTCTATTCTATGTTCAAGGCTGCAGGTTACACAGCTGCAGGCTGTAAACAACTGGACTACACCATGGTTGTTGACACAGTCTGCTTACAGTCCACTGATGAAATTACTGTACAGAGAGAGCTGGAGGAGACAACTCAGAATGAATTTTACATTAATGACTGTATTTATACACTTAAAGTATAAAGGCTCAAAATCCTACAAAGATAACCTCTTGGTCAACTGCAATAAGAAGCACTACCTAAAAGTGTGAAATAGAATATCCTCTATTGTTACAATCCCTGGAAGAAACTCATCATCAAAGAAATACTGTAAGAGAATGTGACGCATTTTACATCAAAAATGACATTTTTTTTGTTCACTGTACTTGTTAGTTTCATTTGGTTTAACCTGACAAAATTTTTATTCATTTCAGTGCCATTACTGCCAGTACTAATCCAATACCAACAGAGTCTACAGGTAACTTACTTTAATATATATATGCAACTCTAACAAAGAAAAATAGCATAAGTGCTGATATACTTACTCAGTGACTATTCCAAATGACAGTCTAAAATTAGCACCTTGCATTGCCGCTCAGAGGAACAGTGGACTGACAGAGAAGAAAGATTACTCATTCCCTCTGCTCTCTATATCCAATTGCTACCAGGTCAAAACAGGATGAGACTCATACAAAAGCTAAGCCAAGCCTCCATCCTTGGCAACTAGGGCTTCCTTTAATAGTATTTTCTTGAATAATGTTTTTAAATGTTTTCAGACATTAAAGCACCAATGTTATGGGCAACATAACATAACATTAAATACTCCTATCTTCTTATCTTCCTCTGAGTATGTAGATAGTCACCTTGAGTGAAATTTTCCCTCATTTTGTGTTTAATTAACTTCACTGCTTCCTCTGATTGCTTTGATGTCCTCAGCATCTTCTCAGATAGCTCTCTAAAAGAGCAGCTGCAAACTTTTCCAAGGCAGCCATTGCTGGGACACTGCAAGAAATGAGCTGGAGAGAGTGAACTGCCAAGGAGCTTCTCTTCTCTTTAGGAAGCATCTCTGTGCCCCTTTTCTACTGTCACTTTACATCTGTGGCAAACCCAGGTAGGGTTCAATATCAAAGTGCTGCTGTGGTTACTGAGTCTTTCCCACTGAAGAAAAGGAAACTGCTTTAATTATTGACTTTTAATTACTTTTCAGGAGACGATTTACTGAACATCAACAAAAACCTTTTTAGGAAAATAGACAGGGAGCAGAACAGTGTTTGAGTCAATGACGTTTTCTTAACACCAAAAAGTGATGGTTACCAGAGTAGGAAACCAAAAGTCTCCTGTTTGACTGGAAACCAAAAAGGGATGGAGGAAGAAGGAGAAGAGTTGTTTGAATGGGCATTTGTCTTCCCAAGTGACGGTTACGCATGACAGGGTTCTGCTCTCCTGGAGATGGCTGAACACCTGACTGCCCATGGGAAGCAATGAATGAATTCCTTATTTTGCTTTGCCTGTATGTGAACCTTTTGCTTTACCTATTAAACTTCCTTTATCTCCACCCAAGAGTTTACCCATGTTGACCCTTCTGCTTCTCTCCCCCACTCCTTTGAGGGGATAGTAAGCTGCTGAGTGGGTTGAGCTGCCTACCAGGGTTAACCACAACACTGTGGTTTAACTGGTCTCCCAAAAATAGAAAAGGAAAAAGCACCACACTCACATTTTAACTCAGCCAGATCTATTATTTTTAATAAAGCTTGGTACTGAAAGATTACACAACAATCTGTTGTTTTTTGTTTTTTGGGTTTTTTCGTTTTGTTTTTTTTTTTTTTAACTTACTGTTAGAAGAATGGAAGGAATTCTAAGAATTAAAACATCATCTGATTTACTGAATTGGGGAGTGGGGGCATTATGCAACCATGTCTATGTTAGAGTGACAATGTTTATAGAAAGCAATTTCTTCAATACAATAGTAGTAAGAAAAAAAATCCTAAAACGTCCTGTTTATTTAGAATTGCTTTTATAAAGATTTCTTGTAATAAACTTGCAACCTCCCTGTGTTACTGCAAAATATAATAGATCCCATCAAATGTAAGCATTTAGGAATATTGCTACTTTTTACTCAGTCTACCAGACTAATCTATCTACAAACATTTTAGTTTCCATTACTGCCACCTCCAGCATCTACTCCCCTTACATTGACACATAATTTGTCATTTTTCTTAACTCTCCATAGCCTGGATGTGAGTTTCATTAAAGATTAAAGGCTTTGTATACCGACCTAGTTGGTCATTAAAGCACTTGAACAGGCTGTCGCTTGCAACCGTGCATCTGAACTCAAGCCAAAGTGCCACAGCAAATTTGTGTTGAAAAACATAAATGTTATCACAACCAAATTCAGAGTAATACATGTAGGAGGAGGAGCCATACCCACAGAGTAGGAGATTGTACACTTATTGAAAGTGGCTCAGAGACATGTCAGTATGCAGGGGATCAGCCTGACCTCCTGATGCGGCATTACTGGAACCAATGCAACCCTTCACTCTGTCAGGGTTTTCTACCCCGGCGCCGCAATGCCAAACCGGTTTGCCAGCACGCGATCGATGTGCACAGGAGCAATGCACGGCTTCACAGACACACCACGACATCAAAGTCACTGCAGAAGTAGCTTGTTGTTTTCCTGAGAGCAAGAAAATAGGGTCCTGCGCCACACAGACAGAATGAACGGACAGAATGGCTTAATTAAGAGGACAATTAGCCATAGAATTTTTGCAAGGAGAAAATGTCTGCACTAGAGAGCTCTCTGATCTGGGAGAAAAGCCTAACAGCCAAAAGTGAAAGCCAGAATTGCTTCCAGACTGCTCAGTACACAAATTAAAATCCCATTAGCAATAAGCCACTAGAAAAAACTAACAGATATATGTCAGAAACCAAGGAGACCAGTCTTCAAATCAAGATTTACAATTTTCTAGAAAATGCATATAACCAAATAGCAGTTACTAAACTTAGTTGAAGAAAAAAAGACTTGAGAAAACAAAAATAGCTTTTGACATAAAATCCTGACCACACAACAGAATGGTTCCTCCTATGAAAAAAACCATGAAAACTAAAGATCCAAAGACACCAGCATGACGAAATCTGCTTCCCCTGATTCTTGCATGGCCTTGACTGCATCTAGGTACACACTGTCCTCCTCTTTCTCCCTCTCCATGTCAGCAATGTAGTTTTACCATATGCACTGCAGTACAGTGGTTCTCCCAGCTATCCCACACAGCATTTGAAGGACAACTGAGAGGAACAGGACACTTCTAAGTGCAGGGCACTGATGCAAATGTAACAAGCTGTTTTCATTAAGTTACTCTTTTCCAAAATCTATGAATAACCCTGCAATCTGTATGTATTACAGGGACAGCATACTGTTGATCCTGTGTAAACTACAGTGTAAAGTGACCATATTTTCAAGCTTTTCACTCCTCTAGAAATGCAAGTTCCAAGACTAGATTGCCAGAGTAATTCTCTATTATTTAGTATATAACAGATACCTTTATTTTAACCTCTCCCTCTATGCAGGCAAGACCTTTTTCCTTCCCTTCTCCAAGCATAAGCACCTTGTGTTAAGCACAGAACAAGCTCTGACAGATACCTCTATCATCATTCAAAATATTCTGTGTACTACATTAGTAAGTAATTCTTCCTAGATCAGATGAAGTTCTGTTTCTCCTCTGAGAAACACTACTCTCTGATTTGGCAGCAAGTAGCTGCTGCAAATATCTCAAGCTCCCCCAGATGCAAGAAGCACTACAGCAGGAAAATATGGGGCAAGGGTAACAGCACGGAAGAGAAGGGGTTCCCCATTTTGTGCTCAAATTACTGCTTTTTTTACTGAGGGAAAATTAACCTACAATCAATACCTATGGCTCATTCTGACATGAAAAACTCATGAGGCATTTCAAAAGTTTTGCATTTAGCTTTATATATTAACCAGGTATCAATTAAAAAAAAATCAACATTGAGACAGTCACAGTGAGGTTTGGAGTCCTCTAGTGAGAACACATGATCACAGAATAACAATCCTGGCATTGTCCAGCTGACTATAAGGAAGCCCAAATCAAACACTATATAGTCAATGAACAGCTACATTCACTGTCACATAAAAATGTAAAGTTTTCAAAAGATCTCACTTCACGTCCAAGTGCTGTGGTGCAATTAAGAAAACTAATAGCTGATATTTAACTGATCTACAAACCAGGTGTGTCCCCCAGTTGTTTCCATAAGTAAAGCATTTACTTTCCAACACAAAAGACCTTTGCATGCTGCTGCTGGAAAAAAGTGAGATTTTGTTCTTTTGTTGACCTATGGACTTCAAAATGGTTAACTTCCTACATGTGGGAATGCAGCACTCTGTAGACCACAATAAACAGCTTGTGTTTAAGATAATGTGTTCTCAGATATCTAACCTGAAACTAAATATTTGCTGCTTAATGAACTGGTGCATCAGGCAAAAAGCTATGAATAGAGGGACAAAAATATTCTTGCAGCAAACCCAAAGTCAGCCTCTTCTCCAACTGACAATGCTTGAATCTGTTTCATCTTTTTTAATCTAAGAAACTACTCTTAATCAAATTCTGAGAAATATACCCATTCACTCTGGCTGCTGATGTACAGATCACCTAATTGTATTAGGCATCAAACAAGAAAGCTGTGGTTCCTTAATAGGGTTAGCATAATAAAACAAGTAACCTGAATACAAAATAAATTTGCTAAGAGTGCACTTACACTTACAGAGACTGAAGTAGTCACAGATTTATATCACTGCAGACTGGAAAGAATAAAAATGCTCCATTTCTGAAAGTGTTAAGACTACTAAATTTTCCTGCAGTCACAATATCTGAGCAGTCACACACATCATTAATATCCAACAAAAGTGTTCCCTAATGAAAACACAATTACTTTAATTAGTATTTTCATGAAGGTTCACAAATACAGTACAGCAAGCAATTACATCAACAAAACTTTCCATGCCCACAGTGCCCAAAAAACCACAAGACATACCTGATTACTGCTTTTGGCAGCAGAGTTGGTCTGTGCTGTATTTGAAGAGAGGGAATCAAAAAAGGCTTGGTCAGCTAATGAGTTACCGCAGCTAATGCCATCTTTTGAACCTTCGTTTATAATCTGAAATGGAAAAGGTTCAGAAAGACTTTTCATGCTTCAATTAATCAAATTATGTTTTATCATATATAATCACCCTAACACTCACTAGCTTTAAGATGTTTGCATACAACCTTTTAAAATTCAAATTCAATTGAATTTTTTACAAGAAACTGACGTGATACTCTGGACAATTTACTTCCACCCCAGATAGAACTAATTTGCCTTACAACTACAACATGCAAGACTGTTGTGTTCATGAACACCTACCTATAAATTCCTTAGGGATTAAGGTTGTTAATATAAGTGCCTGAAAACTGGGAACTCAGTGCTCAGAGGATGGATTTGGGACAGTAAGTTAAGAGAGCCAAAAGCTACCAGACCATGAGCTAACCAACTGAAGCAAAAACACAAGGTCATGTGAGCCAGCATGATCCTGCTTTCCCTTCCCCTCCTCCCTCTTTTGTTTTTTTTTTTAATAAACACAGACTGGTGAAGGAAGAGAGGCACGTGTCTTAAGAGGCTGCAGGAATCACAGTCAAGGCCTTCACCCACCTAACCAGCAACCCACACACATGAAGACACTGTGCTATCCAAGAATGAATGAGATTCCAGTCTTTGCACTGAGATCTCATTCCCTACCCAAAACGATACCACTGGTCTTTAAAAAAAAATCAGAACAACATGCACTGAAGAGACAACAGAGGGTCTCAGTAAGAAGAAAAGCTGAGTAATCCCTGGATTTGGTAACCCACATCCTGAGCCCCAGAAATAAGACTCCATTCCAGACTTATGAGCATGTGGCAAGTCTGCCACAGCAACACCAGTGTAACCTTGAATTACTCATTTCACTTCCATATTTCTATCTTCAGACAGAAAAAACCCCAATTATTGGATTATGAGAGCCCCCAAATCCAAAGCAGATTTAAAAAACTCATGTCCCGCAAATCAGCAGCATTTACTATAGACAGCTTCCTGCTGCATTTCTTGGGAAAACACTAAGAAGCTCAGGAGCTTTGAATGTCATGTTTGCACTGGTTTCCAAAACCAGAAGCAAGTGCTACAATGAAATTATATATTCCAAGCTTTCTGTTTGAGCATTTCAGTCTGGTCAGCAAACCAGCAGCTGGCCTTTTCAGTAGTTCTGCTTTATTAGTGCAGAGCTGTGTAGTCACTTACCTCAACATAATCTGTTGGAACAAGTCCTCTCTCTCCTTGGCTGTTTTTTGCTTCTAACCAGCCTCCACCAACATCCTAAAAGAAGTAATATAGAAATAATTTTGCTAGATGGATCCCACAACATGCTTCAAACAGCTCAGCAGGAAGCATTGTCTTGCTATCAAATGTCAAATGCTCAGCAGGAAGCACTGTCTTGCTTCAATGTTCAAAACACAGTTTGTAACTGAACAAACTAGCTCAAAGCTGCTGAAGCAGCAGATACTCATTTAAACACACCACAGTCTGTGCTGGTTTTACACAGCTATTCTGGACTTTAGATTTTTTAAAAGCATAAAGGGGGAAAATGGCTGATTTTTCAGCACTTTTGTTCATTTATGAAACCACAGTCAACTGTCTGGCCACAAACTGCATAAAACCACAGCTATTAGTATGTCAGTTTCAACGAATTAATTTTAATCAACAGACTATTAAGAAACAAGGCTGAAAGAAATAAGCTGCTGGTGATATCTGTAAAATCTCTGCCACATTTATTGAAGGTGTAGAGACATGTGATGAATAAGAGCTGTCACCCACAGAAATGTTAAGGCTATTCTCAAGATTAAAAGAGCCACATGCCATGTAATATCTGGACTCATTCTTTCTGCTTCACATTTCTTTTCAGAGGCAGTCTTATGCTATTGGTTTAGAAAGAACTAACAGAAGTTCAGCTGTGATCTCAGTGGGACATCCTGATATTGTTGGGGTTTTTTTAACACCTATTTTACATACACTAAGAAAGCTCCACAGACCTTTGCAGTTAAGCAAAGTTAATTCCAGGACAACATTATCCGGAATAAGCCAGCTCTGTTTTAAATCAAGTAGTTTATGGAATACATATATGTCAAGCTAGTTCACAGATGAAAATTGGAGACACATACGCTAGACAGCAATTACTGAATTTTAGGTTTTCTTAATTTGCTTTTTAACTGATGTATTTGTTTATTCACAATTTTGTTCTTTCACTTCAAAATTTTACGTAATCCTGCACTTTACAGGCACTCCAATAAGGAGAAACCTGCTTATGTATTCAAGATTTTATGCAGTAAAGATCAAGCAGTTAGTGAAAATAACAACTTGCATTTACTTTTTCTTACTTACCTAAAAGCTTAATACTCAAAGCACAAAAATAATTAGACATCTCAGATTATAAATTCAACTAGCTTGGTTAAACTGCAAAAGCAATGGTGTCTCGAGCCAGAAGTCATATTTGCACTGCTACACTTAAAAGCAATCATCAGTGGACTTGCATGACTTAAGCTATTGCCATCTAAACTTATCAAAAAAGGTCAAGAGTCTTCGTGGCAATTTACCATGAACAGCAAAATCCCAAAGTTTTACTCGGTTTTGAGTATATTGCCTTAAGCCACAGATGTCTTGGTCAGTGAGAACTAGCTTAAAAGTGGTGATCTATTTATTTATATTTAGTCTTACTTTTGTGAAATGGCATTAAGCTGCAAATTCACACAACATACTATCCAAGAGGGTGCTGGCTCTATTAAATATCTGATTCAAGTATTTAAGATTAGTGGAACTAAAAATAATCAGGATTACACATGACTAGGATCTTCAAAGAATTAAGTTTATTTTGCAGAATCCATGTGTTTTATACAAATGGATAAACATGACCTGGCGTCATGATCAGGTGGTTTTTGTTTATATTGGTTTTAAAAGGCAAGTCTATCCACTAAGCCATATGATTACCCAAAAATTAGTTGATTCAAATTATATAGGACAATTAAAGTACACGGAAATTCAAAATGCGGACATAAATCAAATGTCAGTGCTGAAAAGTCCTATTCATTTAATAATGCCCTAATAGCACTGTGGTTGTATTGTCACCACTTCTTCCCTATACCTTGTCCATAGTTCTTTAATTACAAAAAGACACAAAATTTCAGTAAAAATTTTTTGTTGTGAGTTCTTTACCAAACTTGGAATGCTGAAGTCATTGATTAAGAAGCTCAAAACCTAGAAGTGAGCTGGATGTCCCATTTAAATGCAAGTAGCAAGCACCTGAAAGATTCCATCCTGACAAAATGTGCACATTAGGCACACAAAAATAGACGAGGCATTCAGATGCAAAGGCTATCACCACCATTAGTTCCTTCCTCTTACTTGTTTCTCAGCTCTGTTTAGAGGAAAACAAAGCTGAGCACATTCTTAAGTGTGTGGGCAAGTTTGAGAAGGCCCCACCCTCCAAAACGTTGCATTTGTTTCTACAAGATTATTAGAAAATTCTTTGTGTTCTGGGTTTTTTTGCTAATTCTTCAGGGAAGGGTAGCCAGGGCTTTCAGATGTCAGCAGCACCATTTTCCTTCCATCTGCTGGTAGAAGCAGGTCAGGAGAGTGCACTGAAGCCAATTCCATCTCAGTTTTCTTACCGGGTTGGTGATGGTGATGATCTCCCCTTCACTGACCGTCAGCTCATTGTTTCCAGGCTCAGCAGCAAAATCATACATAACACGAGCCTGTATGTGGAAAAGAATGTAATAGTGAGACTTTTAACTTATGTAGACAATTTCATTAAGGAAGTATCAGCACAAATTATCCTTAATTTACAGAAATAGTAAGTGTGGTAAAGCTGAGTGTACAAAGAGCAACTCAGCACAGAGGAAGCTGACATTTCCTAGATTTGAACTGCAAACTCAACAGTAATAACTACTTTAAAAGATAAAAATCTCATGTGGAACTTGCTGAAGATAATTTACACAAGGATTTAAGACTTCTGGTATTCTGTCATGTCCAGAATTTTATGTACAATGTTTCCAGGGGAAGAAGGAAAGGTTTCTAACTTCAGCAAACTCTTCAGGTTTTTTTATACATATACAAAACATATGTGATAGGAAAAAAAAAATATCAAAAGACAGACATTCACCATCAAGCCTTGCCTGCCTCAAAACTGCAGGTGGTTATGATCTTCACCCAGACACAACTTCTTACATAAACCAGAGGAAAACAGAACTTCCCACCCTTATATGTTAATTTCATGAATATCATGTGGAAATACTTCTGGCTGGACAAAAAATACTTTACTTCAGTATAAATAAAAACAGAGCTGAGAAAAAACCTGTCAGCTGTTCAGCTGACAAATCTAAACCCAAACCATGTGTACAACAAATCAAACACCTGGTCTTCTCCACTAGAGCAGCACAAAATTGCAGAAAACCATGTGTCCTAAGCACTCCCTTGCATGAAAACTTCTCCCTTTAGAATGGAGGCTTTCAGCACTTTCAGATTATGCCATGCAAAACAGAGATGAAGAGGCAAAAACTGTGATAATAACACTGACTGCTTTCTTTCCAGCAGCACATCTGGCCTCCACGGAAATACAAGGATAAGCTGCCTTACTTTCCTGAAAATGAACTGAAGAGAAACAGCACACCTTTTGAAATACAAGAATATTTTAAGCAGGGGTGTAAAAAGCACCACTCTCCAGATCTCTTCCCTCAGCAGTAGTAGATGGAGGTGTTGAACATGCTCTTTTTACAGCAGGTTACCAAAATGTATTCATTTTCTGCAAGTCAATTTAACAGCACTCAGATGCTGAACATCTGAATCATGGGAAAAGCAGCTTTCTTAACCAAGGAGACTTCTTAATCCTTTTCAAGTAATACACCATAGTGTATGCCATTTCTTACCTCTATTCACAGGAATGTTGAGAGCTTACCAGGACAAAGGCAACAGACAAATTTTATCAGCCTTCAGAAAAACTGGCAAAACATCCCCAGTAATGACCAGACTGGAAAGGTAAAATGTATTTCTGTCTAATAAAAGAACTGATGCAAATACTAGATCCTCCAGATACAGCAGTGAAATAGAAGTTACTCAGAAAAAAAAAAAAAAAAAAAAAAAAAAAAAAAAAAAAGCATTCAAAGCTTGTAAGAAGGAAAAAACAAGAGATATATAGAATTTAATAGAGTCATTATGCCAAAGTCCACTTATTCACCTGCTCTGGATGCCTGTTTCAAAAGTTAGAAAAAGTAGAAAACATGGAAAAATTACAAACAAATCTTGTTAACTACAGTTTAAGAAATTGAAAAATAATTTTTTTAAAAATTGCAATGCTACAGTAATGGATTATTACAGAGCACTAAGAATTTGAGGTACTTCTGAAACCTGTATATTGACATTTCAATTACATTCCTCATCTTCTTCTGTCAGTACTCTCCATTTCACCTGCACTTCTAGGCTCACTTGCCTAGGCTGGAAATGACGACCTTAAGAACTTTGGGCAAGTAAGCTTTAACACTACCCACCTACTGTTGAGATTTAATGGGGGAAATAGTATAAACTCAACCAATTCCAAAGTAAAACTAAGTGACTAAATGGTTTTGCCCCAATTAATAAGTGTATAGTTAACAATGGAAAACCCCCTAGCCTTTCCCTGAGCAGATAAATCAGCCCCAAACCTATTTAAATTTCTGACAATCAGTTCCAAAACACTACAAAATGGAAAATGGTTTCACTTTCCAATAAGATTTTTCCTTCTTACCGGCCATAAATACTGTGTCCAAGCAGCAGATAGAACTTAAAAGACAGATCTTTGCAACTCAAGGCAAAATTGCAAATGGGCATGGAAAAAAGCATTTAACAAGAAAAGGATTTTAAGCTCCATGGCACTGCAATACACACTGAATATTAGAGCTAAGCTTTGGGACACTTTGAATATTCATAAAATCGGAATCTGTGATGAATTCCAGATCATGTAATGAACATGATGAAGAAAACTTCTTAAAAACACAGCTTAGGAAAAAAAATTGTTACAGTATCAGTTGTGTTTCATATTTACATTTACCATATACAAAAGGATCAAACAGTCCAAGAACTACAGGAACTTCAGAAATTAAAGTATTTTGTTAGCGGAATAAAGGCCACTGCTCCATTTTACAGAATACTGCAAACATACAAAACAAGAAAGAACCATTAACAAATCTATTCTCTATAAGAAAATTAATTTCTTCTACTGGTTACATGTGTATCTCCCCTCTCCTGTCACCACCTCTGCTCCAGCTCTGCCCAAGGTACAAATGGTTCTGGATTCTGAAGTGGTTTTGAGAAAAAAAACCCCACTAACCCAAAAAGCTTTAACTGATTTCATTGACCAGAAAGCAGGCCTGGTTTTTATACTGTAAGCTACTGCCTCCTTTTGCTCAGGTGGCAACAGAGCATCTCCACTGGAAGTTTGGAACACATCCTGACGTTCATCTCATGCTCCCTCGTGTGAGGAAAGGCTGGCATGGATTAAGCAGAACGCTGCCTCAGCACACGCCAAGAGGGAGAGGGCTCCGTGATCCAGCTTCTCTGCACCTCTGGCATATATTGCAGTGTCTGGGAGGGAGCCATTTTGTCTACAAGTCCAAGATGGAGGAAACCAGTAAGAGCTAAAGGAAAATTAGCTTTTCTGTATCTTTCAGCTATAGAAGCTTAGACTGTGATAAAGAGAAGGAAATAAAAAGGAATCTGGCAATCCTCAGTGTTGCATCAGCATTCTTTGGAGCTGGTTCTACCTGCTGTAGTTACACAAATGGACTGTAGTTTCCCAATCTACAGATTTACTAACTTACTACAGTGTGAAGCTTCCCAACATCGAGAAGTTCTAAGCATTGCAATCAATAATTATTATTGTCTTTTTAGAATTATGATAGAATCATGCCTAGGAATACTAAAACCAAAGATTCCCCACATTGAAAAGCAGTATCTAGATTAGTGAAAGTATTATTCCTCTGCAGGCCTGGAGCAGACTTAGTTTTTCTCCATTACTTCTGTCTGACTTGAGTACTTCCCTCTTCTTTCCTGACAAAAAACCCAACAACAAAAACCAAGAGCATTTGCCAGCTTATTTCTGAAAGCAAACTTAAGACTATGCAACTCTACCTGTCAGTGTTAAGGCTCTTCAGCGCAAATGAGGTGGGAAGGCAGTTGTCTAGCAAAAGTAATTAAAATAAATTTCCAATGAAAGGCTACACTGTTGCTTCACTAAGATGCTAGATGAATATCCAAGCTCTCTGCAGACATCCTGATCCACTGGCTCCTGCTGCATGCCCCCCAGCATCTTGAAAGAGATGATAAGAAACATCTATTTCTCATGAGAAGAATCTTTGTGCCTTTTCCTAGATGTTTCACTCAAGGTTCAGATGGAAATGCGCCTTACCCAGAAACTGAACAATCCTGATGTACACAGGGCCACGCTTGCCTGCACTATAGCTCAGCTGCAGCAGAATAGCTCTGTCATGGAGAAGGCCCATGAAAGCCCCTGTGTACTCCTCACCAGCCATAAGCAGACAGGCTAACAGCTAATGCACATCAGTCGTGCTCAGAGCATCTTTTACAACAGCTTCCCCGCCTTAGCCTTCCTTGAGACGAATGATCAACCTACATAGACTGACAACTGGTTTTTCTTTAAGTTCACACTTCTGAAGCAAAATGTTTTTGTAATGCTGGACTTCCTGACTGCAATGCAACAGTTCTACATCAAAGTATGCGTTACAGCACAAAATTTGGAGAAACCCCTAAAAAATTGGACACACCTTTGAAAATGCTTCCCCTATGCACAGGATTTCATTTGTATTAGAAAAAGATCTGATGTGTGTTACACCATAGAGTGATCTGTTTCAACCATGTGTTACAATTTAGGAAACTTGTACCACAAGTGCTTTTCTTGGTCAGCTGGCAGTGGCAGATAGTACAAAGGAAATACCCATAGAAGTTTCATAGCATAAAATTCCCATAACTGCACACATTTCTCTCCACAGTTAGCACTTCAACAGTTCAGTGCTTCAGCCACCCTGCACTGATCTTGACAAGAAACAGGAACTCACACACTTAAATTGCTTGATGCCACTGTAAGAAATACAACTGCTGTATCACAGAAGCAAGATGGCAACACCTTATGCTGATGGCAGCAGTTCCCATATTCACAGAAAGAGGATCAAATTCTGGATTTCTCTTCTGAGAAGTATACGAGGCAGATTAGTGCAGGTTTCTATGAAACCTGCATCTGCTGGAGGAGCAGAAACCAAAATTTGGGAAGCCTGGCAGAATGCCAAAAATATATATATATATTTTAAATAAAGTTAATCATTACCATCGGCTCTAAACAAGTCAAGTCCTCACATTTTAAACAACTGTGTCAGTAAGAAGACTTGAACTTGAACTTTTCTTTTCTTCTAAAGCTTAAGCTTTTAGCTGGGGTGAGCAACAAAGGGCTTTTGGTCACCTCAAGTAAGTCCAGCAACACATCTGGTATGAATAAACTTCAGAACAGTTTTCTACAAAAACTGCTTCAGTAAGTACAAATATTCTTCAGTAGGTCTAGTAAGCATAAGCCTTTGAAATCTGCTGCTTGTGAAATATTGATAAGCAGCATGTTGATCACACCTGGAAGCACAGAAGAGGGAAATACATTTATTTCTTCCCAGACTTCATTCTATTAGTTATCTTCTAAAAGTTTTTTGGATGTGGGTTTGGTTTTTGGTTTTTAATACATTTTTGGTGAGATTCCTTTCATTATTTTTTTCCATATATATTGTTTTTAGAAGTAAAATATTCATTCTAAATGGCAGTTCTAAGAGAACAAACCAGAAAAAGCATAGGTGGGAGATTGGGATCTCAGGATTAGAGAAATTAAGAAAGCAGAAAGAAAATAATAAAGACAAAAACATAGCTGCAAATACATCAGAAATCAGCAGTATCTTTGGGTTATATACAAAAGAATGGCTCAAAATGAAGCATTTAATCCAAAAAGAGGCAATACTCTTCCACACAAAAGGCAATTGAAACTACTTTTGCATTTTCTTTTCTGTACTGATCTTTCACAGCAGTTTGCCCTGTGATTTTACTGTCTGTAAAAAATTACTGGGTTTTAGGTATTTTACTGCTTAGAACAAGTGCAAGACATCTGACTTTTTATCAGCTGAAACAGAAGCCTTAAACCCCTCACTGTCTTCACTGCACCAGTGAAGCTCCAGGGAAGACATAAGGTAGGCATGGATCTAAATGACAACTTAGCCTTAGTTTTGTCACAGACTACTTAAGTTGCCATGTTTTAATCAATGCATCTTTGAAAAAACTCTCCACAGATCAAAACACATGCTAAATCCCACTGTGGAATACTGCAAGAAGTTTAAAAGGGCTGGTGTCCAAAATGCTGAGAAAAACAGCAAGAATACAGCCATGAGCCCCTCATGTCTATCCCACCTCAGAGGACTGAGGACACCAGCTTTCTTCAACAGTGGCTAGCATTTAGGTAGATTTCATCATTTCCCTACCCTTTATCCTGGAATCTAACCTTGTTCAAAAGCCAAGTGCCCCAAGTCTGAAGAGATTTTCACTGCATCATCTGCAACATTGAATCACAAAATCATTGAATGGTTTGGGTTAGATTGACCTTAAAGACCACCTTGTTTCAACAACTCTGCCATGGGCAGGGACACTTTCCACTAGAACAGGCTGCTCAAGGCCCCGTCCAGCCTGGCCTCAAAAGTATAAAAAACATTTATACAACTAAAAAAGGAACATCTGGGGCTATGATTTGACAAAAAAAAATGGCTTTTCATTTTAGTCCCTTTATCAAAATCTATCAGACTGCAAGGCAAAATGTGCATTTGGATAGCCTATGCAGAAATATCAAGTGGCTCTTCAAGTGCTATGACTCTCAGCCTGGAGTGGCAGCTACTCTCTGCCCTGCCTGCAGTAAAGCAATGTCTACATGTTCCTCTCACAGGCTTTCCTAAGAGACAAGAAACAACCAAAAAATTGGCAATAGAAGCATGAGAGGACACAAGGGACACTGTCTTCTAAGACAGTCTCCTATAGAAACAGTACCTTAGGAATTCAAGAGATTATACATTACACTAGCAACTGCCAGTATAGTGATAAAGGTTTATTGTGAAGAAGACACCAATGTTTATCTTTTTAACTAATATAGAGAAACTGGAGAAAATCTATATTGATTGTATTGTGCTAGGCATCGCTTCTTATGTATGTGCTCAACAACATCTACCTAGAAAACTAGCTTGAAGAAATTGGAACATTTTATACTATGATTTTATTAAACAATAAGCAAAAAATAAAATTCACGTGTTTAATTAAAACCTCCCTTACTTTTCAATACAATTCTGTTTTGCTTTCAGCCACATCAGAATTAAAGCAAACTCATCCAAAAAGTGAAACTAAGTTCAGTAAAGAACTCCACTTCTGGATGAAGACTGGTCACAATATTCAGGTATCATTACTCCAAGTTCCCTCATCAGCTGTAACTGCTGGATCCTCACTTTACTCTACAAATTCACATTAAAAATGTCTCTTGACCCGCTGGCTCACTTTCCTCTAAGCAATTTTTCAACTCTAAAATAAGTTCACTAGCCTGCAGCTAAACATTTGAAGTCAACAGTACTGACTATAAGCATATTAGAAGCAAATTAAACACAGACAAAAAACTAAGAAACAAAGACCTGCATAATTTCTTCCTGCTAGTAAAACATGCTTGCAGACAGATGCAGAACTCAGAAGCTGCATGTGAGTACAATATTTAAGACAATTAATTAATTAAGTATTTACACTGGATTAAAAGGTCTATCTCATATTGGAATTGATAATAAAACATGAAGAGTTTCCAAAAAGTACAAAACACGAACTCTGAAGCCTTTATAGGGTAAGGGACAGGAATGCAATACTCAATTCCCACCAACATACATGTGGATTAAACCACTGGCACTTCTAGATTTAGAATCAAAGTGTAAGAAGCTTACCTTGAAACCATTTCTGTATGATTTTGTGTAAGAAAGAAGTGTCTAGGCAAATTTTCAAGTGTTAAAGAGACTTGGAAATGTCTCCTGTAGTAATAAAGACAACAGCTTACTTGCCTCTTCAGCAACTTGGGCTTTCCTCACTGAGGACAGATTAGCTCTTCAGATCTACCACACAGGACTTCACTGTCTTGCTGAAAATTGTTTTTTGGTCATAAGAGACCACCTCAACTCAGTTCAGGCTAGTCCCCCTCATTTTTTGTAACATATTTTATTTTGGATTCACATAACATGAGCTTCTTTACAGCTCTCTACCTGTAAGCAAACATCCACACACCCCAAAGTCCACTGAAATGGGCTCCTGGCCAACATTACAGGCAGAATGCACACCAAGAACTTGCATTCAAGTGAACTTCTACACAGGAAGCCTCTTGTCCAACTCAAGCATCTGGGACTAAAAGTCATTGATGCAGAAAGAGGTCCAAAATGGTTATATGACTAAGATCTCTCAAAAGTGTGAGAGTAAAACAGATCTTAAAATCTTAACATGTTAAAACAAATTTTAGCTTCTTTCCATATAGTTATGAGCCAGGTGGGTAGATAATCATACCACAGAGCATGAAAAAAGCAAAGAGAAAGTGTAATGTTTTTCAGATTTATAGCAGTGCTTAAAAATATTAAAAGTCTGAGAATTGCCTATAAGCAGTTAAATAGTTTTTTAAAAAGCAGCATATATTCAGAATAACTATCATGTACTATTAAAAGAGGTGCTTGGTTACATTTTGGTGTGTTCATACTGACTTATTTATGGGGTATTGTCAGACCCAAGAACAGAATCTCCACGCACCCAAGCAATACGGAAGCAAGGGAAATTCAGTTGCAAAAATACATTCAAGACACCCATGTGATTTAGAGATATTTCCAAATACTGACTCAGATACTCCCCTGAATCACATCTGAGCTTTCAGTTGGGTTAAGCACCTGAAAGGCTTTTTCTTGTTTAAAACATTAAAACATTAAAACTAGTTACCAGTTTAAAATGTACTGCAAAATTTCTACCAGTGAGGAGGTCCAGTGATATCAGACCTTTTTCAGAATCAGTTTACTCTGCACTGCTCCAAGTGCCCAGCCTTCCCCATGTTTTCCTTTCTGAATACCAACCTTTTGCAGATCCTCAGATAAACTGGGGATTCAACAATTTCGAATTTGAGAACATTAATTCCAGCTTCACCATGACTACAGAAAGTAATAAATGCACCAAGAACAGCATGGGTTTGTATTTCCGGATGTCAGGCAGGATGCATTTATCTCAGGTGTGATTAAAATCTCTGCCTAGATTAATCATTAGCGTGTCTCTGAAATCAAACTGCAACACTTGCAACTGTTTGCTGAACCAATATTTAATGGCGTGTTTCAGAAGCCTGCTGTGCCAAGTCCCCTGATGTTTGCCTGAAACTTTAGGGCCACCACTGTTGCACCCTCACAGTTCTATCCCCGAAGAACAAAGCCAGTAAGACGTGCAGGTTTCAGAAAAAGCCAGCAGCATTCACCAGAAAAATTGCCACATTGTGACCTACTCATTAAGACAGCTTGTAGTCACACAACAGTGCTGCCTCTATGAGAGCAGAGATTAGAAAAAAATAGTAATTATCCTAATAACTGGAGACACACAAAGTTTCACTAAGGTTATCTAGTGATCTTCAAGCCCTTTCAGACTCAGCACACCACCATACATCGTGGATCACAACGTACCACATGCACAGGCCGCTCTAGAAGCAAATGAATACCTCCTAAAGCAAGTTAAGTGCACGTTAAAATGCTGCTGCTTCAAATACAACTTCATCCATAAAATACAGAATGGAATAGCTGTACTACTCTGAAGTCCCAAACACTGATAAATATTAATAGGAAAGCACGTGCTCAATAGCAAGCTCACTGAAAGCAGCTGGGAAGGAATCTGAAACGCAGCAGGATGAGCTCTCCACGTGGAATTCTGCTAAATTCTCTGTTACTGGTATAATCAACATTAATCAATATACTAATAGTTTGTTAACTCTTAGTTCTTATTAGAAACGCTATTTTGTGAAAGCCTATGTTTACATCTATTTTATGAACACAAGTGAGGAAACTGTTACACCAACATAAATGCATTACCATTTGATCAGAGGAAGCTTCTTTACTCTAGAAATGGGCAAGGTTCACATTTTTGGGGTTCTAAAGTATCCAAGCCTACAGCTATTTTAGGCTTTTTCATTGCCAGTGTCGAAAAGTACAAGACCCTGTAAGGTTGCAAGCTTTCTTTCATGATAAATGGCAGCTCAAATAAGCAAAGCTCAGTCATTAGACCTGGCCAGAGAACACCCAGCACTTGAACTGGATATTAATGACCTGCAATTTAATGCAATGTACACACTAGCAGTGTAGGTATATCCCACTTTAGGACAAAGAATTAGAAAAAGAAGAAAAAGAATGCCTGGACAGATGCATTAAATTAAAAAAAAAAAAAAAGCCAAAATCAACCCCAAACAAACAACAACAACAAAAAAAAACCCCACCAAGACACATAATGAATGACGGAACTGGATTAAGTCATGCAACATTTGAAGTTTGACAGAACACATCATAAACTTTTCTTGTACCAGAAACCTTTACAGTGACAAAAAGCATCAAAGGAGTCTGAAAAGAAAGTTAGAATTTATGCTTCCTTATGAATTGCTAGAAAATTTGGCAGCTTGACAGAATGTGACAGAGCTGTTGATAAAAAAATTGTAATTCAACAACCTTCATACAAACTTCCAAGACTGTGGTCTAGTTATCTGCAGCAAGGAAGATGCCTAATTTTGTATTCCACAAGCAATCATTTTCAGAAGAAAAATATAGGGCTATTAAGGAAGGAAATTACAGTATTGCTGAAAGAAGTGTGCTGTGACTAGGTAAGCACTAATTACATTATATTATCATATGCAATTGCAACATTCAGTTACTGAATTAAACTTTGACCCCCCCAAAAAAGAACCAATGCAATGGAAGAAATAAAACATTTAAGCTTCACTCTCAAATCTGATGAAGCTATAAGGTGAAGTGAAGCACCTCAGCAGTCATTGCCTTACTGCTGCAGAAAGATGAATTGTATAGGCTCTTTGCGCAATACTAGAATTTAAATAAGAACTAGGAAAAAAAAAAGTAATGGCCTTATATCAATTGTCTTCTGGAAACCACATAATCACTGTAGAGAAAAAAAAAAACCCAAAGCTGTCATACAGAAGGAAGATACAGTTTAAAGCTATTCTAAGAGAATTTTTTTAGTTGTTCTTGCAAATTAGCCATTTTGTTCTATCAACCAGGAAAGCAAACACTTTGCTTGAATTGAAATGACAACTTATTTTTGCTCTGAACGTTGAGAACTGCAGTCTCAGAAGGCTGGGAAAAGCAAAGCAAGTCCAAAACCTACTGTGTTTAAACTGAGATACCATATGAATACACAAAATAAAAGCACAACAGTTCCCTTGCCAAGGAGGAGCAGATGGCAACTCAGAGCAGAAGTCAGTAACTCAATGACAATTCATAAGAAATAAGACCCATCAACCAGTTCTTCACCAGTCCCCACTTTTTTAAAAGAGTGGGACTGAACGATTTCACCTGGGCATGTCCCACTTGCAGAAACCCCAGGCCAGACATGGCTGCCTCTCTCCAGAAGCAGCTGTTTTGCTTGGACTCCCCAGAGACCTCTCACAAGCTGCACTGCCCACCTTCTCACCACCTCCTCCTCCTTCCAGCCACCTATTTTGCACATTGGAAACCCCTCCTGTACAGCGGCTTCCTTTAAAGGGCAGGGCCTGGGGGAAGAGCTGCTCCAAAATACAGGAGGAAATAGAGCTTTTACCCACAAAAAACATGTTCACACAGAGTCGCTGATTTGACTTTACCCAGCACACTTCTGTGAGCCCACAGCCTGTTACCAGCAGTGCCCAGGACGGCTCATGTGCCCTCCATGCCATGCCATGCCCCAAATGTCTCCTCACGGCTCCACAACAGCCGGACCAGGCTGAGTAATGGCAGCTCCCTACAGGAAGAGCTGCTCCTTGTGCCCTTCTCCCCTTACTGTGGGTCTCACCGAGCACTATCTGTCAAAGCTAAATGAATGATTCTGGTCTTAAATGTCATTATTTATTTATTTATTTATTACTTTATTTTTATTGTTGACAGAGGTTTCCTATTCATAGGAAGCTCAAAGATAAAGACTGTTTTCAAAGAAAGTGATAAGGTTCAGATTTAAATTAAATTTTTCAGTAAGCAATATCCTTTTTTTCCTCTCTTCAGTAGCACTTGAATCTTGCTTATTAGACTACTGTAAGATTGCTCTGTTGTTTGAACTTTCTGTTACTTGGGAAGCTTCTTTCCAATCATAAACTGCTGAGAAAGCAGGAATCCAACTAAAGAAAATAATAGCACAAGCACTGATTTTCAGCCCTCCAAGAAGTGTAAAGTGAATTTGGATGAAATTGTAATTGTGAAGCATGCTTTGAAATACAAGAGGTTTAGCTTCAAATGCTGAACACTGCAATAGCTATTTAATCAAAATAATTCTAGATATCTAAATGCTCATCTGTCCTACTGCAGGGCTGGTTGAAAAAAATCACTCCCACTATTTTACAGCCTCTTCTCCATTACCTGCTTTTAAAATGTTTTGCAAGACTCCTTCCAACACCATCAATGTTACAATTGCTTGCAAATTTAATACAGGAGGGAACATATTCGAAACAGCAGAATTCTCAAATTATTTTTACCTTGGTGATTTCTGTAAACTCTGAAATTTGCTAGATGCCCTAATCAAATAAGGATGGATTTATTGAATATCCACACACTCTTCTAGGAGTTTTTTCAAGACCTGAGAGTCTGAGGAGGAAGATAATTCAGTGGAAAACCTTGAAAGAATGCAGTAAAACAAACCTTTTTACGAAGCTACAGACAACTGTAAAGACTTATTGCTGAAAGAATATCAATATATGGAGAAATTCTACCAGAGTGAAAACCTGAAACTCTGAATCTATAAACCAGATGTAGCTTATGACATCTGATACCAGACTTCCTTCTCTTTGGCTGCTGTAATCATGTTTTTAAATGGTGACCTCTGGTAATGAGTCTCTGATGACTCAATGCCTAGGTGCTCAAAATAACTTTGAAAAACTGAGTCAGAGGAATCATTACTCAAGCACAGCATCACATAGAATCTTACCACCTCTC
The DNA here is from genome assembly GCA_013401135.1 of Cettia cetti. Taxonomy (NCBI): domain Eukaryota; kingdom Metazoa; phylum Chordata; class Aves; order Passeriformes; family Sylviidae; genus Cettia; species Cettia cetti. Next base: position 298,247 of record VZUI01040049.1, on the reverse strand, counting down.
CAGCTTTCCAGCTTGAAGTGGTAATTGCTACAATGTAATATAAATCATGTATCATTGAACCTTTAAAAGACCATAAAGCCAGACAGAAAGACAGAAGAACAGAAAACTTGTCTTCATAAAATAACTGTATCAGTAGTCATGCTCATCCTAACATCACATTCCTCCAATAGGTCAGGAATCTGTGATTAATCTGCATTTCACCTTCTCCAGTCATCTTATTGCCCCTTAGAAAACAAACCACCAAATCAAAATAATCTAAAAAGCCCCAGGAAGAATCACCACATCTACTTAAAACCCAAGCAACATTTCATGATTAGACCATGAAATCAAAATTATTACTTCACTTAATTAATTTTGTTTCATCACATCCTACATATATAGATCAGCAGTGATCTTATGTTTTGTATTATGACTTGTTTTGCTGAATTTAAATAATGGAACATGTTGAATGGATTATGACATGCTCTGGATAGTAAAGGATCACCCCAGCTCACAGATGTGTTAAGATTTATTAGCTAAATCTTCCCTCAAGATGAGATTTATGTGAGGAATCTACTTCCAAAGGCAGAAGGAAGGTCAGTGGGACATTAGGACAGTGCAGAATGTAAATTAACAGAACACCAAGTCTGGGTATTTTGGAGGGTTTAGCACAGAGGGGTGCTTCACTTCCCAGCTGCAAATCAGAACTAAGAATTGTTTCATTCTGTTTCATGATGCAAACATACAGATTAGTGATGGCATAAAGGAAAATGTGGGACTTTGGGAAACCTTATACTGCTGAGAACAGTGGAGAATGAAAAAAAAAAGATGAAAGGAAGGATACACACTTAAGGATAATAATCTTTAAGCATAATGTGTTGTTACCTTTCCCTACCTAAAATTTTCATATGTAATTTTCCCTCACCACAAGAACCATGCTGAATTCAACTATACCTGGCTAGTGACATTCACAAGAGAAAATTCAACATAATTAGATAGGCAAGAAAGCCTTGAACAGCATTTCCATATTTTAAAAGTACTGTTAAGTTGTATCTTCTTTAAAGGACAGAATATTTAGTCTAAGCTTCCATCTCAAGGAACTTCCTCTCACAAAAAAGGACCCAGTCCTAAAAACAGAACCAGATAAATGAGTCCTCAAAGCAGACAAACCACTGAACAATCAAGAACATAATGGTGGGATACAAGTGCCCCTAAAGTTACAAAGAAAAAAACCCTGTTGGTATTGACAGTAAGGGGGCTAACTTCATGAAGCTTGTCAAAGCTGCCTTATAAAATACCTCTCTAGGGAAAGCAATGTCACCAACATCAACGATGTTACACCAGTAAATCAGTGAATAGTTTTAACTTCTAAATCAAAACTCTCACCACATGTTAGCTGCACAGACTCCAGAAGAACTGGAAGAACTGTCTTGCACACAGCCTATCCAGTTCTCTCAATAACATCACTTCCTTCCCAAATCAGGGCTTAACAAATGGCAAAACATCAGCCTTTTCAAGAAAAGGACTTGCCTACATTTTAAAATAATAAATAAGTTTAAAAATAGGTTAAGGTAGGGAGAGCGTTGTTTAAAAGCCAGCATATTGCTTCCTGACGTTTCTAGCTCTCTCGATTCAATGAAGCTCAAAAACAAAAGAAAGGACATGAGTAAAGCTGGGACTTGGCAAACTCTAGTGGGAAAGAATAGGAAAGGCCAAAGAAGTCACGAAGGAACACACGGAAGGATGACAATCTCATCTGTGGCTTTTGTAAGCAACTATGACAGAAACACATTTAGCAAACTGCATCTTCCTTGTGACCAAGTTTGGAAAATGTTTTAGACTCAGGCACTTTCTGTCATCATTTGTGACACAGTTAAAAATAAGGAATTAATAAGGTTAACTCTGTTTCTGAAGGAAGCATCAAAAAAAAAAAAATCTAGCTTAAATTATCAGTTCTTCAATGCGGACATGAAATTGCTTTACCTCTGAAGTCGGGTTCAGTTAAATGACTGTGAAACTCTAGAAGTATCCTAAACAATCTTTTTTTCTTATTTTGATAGGTTTTAATGTTTGCTTCAGTTTTTGGAGCACATAACCTTGAGCAAACCACAAAATCCACTGCCAAGCTACACTAATATCTAGCTAACAAAAGAGCTGCCTGCAGAAGCCTCAGATCCTCCATTTCCCATTTATATTTCCACCCTTCTCCAGGGAAGTCTCTCCCTCCCAACTATACCACCCCATTCAACCTTCTGTATCAGCTCTGAGCAAACTTTCAACTGCTTCAGCTACAGGAGAAATGACCCTGCTGTTTCCATCCAGTGAATATTTTTGCTATTTCAGCAAGTTACTGTAGCTAAAACCAGGCCTGGCAAGTGTTGGAGAGGACTGCTGGGATGTACATACAGCATGGGATGATGAGCAAGACAGGAGAAGGAGCAATGGGCACTGCTAGTTCAGCTCACAACATCAGACACAGCCTCCACAGGCTTCAGAGTGCTTAAGGCCTACAGCCACCCTGACCTGTTCTGACAGCAGACTCCCTACCAAGTTGCCAGCTAACAAATGTGCCAGGAAAGCAGCAGTAAAGGCTTCTTGGTATGAAAACAGTAGTCCTTTCCCCTAAAAGCTTTTATTGCTTCAATAAGAAATGCATTGATTTTGAATGGGACAGAGAAGAGCCAGCATATTACATAACTTTATACCACATCTTCATAGAGGAAAATTCTAGGAATTTAATTGCTGTGGTTTATCAAAGTGGGAGCAAGAGAACTAGCCAAGGATTACAAGCTAGCTGTGGAAGAAATCCCTATTTGCACCCTCTATCCCCATGAAATCTAACACCTTGATTTAAGCATTTTGTAGAGAAAATGATAAAGCTGAAAACAGAATCTGGGTAAGTTCAGATTCAAAAGAAAGAAGCATCAACAGCAAGAGAGTTGATGGTTCAGAAACAAACAAACAAAAAGACAGACTGGATTTCCCAAAATTGAAAGCATTCAAATCAAGACTGAATTTGTCCCCATCCCTCCTTGGAAAGTATAGTCTAGTTTAAACAGGAAATCAATTCAGGAAGCACTAACAACCTGTGCAACACAAGCCAGGCCAGACTGTCAGTCACCCTTATCAGCTATATAGGATTTGACACCACTAAACTTCAAAAAATTCATACTCCAGACAACTATTTACAGTTTAGTTTTGTTAACATTTCACGTAAAATACAAATACACCTTGCATATTTCTTTCAAAAAGAGGCAATATGTGAAGGAGCACAAGCAGAAGGTGAGAAATTCATTTACAATTTAAAGAACAAAATTTACTGGTGACTGGTTAGTTGGCTGAGCTCCCAAAACCTGCTTCTTTTTCAGCCAGTTACTCCCTTACACTGCTCAAAAAAACAATGTATCCTTTACTATAGCTGACCTTAGCACAAAGTGAACAAAATAAAATCCAAAACAGGGCAGTTTGCAGAGGAGGACCCACCTCCTGGGTAGAGCTCACAGAAAATAAAGTAAGCTTCTCTTCAGTACTGCTCACAGTTAACAGCATAACAAAATAATAAGAATAAAATGCCAACTCTTTCCTGAGTACCACTTACCAATTTTAGCCTTCAAGTGAGAGTATGTTACCATAGCTTGCAATGTGTAGAATGAAAAAAACTGCACCACCTGATTTCAAGCCAGTCTGGGTTAGGAAGTCAGAAATTGTACGCCCTTCCGTCTGGGGCTATAATGTCTCCAAAAAATATTTAAAGAAAAGCAAAGTGAAAGTTTCCAAATGTATGAATAAAATGGATCATGTGTTCAGCACAGAACACAGGATCCCATGAGGATACTGCACCTCAAAGTGAGCAGAGAAACAGTAAACTGGTTTAGTACACTATTTGCCAAACATACTGTGTATTATGTAGTATATACACACACCAGAAGTAATTTTCTTGCTACCTGCAATAGTTAGATTGATTAAAAAATATTCATACACACATCCCATGAATTACTGGAACCCACCAGTGCTAAAACCAAGTCTATCAACAATATTCTAAAAACTCAACAGAAATATAAATGTCACTGTATCGACTACTTTGCTGTATTTTTAAACTGCCTAAGTGATTTTGAAACCTAAAATCAAGTTCTCTGTGCTTGGGAAAAAGTTTATTCAAACATGAGCCACCATCAGCTTACATGGTTATGGAGACAGCTACTTACACATTAAATCTGACAAGTTCAAGGTGTGGAATTTCTTCAGCACTGAGAAGCGCAACATAAATAGTGCACTGTATGAGAACTGCCTCAGTAAAAGGAAATTTTTTAAACTGTTGGCCAAGCTAATGGAATCAGGTGACTCAAACTAATACTTGAAATACCAAAAAAGTCTTCCTGAGATACTTAGATAAGTCACGGATGAATTGCTGGTGCATGTTAACTCACACCTACACAGAGATGCTTTCATCAACCAATATAGTAAACAAATATTGTTTATTTAGAAAGAGCCCACTTTCAGATAGGATGGGCTAATTTTGACAGTTGCTTTAGCAGCAGATACTATTGAAGAACTGAACGAAACAATCAAAACAATTTAACTTCCTTTTCCTTTTTTTTTTTGTGTGTGTGTGTGTATGTGTGTGTGTGTGTGTGTGTGCGTGTGTGTGTGTGTGTGCAAAATCAGAGCTTACTACTAAGAAGTCGCAGAGTGTGGACTCTGGGCTCGCAGCAGCGACACGGCACAGCCACCCCCGGATGCCGCCGAGGGGGTCAGCATCGGCTGCCCTGACGCGCCGGGGAGCGAGCGGGCCGGGCCGGGGCGGCGGGCCCCGCCGGTGGCCGAGGCCTCTCCCACCGCCCCGCCGCTCCCCGGGCTCAGTGGAACCGGGCCAAGGGGCGCCCGGGCTGCAGGAGCAGCACCCTCGGCCTCCGGCGGCTCTCCGACCCTACGGTAGTGCCGCCGAGTAGGGGGGACGGAGGGGCACAAACACAGCAGGAAAACAACTTTCCCCCGCCCCGGAGTCGCCGCTGCCCCGCCGAGCCGCGAGCAGGGGCCGGGCAGCGGCGCCGAGGCCCGAGCGCGGCGCTCCCTCCGTCCCTCCCGCGGCCGGCGGCGAGGGGCAAGGTCCGGGGAGGGACCGGCTCCCCCGACCCCCGGCACGCAGCCCGCCCACCCGGGACCCCCGCCCAGCCGGGCCCGCTGGCGCAGAGGGCGCCCCGGCGCCGCCTCCCGACCCCCGGGCGCTGCTCACCTTGGTGGCCATGGCGCTGCCGGCGCGGGCTGCGCTCCGCTCTGCCCTCCCTCCCTCCCTCTCTCTCTCCGTGCCGCGGCTGCTCGCTCGGTCGGTTGGCGTGTCCGGCCCGCCCGCCGCCGCCGCTGGGCCGCGCAGGCGGCTCCTCCTCAGCGTCCCCGGCCGCCGCCGCCTCCTGGGGGCCGCTGTGCGGCTCAGCAACCAAGCGCCGGCGCTGGGCAGGCGGGGGCTGATGTGACCGCGCCGCGATGCCCCCGCCTTGGCCGCCCTTTCCGCCGGCTCGGCTCGGCTCAGCACCCGGGGGCAGTGGCGGGGCTCTTTGCCCGCAGCCTCTCCGTCAGGGCCGGGGGCAGAGAGGCACCCGCTGCGCTGCGGTGATCCCCGGCGGAGCCGCCCCGGCCGGTCCCGGGGGCGACGGGGGCGGACGGATGGACCTTGCCCACCCCCCGTGCCCTCAAGGGCTTTGCTTTGTAGTCAGAGTTTGGCCTCAAATTCTCGCTCGCGTTGGGGAGAGAGCCGGCAGGAAGGCGTTATGTGCCCCTCGGGTGCCTTTGAACGAAAAATTCAAAGCAACCATACAGCGAGCAAAGCAATTTTTTCCTCGGCCGGGCTCCATCTATGGCTGTCAGGACGGTGTGCATCGTCCCAGACCTGTTTCAGCCAGGCCTCGGTGTACAGCAGTTATGAGCAGCAGTAAAAAGCACCAAGGAGCTGCTCGAGGTCCGTAATATTCCTGTTGGGCACTTTAAGATCATGTCATAAAAACTACCTGCTACCCCACTTGACTTCCAGCCTGCAGGAGAGATGAGATTGGAGGCTAAAACAAAAGGAATTTGAAAATGCAGTGGCAGTGATCATGCAAGGTACTGCACCATCCAAAAAGTCCAGCTTCTTGTTGGTATGTGTATATATATATATATATATATATATGTATGTACATATATATATATATATATATATATATATATATATATATAGTGGTTGGCCTGGAATTAGGAGATCTTTCCTTTCTGTAGAAGAAAATACTCAATTTGCAGTCAGGGATGCCAGAGAGAGCCCTAGGAGGCAGGTAGGTTGTAAGGAAACTGCATAAAACTCTACATCTATATGTCCTTGCCCATAGAATTACAAGTTTATTGTTTGGGGGGTTTTTTTGGTTTTGTTTCTCTTTTTTGTTGTTGTTATTGTTTTGCTATTGGTATAGTTTCTCAGTGAGAGCTTTATTAAAAGAGAAAAATACGTTTACAGGTTTGGTTGGGTTTTTTACATTGGAAAAAAAAAATTTTCCTAGTTGGACCTGTGAAATAGTTTCCATGGGAAGTGAGGATGAGGAAATAAGAGGAGGCTGGCTGTTCATTTGCCACTGCTTTTTGAGTGATTGAACTGATTAACTTCAGAAGTTTTCAAACTCATTTGCTTCTGTTTTTAGCTTTTTCAGAATTCAATTAAATACAACATTTTCAACTTGCTACTCTCTGTAACAGCCGTACCTAAAGTGAAATCTTTGTGTGTGTGTCTCACAAATGACGTTGTAGTACACCACTTTTAAGCTGAAGTCTTGTATTTAGCATCAGTTTTGACATGTGGTCTATCAACAGATTGGCATCTCATCTACCTTACAAGCAAAACTCCCTTCATTTCTGTGCTAAGACACCCTGTTCTTCCACCTTCTCAGCAACAATCTTTCCAACATGTTTTGATCCAGTCTTCTAGTCCTTTTTTTAAGATGTTCATCTTCTAAAGAGGGGAGAGGTCTGAAACCCAGAGACCCCCCCCAGCACTGTCTCCTTTAGGGATCCCCAGCTGATAGGTGTGTGAAAGGACACACTCTGTCCTTCCTCCAGATGCTGCTTTGCCATGGAAATACAGACTTGTGGCTTTAGCATAAGCTTGAGTCTGTGACATTCTTTACCTGCGGTCAGTACAGCTGCCAGAAAAGTTTAGTGTGCAGCTGCTAGCCAGTGTGCTTTAGCAGAGCTCTGCTTGCCATCTGGGGAATGAAGAACACAGCCATGATTTGTTAAGCCTCTCTGTGTGTTTAAAGCCTTCCCTTCACATTTTTCCACACTGAGATACTCCTGAAAAGAAGTCTTACTTGACAACTTTGAGGGATGAGGGAAATATTACTGTTTCTTTCAGTGTGAGAGAATATTCTGAGAAAAAAAATATTTTTATGGGATCTTTCCAACACTATTGCAATTAATTACTGCTAATTTTTGTCTCAATGAAGATATTCTTTGGAATCACTTTGGATTGCAAGTAACCATATTTCTTCTTAGCAGTAACCTTTATTATTTCTTAACACAGAGGGCCAAATACCCACAAATTACTAATGAAAGCACCTAAAATTTCCCAAACTTCCAAAATTAGTTACTTTTCTGCTACCAAGCTGTGTCCTAGTTAATTAGGACTGGATGTTTGCTTAGCATTAGACATAAAAGAAATCTCAGTGGCTTTAGTGGGGTTGTTTACATATCTAAGCATTTGGTAGTTTTGAAGTGTAGAGCTCTGTGTGGAGCTTATCAGCTCTCAAACACAGTTGACTCATTATTCACTTTGTACTGAAGCCCCAATGTATGCTCTAATAAATATCTCCACCTCAGAAAAAAACAATCAGTAACAGAAGCAAATCCCTTACTCAGCACAGAAGTGGCCTCTCTCTACAGATTTCTACTAGGTGTGTATTTTTGCAGCTAGCTGGTCTGCAGTGGTTCCCAGGAACTCGGAGTTCAAGGAGAAGTGGTCTTGTGCAGAGCCCCATCAAATGAAATCTCCTGACAACAGTGCTGTGCAGATTTTTTTAATTGAAGATGGACTCTGAGAAGGGACATTTGCTGAATATATTCTCTGCTCAGCAAGGCCTGCCTGTAGCTTCAAGCTCACAGGAAGTCAGTGACCTTGTATGTTCTGACTTATGCAATCTTGGTGGGGAATGATAAAGAAACAGTGTTCTTCAGATAACCTTCAAACTGAAAACCATCTGGAGAAAGAAATACGTTTTGTGTTTGTAAATTACTGTCCTCTGGAGCTCCTTGAGGTGGGGCACCTTGGATTTGTCCCTGCTGGGAGCCTGTGCCCCTAGCAGTGCCTGGGTGATGCTCTGCGGCGACTGAGGTGGCCTGGAGGCGTTTACCACGGCTGTGAAGGCATTTTGAACAACAATTATCACTGTGGCAACAGCTTTGCAAGTGGAGCAGGCTGTCAAATACATGTGTTTGCGAAGTTTTTGCAGGAGGCATACAGAGATTATATTGTCCCTAGGTCTTTATTTTCAGAAGTGTTTTATAAAGTAAGAAGTGATTGAATTCTTATCTTGGTTGAAAGCCTAACAACGTGGTGTGCAAGATAACATCAGTTCCACACTAAATGCTTTTAGCTCAAGGTTTCTAACTACATTAATCAGGAAAGCCTAACAATGACTAGGGAGCAATTACAAAAACATTTCAACTATTTCTTATTCCTTTTAATTATCATGTTTACCTTAGTCACCTGATACATACCTCTTGTTTTAAGAAGGGGTATAGATTCTTCACATTTTCAAAGCCTTAAAATTAACTGTAAGAGCAATTACTTGTTTATGAATCAAGAAGAGAAGTACTGTATTCTTCACCTTCAGAAGCCATATTTACACACCTTCACCCACTTCTCCCCAAGAAGTTCTTTGGGCATCATGTTTCCTCTCAGCTGAGCAGCAGCTTCTCTTTCAGAATTGTGCTACCACCATTTCTTCAATGTTTTTGAGAAGTCTGCCAGAGAGCAATATAAAATATTGCTTCCTTCTATCTTCTGTCTCCTTCTCTCCCCAAGATTTGGACAGAAAATGATGGGAGGTACCACATGCATGAAATGTAGTATTATCTGCACAGAACAGGAAGAGAGCAGCTGCTGAATTCCATTAGTGCATCTCTCTGTTCAGCAATGTCCAGTGGCATCACTTGCAAATGTATCTGAAAAATACATTTAACAAAATGTGTTCTGAGGGAAAAAAAAAAAAGAATATTTTCCTTTCTTTTATGTTGGGAGCTTTTGAACACAAAGGACATGAAATCTTGAATCATATGGCATTTGCAGGAAAGCATGATTTTACCTCTCATTTACCCAGAACTGTGAGTGGCAGTTTAAAATTATGCTCAGGAGATTACAGACACACTTTCCAATCTTACTCTGCACCTGGTGCTGGAAGATCAGTATCAAACAGTAAGGCAGCCAGTCCTGAAATACTTTTGGATTAGAGGTCCAGACTTTCCTGGAAAAGCTGCTTTAGAAAATTGCACCCAAAATTATGCCCAAATTCCTGTGAGTTTTCAGTCTCTGAATTTCTCTCTGAATAAGCAGTTCTGAGAAAAATTGTGCTTCATGCATTTGATAGTGAAATAAGGATTTTATCGTCTTAGAGCTGATAATCCAATACCATTATTATCTGAACAGTGCATATTATATGGGCCCTTTTCAAGGTGAGCTCTGTTTCTATATAGTTACATTTCTAATAAACACAACCAAGACTGCTTTTGTGCCATGTATGAATATGCTGTTTTCTTTACACTGTGGGAAAAGTGCAGTGCCATGCTATGCCAAATTCTTTACTCTCAGGGTGTTGGGGTGTTTTTAACACATCTTTCTGAAGCTAACAGTTTGAAGTCATGGTGGACTCAATTTTCTGTTAAAAATCTAAAAAGCAGCTGCTGGCCATTGAAGATGTGAAAAAGCTACCCAAAAAGAAAAAAAAAAAAAAGGGTGCGTGTTCCAGACACAAGCTGTTGCAATGTGCTTTCAGACATAGTCAATTTTTTGAAAGCCCTTTTTCTCTTTTCCTTTTCCTTTTCCTTTTCCTTTTTGATGATTGCAAAGGTCATGTTTTGGTGCAACTTTGATCACACTCAAAGAAGAGGGAGATGTGTGGATTAAATACCTAGTGCAGATCCTTATGGATGAGCACTATGGCTGCAACAGTCTGGAGCTTGCTTGGTCATGATGATCTATTCTTTTTTCCCTCCCTTTTTTCCTGAACTGTAACCAATGTTTTAAGCAACTCTGGTGTTCTTTTTCTCAGTTTTCAGCAGAATAATCAGTGATAGATATATGTAATTTTTAGCAGCATAGGCTTTGAAAGAAATTAAACAAAAATCATGCTTTCTTGTGCAAGGGATAAAACATTTCTCAAAACATCTAACACTAACGAAATACTTACTTGTTTGCATTTTCCCCTGAGCTGTACACTGTTTGGTATTATAGATGCTTACATCTGAGATGGGATACTTGTACCTGCATATATGTCATGCACTTTAGACAGTTTGCATTTAGATTTTTTGTTCATACTTTTTGTTCATTTGTGTTTCAATGCAAGGGCTGCTGCGATCAATAGGTTTTGAACTCAGCTTTCTTGAAAAATAGGATACAGTTTAGCAAAAAGTATATTTTAAAAGGGATAAATGTTTCCATTTTTCTTCTTGCTAGCTTTAGTGAAAGTGACATACCACTAGCACTATTGATTCTTACCACCACTGACCGTTTCCATCTGGAGTGCTGACTGCCTGTGGCTTATTTCCATTTTTCTTCTTATGGTGAAGGGGCTGTGCCAGCTTCTGTGCCCTCACACCTCAGGGGACTGCAGTTTCAACAAGCAAAGCAGCAGGAGTGTGATCCACTATGAATTTACCTAAATGTACAAGTACATAAAGGATGAGGTCCTGTACACTTTAATAAGATTTTGCTCAAAATTGCAGGCAAATTGTCTTCCAACACACAAGATTGTGCTGAAGATGTAAGTGATTATATGTAAGAGATGAAGGTCCAGCTGTTTGTCCTCACTGCATGGCTCACTGAGTAAAAAGCTACAGAAGGCTCAGTGGTCTCAGCCCTTCTGTGCTGGTCTCTGAGTTTCTTTGGAGGGGAGCAGTGGCATACTAAGTAGTACCAGGCTGCAGTTTTTTGAGGCATCTTAATGAAAGTAGGATTAAATCTATGGGCATTTATATCTAAATTTAAAGGACAGTCAGTATCAAACCTTCATAAGGCATGCTTTGCTCTGCATTGTGACTGTGAGCACGCAAAACTGCAGACCCTGTAGATAAATGCTCTGTGACGAGCATTTATTTACATTTTAAATGTAAATAAAACAACTTGTGTGCTCTCTTTATAAAAACAAGAATTATCATTTCACCTGACCAGCATGGATTTCAAATGTATTGTATCCCTGGCTTACTGTTTACTCCCCAGCGTGCACAGCGCTCACTCACAATTTTTCCCCATGACACAGACAGATGTTTTGGAGCAATGCAATTCTGACTTTTCAAATAGTTCATGATTTTCCATTTCTAACAGTTTATTATTCATTACAATTTTTTTCTGTTTTCTTATGGAAATTTTGGGGATTTCAGGGTCTCTTGTTGATTGTGTTTCCACATACAAGGAATTCAGTTCTGTAGCATTCACATTATGAGCTCACCAAAAGACTAAACCAGGCCTTAGTGTCCTTTACCCCTCAAATATTATTTTGAGCCACTGATCCCTTTTGAAATAATTGACAGTGAAATTGTTTCACAGAAAGAAGCTGTGGATCAGCAGCTCTCCCTACATTCATAAACTCATGTCTAATGAACACAGGTCAAGGTGATGAGAAATGCTTCAAAGCAAATGCAAAGCAATATTCATTTCCACTAGCTGTTTTCTCTAGTAGGGTTAGGGTGTCCTGTGGCTAGAGAAAGAGCTACAGAGCCTCTTTCTAGTGTTTATATATTTCTCACTCATGTCCAGTGCATAATGTGTCTTCTAGCCCAGACAAGCCCAAGAAAAGATAATATAAAGGGAGAAAGTAGAATCTTTCATGAATTTCATTATACTACAAGTAGAGGTAGTCCTTTTATAAGTTTATCCTGTCTTGAGGTAGCATCTTGGAATCTTAAGGTCCCCTTGATCCTATTTTTTGTGATTTGTTTCTGTGCATTGTAGCCAATAAAGATCATGTTATCCCAGTACAGAGATAATGATGTACAAGAGGAGAAAAAGGAAAGCCCATGGCCAGATGATGGGCTACAAAAGAGGCTTTGTAGGCTGCATATCTTGCATTGCTGCTAAGCAAATTATGTGACTGTGGGCAGGTCAGAAAATTTCAAGTATCTATGGGGTTTTTTGTAACGTTGCCTCATATTAGGTTTTGAAGAAAAGCATTTTTCTTTGGTTGGAGGGTACAAGATCATTCATTAGTAGGAGTATTAAATAGTTGGCAGTTCCAAGTTACTTTATAGAATTAAGTATTCAAACCTACTTTAAAAATCCCATATTACTAGCAAAACCAATGAGTCTACTCAAGCATTTAATTTATTACCAGTGTTAAAAAAATATGATACCTTAGGGATTAAAATGCTTCATTTCTTTCTACAGCAAGATATTCGTACTAGTTGACACTTCTTCAAATAATCAGAAACAGCCCTAGGGATATCTCTAGCTACCCAGGAAAGGCAGATGTCAAAAACCCTACAAATATTTCCTGGAAATCTGACTTTTCCAGAGTACAGATTTTCTTATTTTTTTGATAGAGGGTAAAATTTGGAACTTGCTTTGATGAGGAGGTCTAAACACATTCTGTAAATTGAGAGTTTCCCTTTAAATTTACAGAGTATTCTTGTTCAAACTGTTTAAACTGAAGGGAAACATAGCAAACGTAGCACCGCAGTCATGTGTCCTGTTTGTGGTTAGTCACACAAAGCCAATTTTTTCAGATGCTAAGCTCTACTTTTTTTTTAAATAAAAAAGACTGAACACAGCTGCTCTTGACATCAAAGAGTCACTGAACAAATGAAAAAGCACTATGCTATCAAAGTAACAGCTGAGATTTAAAAATTACTGCAGTGAGCTTACCTAAGAGATGCTGAGGACAAGACCTGCTATATGATAAACTATCTTTTCTCATTTTCTTGAACCCAACCTGTGCATTTTTCTCAGCACATCACATCATTCAGTTTGTCTCTGGTGATGTGCTTACCCAAAAGGTGTTCTTTATCAGGAGGTTGCTGGGGTTTCCTGTCATTGCTACATCAGTCCACGGTGCTTAGAAGAATAAAAAATTGCTGCTGCACACAATGTCACAAAGTTAAATTAAAGTTAAATTGAAAAGAGACTCCTTAAAGTTATGATAACAAATGGAAGAGGAAAGGTGACTGCAATATGACATTTTAAAAAATCCAAACAAACATAAAACCCTTAAGCACTGTGGTGAGTCACGAAGCCTAATATTTTTAGTTCTCTTTTGTGAATCTTCTATTTCCAAGCTTTGTTTTCCATCATAAACAATGCAGGGTCCATCCTGCATCTGTGTGAAGTAGGACTGGTGGCAGTCTCTGGCCATCCAATCTACAGTCACAGCCTTCTATATCAAGGACTTTACTCACACCGAACAATTTTCCCACATTTCTAAATATTTGGCAAACAGGAAACCTGTCTGTCAGGTTTCCTAACCATCTCCTTCTTGCAAGGCAAATTCAAGGCTTTAATTCCACATCAGATCCAGAGATTACCTTTCCCTGGAATTTTTAATGGCTATGAAATTGAAGATCTTCCTAGCACCTTTTCAGGCCCACAGTGTCTCTGCAGACAAGTGAGCCCTGGGCATGGCAGACCACCATCAATGAGGCTGTTGCTACACAGATAAAAATCTGGGCTTTACCTCATCCTGGTCCCTACAGGTGGTTTCTAACCTGCCAAGAAGTTTTCCCCAGCCCACAGAAACTCACTTTTGAATGCATCCTCCAGGCTTCTTCTCTCATTGCTAGCCTCTTCACTGTTTTCCCTAGCAATCCCCTACTAAACCCTGCTGAGCTTCTGCTTTGACCCCAGCTGGCAACAACTATTTGTTGGCTGGGGTTTTTTTTTCTTCTCAGGCTACAGCTGCTCAGCAGTTTCCTTGCACAAAAGCAGTTCCAACTGCAGACTTCTGCTCAAGGACAGATGACTTAAAGACTTAAACTCTCCAGCCTCTCTCAGTCATGTGATTTGGGGAAGGATGGGGGCTGGCAAGGTGGAATTTCTGAAAAAAGTGTTTACCTGGAGCTAAGAGGCAAACACAGGCAAACATAGTCACGTGTATCCTATGCACAATGAGATAGCCAGATATGCTCCCTTTAAATAAAAAGGACTGTTCCTTTAACTCAGCCTTCAGAATATCCTGATCTGCTCCAGCATGGATATCTCTCAGCCATGTAGATGCCATTATTCCATTCACATGGGCTGACTGCCTGGAAACATCTCTGCAGCCAAATCTACAGTGGTATCCCCTCCAGCAATTGCTGCTGGCTCCCTGTCCTCTGCCAAATGCCTCTGGCTGTGTTACAGCCTTGGATTTTGTATTCTGAGTAATTTTCTCTCATTTGTTTTTACGTAAGATGTTGAGTCTCCCTTAGGAGTGGTTTTTTTTCTGAAGGGAAGTCTTGACTCCTCTTATGTTTAATTACAGAGAACCTGAGAAGGGACATTTCAGGCTGTTTTCTACTGAATTCCTCTGATACCATCCCTCCTTCAGGTATCCCCATTAACTGGCAGTTTTTGCTTCAAGTGTCTTTCCAGTATAACTGCACCTGATAGCTGTTATTCCAACCAGTTGGGAAGTGACTGCCAACAGACTGTTCAGAGTAACCTAATAGCACTTTACTATTTCTCCTACCTGCTTAGTAAAGTCCAGGTTTCACAATGTCAAAATAATTGGAATGTTACCATCCAAATGAGGAAAGGGAGTACAGTCTTGTTTTAAAGCATTGGTAGATGAATTGCTGTGCAATGAAAATCTCTGTTGGCTCAGTGACAACCTGAATCAGCAGAGAGCTGGGGCCTGGCAGGGATGATGCTGCCACTGCTGCTGCTGCACTTTGCTCTAAGGCTCATTCTCTGCCACCAGTGGCAGAAGCTTGTGGGGAAGTGGCCATGGCTGTTCTAGGGCTTGAAGGTAATTTTAAATAAAAGCTGAATGCGTAATACCTTTTCGGTGTCAGCTTTCTGTTCTTGTATCATTATTTGGCCATTCTCTAAAGTACAAAATTGTCTCTACTGATAAAGAATGTCTTAGTGTATTCCTGTTTAAATCAAATGAGCATCATATTTGTCAAGCAAGACGAGAGCCACTAGTTTCACTGTGTAATCCTCATGGCAGAACAGCTCATGGGGTTGCCCATAACGTCAGCATAACTGCTCTGAGCAACAGGTGCTGATTCTCCTTTCTGTTACCACATGGTCACAAAATCTCTGGAAGTGGCACACTGCTGTTGCTCTGGACATCCTTCTGTGCAGAAGGTACCTGTGCTAATGGCAACACAACAGAACCAAGTGTCTACAGTGCTCCTTGCATCACCAGAAATCCCAGAGGAGAAATCCCAGTGGTTTGCCAGTCTTCTGTGACTGTGTGTAAAGGCAGTCACTGACATTGGCAAACCACGAGGTCTTTCTCTGGCTCCATTTTGGCCTGGGAACATCCCCAGGCACGTTGGATTTCCTAGGGCATACACTTACTTTGCTGGCTTATACCAGTGTACACAACCTACCATAGCAAAGATCCTGACCAGGAAAACCCAGCAATAATCTTGGGTTTAGACAAGGAGTAGGATAAACTTCTTGAGTAGTCTTAGAGCTTTGCAAGAGTTTGGGTGAAACTGCTCACATCTTAGATGTTTCCTTGTTTGACCTACTGCATTCTGACTACCAGAAATTCCTCTAAATAATACTAACTAATAAAGACCTTAGCTGAAAAGGTGGAATCAGATTTTATGTTTAGCGGTGAAGGAGTAAGTGAGGTTTGTCTAGTATGTCATCTGAGTAGTTTGAAACACAAAACTTAACTGGGTGCTTATTCTATAGGTCTTGATGGGGTAATTATCTTGAAAGTTATTGTGTGTAAAGACATGCAGAGGCCTTTTGGACTGGGTGAAGATTCTGGATTCAGCATCTTAGACTTTAGATTTATGAACTGATGGATACAACTGACAGGAACAAAGTATGAAAATTAACAACAGGATTTAGGGCTTCTCAAGACTGAGACTGACACAAGAACTTTAACTGGCAAAGTGAGTATGTCCTACAAAATGTCCTAGGCTAGTAAGCCAAAAAGAAATACATACTAACAGCTATGCTTCCACAATAATTCAGAACTGCTGTTTGAAGTACTGTATATCTACTTTCAAACACATATAGTTCAGTAGATAGAGCGTACTTGCCAAAGCCTATGCAAAAAATGAGAAAATTATTTTGTAAAGTTATCCTTCTTTGAAATAAATTTAAAAGGAATAAATTTATAATAAATTAAGAAGGAATAAATTTGTATTAAATTACAAAGGAATGCTAATTGTCACATTTTTATTACAAAGCTTGGCTTGGATAAACTGGCACATGAAATAACTTAAAATAGCTTTTTAGTCATTTCTTTGGTGATCTGAGCTTTGAGACCTGCATAATTGAGTAGGAAAAATCTGAAAAGCTGACACATAATTTGCTTTAATTAAGACAAGTTCCATAAACTTGCAGAGCCAATTTTTAGAAAATGCTAGGATTCTGAGGTTTTGGAGGGGTTGGTTTTCTCTTTGTTTTGGGGATTTTTTTGGAAGAAATTTAAAATTATTGACACTAAATTCTGTTAAATGAACAGTGATATCTGGCTTTTTTTCGGTAAGAAAATGTCTCTGCTTGTTAGATTTTGGAGACTTCTGAACTTCAAATCCCTTATAAACTAAGAATTTCCTCATAACATTCTTTCAAAATACATTCTTAGCTGAAGTTTTTGAATCAGTGAGTAGTGTTGCTGGATTTACATTTTCAAAAGCTATTCCATGGAGAGAAATGGACAGGAAAGCTTATTATGCAGCTACTTATATATAGGGAAAAATATACTGGAGCAAAAAAGGAAATCTTAATATTTGGGCTGCTGAGATAAACAGGGTAATAACAATATTTAGCATAAACGTGGAGGAAGTAATAGTTCAGAAACAAGGAGCTAGCATCTATTTTGGGTAACAGATAAGCCAAGCCCAATGGGAAAGGAAGAAAATGTTGATTCTTTACTATAAAACTTTGTATTTTTTCTTTATTAAGCAATGTACTTACACTCCCATAGCATAGCATTTCCTTTCACACGTGTCCAAAAGCAGGACGGGATGGGGGATGAGGCTTCAGGAGATAGGAAGAAAGGCTGTATAACGCCAATTTTAAGGAGAGGAAAATGGAGGAAGCAGCTAATTATAGTCTTTTCAGTAGGAGGAAACCACTTGGAAGAGTCTTGGCCCTTCGGGAGAGACTGGAAAGCTCGGTAGCTGTCAGGATGGCTTTACGGGGAGTGGTCCCAGCAGACAAAGAGCATCTGTCAAGGCGAGGAAAGGAGGTCACATTTAAAAGCAAGCTATCTAGGGTAGAGACAAAGACTGATCCTAATCTCTTAGATATGTTAAACCTGTTTTAAGTAGCATTTATCATTGGTTTGTTTGGGGGTGGGGGTGCCAACAGCATGTTACCCATTTCTTTTTCAACATGACCTGTTTTCCTCATCTGGCAGAGACCACATGGAATTTTTTTTCTATCAAAAGGAAACAAACAAACAACCCCCTATCAGGAAAACTGGTAATATATGTCAGAAACAGATATTTTCTGAATGGATTTCAGTTAAGTTTTTTAGTAACATATTTCAAAGAAGATTAAATATTTAAATATGATCATGATGCTTGATCCGAGAGAGAAGTTCTGCAGGAGGCCAGGTGGGAGCACAGCTCAGAGACAGTAATTGAGCCTTGACCCAGAATTTCACACCTGGGAGGAAGTCTCCTGGTTGGGATTTCAGAGAGAGCATTATCAAAGCTAATGAATATCACAACATAAGATGGGGAGCTTAATAGGTTCATCCTGTCATTCCACGACCCTTCTGCAGTATCTTTCTTCTCAGGATGCTAAGGTATTTTAGCTTGCACTGCTCATTAAGAAAACAAAATAATAATGTTTCCTAGTAGTTAACCCAGGTGCAGAGAAGTTATATGCAAGATTTTGTAACCTTTGCTCAGGTTGGTGATTGCTCACTCACGTGTCTTAGCCAGAGCAGTCAGTGGGACTGCTCATGTATTTTCCATGGTCACCACCATGAGTAAGGATGATACTACCCAGCCCAAGTGCCTGGTACACAAGGTTGCATGGGAAGTATGTGGAAGAGCTGGCAGAATTCTCCTGATTCCAGTACCTCTGCCAATCAAATAAGCAAAAGTTCAATGGTATTAAAGTAGGAAGTTCTCTACTACAGTAAAAGCAATTTGCAAGTGATAACACATGAATACAAAAGAAGGAAAAGGTGACCTGTGGACAAGCATGGCCGAGAAGAATAGATCCTCTGTAGGGAGACAAAATTTAGTCCACAAAGTCCTTGCAGTGACATTAGTGGTTTTATTGGGTGGAGGAGCTGCTCTCACAAACTGCTCTGTGCCATCCTATAGCCAGAACTTTTAGGGGCAGAGGTCAATGGGCCAGGAGAAGAGAAATATGATGTCTGGTTTTTAATGAGATAAAATGTAGGTGGATGGAGTCTATCTCCGAATAAAAGTCCTTGAGTTTTACCTCATTAACGATGGCTATGAAGTAAACAAAGCCTAATGCACAGTATTAATCATGTGATATTTTATGATAATATTGGATTACTATTTTTCCCAAAGAAAAGGTTTCTATAGTACTCCATATTCTCAGGGACTGTGGAACTTGTATGTGGGGGGGGGAAATACGGTAAAAGTGACCATATTTAAATTCAGTCTGCTGACAGATTAGAGGGTGCTTTAGTCACCAAGGTAGCTATCTCACTAAGTGCCCTCTATCAACTCCACCCTTCCAGCCATTTCTTTAGACTCATGGCAGATAATTTTTCCCCACAAAAGATGATACTCCCAGACCAGATTTGCTCCTCTCTTGACATTTAAAATGTTAAAGCAGGTGCTTGCGTGGGAGGCAGCAGCTTTTTATCCAGGGCCATCTCTAAGAGGGAGAATTACAGGAGGGCACAGTCAGCACAGCATGCTAATTTCCATTTTTCCTGCTCTCAAGTGCAATGGGTGTTTTTAAGTTTATGGTAATGATTTCTTGAGGAGGCTTTTAAAACTCAGATACTTTTTTGTCCTATGCCACACTGAAACAAAGCAGTATTATTCGTGAGATAAATCCTAATCATTCATTAGTAAAACTTTCTGCCACGTTCCAAACCCTTTTGGCTTTGCCTCAGCTGATGGAATGTGTACATTTGGATTTATAAAAGCAGAGAGTGTTTTTGACTACAGGAAACTTCTCTTAGCACTTAAATCAAGACAAAATAAAACTTTTTACATTGTCTCCAATTTCAGGAAATTGTAAACAGCTTCTTTTTTTCCCCTCTCTCATTTTTCAGTTTTTCATAATAGCATAAATAAAGCTGAAGTGTTTGCTGGTTGTTGTTTTTGGTTTTGTTTTTTTTTTTTCATGGAGATTTTACAGCCTGGTGAGCAAAGGAGTTCTTGAATTAACTCCATTCAGCAATCTACTGGCACTGACACTGCTCAAATATCACACTCTGCTCAAGTCTACACTCTTCACATTGCTTCTTAAAACTAGACATTTTCTGTTCCTTTTGGTAGCCAAAGAGCCCTTGCACAGATTTATCTCGATGCTGGGAATCCTCACAGTTTTAGTCTTACCTGACACCCCTTTACTCACCGTGGACAAGCTTTGGATCAAGCCTTCTGTTGAGCCACCACTCAGAGCTGTGGCTGGGCAGACAGCTGAACCTCTTTTCGTGGAAGAGAGCGTGACTCAGTACAATGAGCAGGCAGTCACAGGCAGGGCTGTCCTTTTATAAAACTTAAATTGATTGCCCCTTAAACCTACCAGATTTGGGGAAGGCTGCAGAACTGGGTGGTTGCTGTCCATGTATTCTCCTACATGGCAGTCTGGGAGAGGAAGAGGAGTAAGTCTTATGTTTCCTGACTTCTTACAGTTCCTAAAACGAGTAGCAGCAGTGATTTGTCAAATTCTGATGCAGTTCCCCCTCATTGCCCTCCTCACCCAGTCCTCGTCGGGGGGGAGAGCTGCCTTGCTTCAGCAACAGCAGTTCTGCCCAGACAACAAACTTCTGTGAGCAATGAGGTCATGGAAACCCGTGACATCCAAACCCTCATTTCCAGCAATGCTGATGCCTGCAAGGTGCTGGCCCTCACTACAATTACAGTGCTGTCTGTCTGTTCTCCTGGAGCACAGGAGCACCGTTTATGCAGGGACAGGTAGTTTTGCTTGCTGTGCTATCTCGTCTCTACTCCTTTGCTTTTTCTAAAACTTATTTTTAAGGTACTTACAGCATGACAAGATAACCTATTTTATAGAATATCCCAGAAATATCACAGAGAGCTATTGAGTATGTACACACAGCTACCCAAACTTACCTGGTCAAACTTACTCCATATGCGCTTTAAAAACTCTGGAGTGTGTTAAGATTTCTTAGGCATTTTGTTCAAATACTATATTTTAAGATAGATACCGTTCTGTGATCACAGAAATATGACTGAATCCATGCTTAAGGTATTTTTATTGATTTTGATGGGTCTACAATGACATTATATTTACTCACAAGTCTCCAAATCCCAAATCTGAATGTCTCTCCATCAGCGCTTTGCAGTGACAAAGAAGGGAGAAAAGCCTCATGTGTTTTTCCAGTCACTGTTACCTTTATAAATTCATTTCACTGCAGCTCAGATTACTTTTCTTTTGAAGGTAGCATGTATAATTATCATTTGTTGAGCTAGATGCTAACAGCACCTATCTGGCCTCAGACATGTAGTAGAGCTGTGCTCTTAAATTTTGACAAATTATTATTTAATCCTAACCTTACAATTAAACTCTAGCTGTGTGCTCTGTGTTGCTGGCCCACTGCCTTTCTGCTTTAGGACAGCCCTTGATCTGTGCCAGCGACTTTGTTGTCGAGGTCACTTCCAGTGTGGCCGGCATCTCCTCACCTGAGGGCTCACGCCCAGAAAAACACTCAGTGATTCATCCCTGATGCCTGAAAAGGCAGAATTATCCACTCAGGGATTCCTAAACCATGAGTTTGCTGCTCTTTCATCACGTGCTCTGCTCTGGATTATAGGCAACTTCCTTTTCGCAGGTCTTTAAGCCCGATGGGTCAGCGGGTGTTTAATCCCCTGTGCTGCTCATTATTTACACACCCTCCCCAGGTACGGCTGCGCTCTGTGTGTGTGAGTCTGTGTGTCTGTGTGTGTGAGTCTGTGTGTCTGTGTGTGTGAGTCTGTGTGTCTGTGTGTGTGTGTCTGTGTGTCTGTGTGTATGTGTGTGCACACGCTCGTGTTTTAATGGCTCGCTGGCCAAATTCCCTCTCAAAGTGAATCACGCTCTTCTGCCAAATCAGTCCCCCGCCCAGCAGCAAGTACAGCCTATTCAGGCTGGTCTGATGCAATAACCACAAATAAGGACCATGTGATAAGACATTCCGGAAGAGCTTGAAAAACAGTGACAAGACCCTGTCTCTGAGAAGCAGCCTGTACTGGAGCAAGGCAATTGCACAGGGCTGGTGCCCCATACACGTGCCAGTGCTGAACTTCATCCTCAAAACAATGTTGGCTGCCCCCTATTTTTTCTCTAAGTTCCTTGTACTCTTACCCCTACAGACAGACACAGGCAGAAGAAAAAAGACCCAGTAAACACAAGTAAAGCCAGAATTGACTCTGTATAAGTTGCCTGTGTGGAATATTTGACTACTTTTTACAGCATAGTATAAAATCTCTGAACAAACACAAGCTCAGCTTATATGCAGGTATTAAATAAGAAATTTTTCAGAAGAATCTTGTACTCAGAGCATAGAAATCTGGGAAAAGCCAGCCCTAGATAGCTGCTATGATGCCTGTCACAAATACTTTGGAGGGAGCACCAAGTATTATACACAATAAGAATTTATAGAATTTAGATTATGATTATAATTGGATTCACAACAGAAAAAATATCCCTGGGCAAGACACAACATTATTCTTCTGTTAGATCATGTAGCAGCTATCAAGGTTGCATCCTGTAGAGGCAGTAAGAATATAAACCAACACAAATCTTGAATTTCACTCTAATGACCTACATACCTTTAATCAACCTTCACTGCTTTATCTGCATGCATCTGCTTCAGACTGGATTTATGCATAATTACAAAATAATTTACAAAAAAGACCTTCAAAGAACTTCATAGTATCTTAGCATATTTAAGTATCTCAGAATAATCCTGACTAGCAAATGACATAATTAGACCCAAACAGCAGTGAAATTCAGGATGTTTGATAAAATATTTCTTTTTCACAAGCCTCTGAGGAAATCCAGTGTCAGATGCATCCTGAGAAGATGGATGGTATCCTGCAATTAAGAGGCCTCTATCCTACAAAAAAGGCATTTCCCTTTCCTACCTTCTCCACTCACCAGAATGGTATTGCTTAGTTAGAGAAAAAGGATTGAGAGAAGGGGTTATTTTTTGAACAATATCAAGCTAAATTTAGGTTAATCTCCTTGTCTGCCTTAGGGCGATATGCCAGAGGGATCAGGCACTGTTATCACCACATTGCTACAGAGAGGGCAAAACATGCTGTGGTGACAGATGGGTTCAGTCTGAGGCAATATTTATTTTGCCATCCTCTGGCAGAGAGGAGGACATTCCCTTGCACTTTGTGTAATGAACTGGCTCACCCTTTCCCCAAACAAACTGGGCAGAAGCAAGGGCTGCTGCACTGAAGTAACTCCTCTTGTTTTGTTAGGAGCGTTGTGAAACTACTGCATGCTGAATCCAGGAGCAATCCTCTTTGCTGTCCCACTGCTGCTTCTGTCTGAAAAAACCCACACCATGGGTACTAGCATACATCATCTCATACAGCTTTTAGTTCCTGCACCCTTCTGCCCTGTGTTCCAAGCTGCTCACTGGAGATTCAATTTCCTGAAAACTAGTTTTTAAATCCAATCTTGCCACGTTACACTGTAACTAGAAGGCATTCTTGCATCTATGCAGAATTCCCTGTCAAGCCACCAGCCCAAATTTCAACAGGTCAGAGCAGTTCAAGCAGTCCACATCCTGAAAATGTACTATTAATATTGCGCCTTGTGTTACTTGCAAAAGAAGTGCCATGTCTCCTCTGAAGTAATTCTTGCCACCATTTGCTATGTCCACTAGAGTTTGGTTGTAACTCCTAAATTCATTATCAGAAACAGATGATTATGATTATTGATATGTATATGGAGCATTCACCTTAAGAGGTAGATTTCCTTTTCAACTGATGAACTGAGATGGTTTTTTTGTTTGCTTGTTTATTTATTAAGGATACTAGAATTAGATTCTTAGATATTCTAAGCCCTGAGAAGAATGGTGCTAGGTAGCATTTTCAGCTCTTTCCAAAGTCATATAGCCATGCTGATGTGAATTTCTCTGGATTAAGCTATACTGGTGATTATGTAGAATTTTTCTCATCTTGACTTTTTCTCTTCTGAGTTCTCAGATTTCCTCAGATTTTATACTCTGTAACACTCTTAAATTTTTTTTTGTTTTTTTTTTTTTTATATGTAGAGTACAAATTACCGTGAAAACACTCCAGACAGACCTATACAAGGTCTGAAAAAACCTATCCAGTTGCACAGAAGGCCAGCTGGAAAGAAGCAGCTGACTTATGGGAAAACCAGCTGTATGTGATCTTGAGATGGATCGCCTGAGGGGACAAGAATTTCCATCTTGGATGCAAGGAAACAAAAGCAATTTGGGATAAAAGTTAGAATATATATTGTCTGCACATTGTACCCTTTAAATAGATACCAAAAGTATCAGTATGTGAGATAATAGAACCTGACACATTTAAACACATCCTAAAAATTGTAATTTTCCTGGTTTTGTTTAATCAAAATGTGTCATAATTTATTTGAACTAGAACTCTAGCAACTGATGTTTTTAATCACATGCGCACAGCTGGACCAGACTTAATTCAGAACAATATTTTCCATTTGCCTCACATTAGTCACTTTTGGGAAAGATCAGCTTTCTGGGACTTCAGACCATTTGTTCCAGGGTCATCTCTTACTGACATTGAGTCTGTTTAGACAGAGGCTTTTTGACACAAATATTGCGTAAAGCATAAATATAGCATGACACCCTCAGTGACTGTCAGCTCTGCCACAGAGCTGGAGGCTTCTGCTAAACAAAGCCAGGAAACAGTCAAAAGTATCTTGGAATAAAAAGGCAGGAGGTCAATGAAGGTGACCTTTTAGTCACCTCATATTGGCAGGACCAGGAATGCAACAAATCTAGCTTTAGTTAATTCAAGCATCATAATATCCTCTGACAAGTTCACTAGGTTTATATAAAGCCTACATTTAAATTGTAAAGCAGTTAAGTTTTTAAATTTTATTTGCACATTAAACGATACTGTAAGAAAATTATTTCTAATATTGCCATTCACTGCATTTTAATGTCTATTGTTCTTTCCATGAGCAACTCCCTCAAGGAGAGGACAGATTTCATTTGTGAAAGTTTCAATCTGGACTGAAATCTGGCATGAAATCATCCAGATTCATAATTCAAAACATCTGGATTCATAACATTAATAATATTGATCAAAAGTATGCAATGCTTTCAGAAAAACTATTTTCATCTAATGAGCCAACATTGTAGCCCATTTTTCCGTGCTTGTCATGCTACAAGCGGTGGCCAGGAACAGCGCCCAGAACTTGGATGTCAAGTGGATCTTGGTGTTTTGTGGGTTCCCTAAAATTCCCCAAATTATGGAGGCCGCAGGAGCACCCGGCCAGCCATCTGCAGGTGCACGCAAGTCCTCCCTCCCAAGGTAGGAGCCCTCCGGCAGCCGCAGGGAAAGCTGTCATGGCACAGCGCCTTCAGCCCGAGGTGCCCCCTCCGGCCCAGCCGTGCCAGCCTTGGGGCCACGCTCCTCCGGGCAGCACAAAGCAGCTGCAGTGCAGGAGAGGATCTGCCTCTCCAGTTTATGGCGGGAGCACACACTGGGCTCCTTCTCAGCGCACAGGAGCAGACAGACGAGGTTGTGTTCCCCCGCGCACAAGCGAGTATTGATTCTGCCCTCCGCAGGCTGCCTCTCTCCCCGGCGCCCGCCTCTCGGCTTCCCGTCTCCTCCAGCAGGAGGGAAAACACGGGAGCAGAAGCCAAGGACTCGTGAGCTCCAGTTCGGCTGCTGGTATTGCCTCATTGTTTGGCCTTAGTCATTTTACCTCCCTGTCCCTAGTTCCCTCCCTGGAAAAGGACAAGGCAGCTGGGTTTGCCTGGGCAGGACGGCTCTTCCCAGGAAACAAACGGGCTGTTTGGGACAGCAGAGGCATCAGCGCTCTCCCTGGGACAGCCACCCCGCAGCCGGGGACAGAGCAAAGTGCAAGGAGCAGAGTCATCCTGTGACTCGAGGTGTGCTGCTGCTAATCTTTAACCCTGAGAGCCATTTTCCTGAGCTCCAGCAGCGCAGATCCCTGCGGTTCATGAGACGTGGTGTACAACGCGCCGTTCTCTGTCCTTCTGACAAGTGAAATCACAGCTTACCTCTGCTTACAAACAGTGTGGTCCCCTCTGTTCAGAGATGCTGGCTGGCTGCCGCGTTCCCCTTGGAAATAGTGCAAAGAAAGGGCTGCAGGTAGGACTAAGAGCTCAAACCTTGGACACAGAGACATTTGAAGGAACGGAATTGCTTTGCCTTGGGAAGTACCCACATGTCCTTGCTAACAGCGAGAGACCACACCAACAAACCTACTGTAGGAGAGGCAAGTAGTGCTGCCCAAATGGCTGAACCAATACAGCACAGAGATTTGTGTCAGTGTGTTCTTGCCTGGAGAATTTCCTCCTAGCAAAATTTCAAAATTCTGTGAACTTTGGTAAGGGTTATTCACTGCCACGTCTCACACACACAATGTGACTAGCAGTGTAACATCATGGTTTTATTATTATTAACAACAATAAATAGTCAGTTCTCCTTCCCCCCCCCCAATTTCTAGACTTTAAAATTCTGATATGGTGGCATTTCTTTCTCAGCCATAAAAAAACCCCCAAACCCTCCAGGCTAGAGATTGTCATTTATCGTTTGGCTTCAGGAGCGGAAGCCTAACAGAGCAACCCGATGGCTTCTGACAATAGCCGGAAAGCTGCCAACACAAGCACTTGCCATATTAACAGATAAAAGAGATAGGAAAATATTTCAAAGCACCAGGGAAGATGTTGGAATGATCTTTAACTGAGAGGTGTCTTTCTACATTTACTCAGCCAGGATGAAGGCAGAAGAAGGAGCTGTGCAGTTCTGGCCAAGATAGCCACTCTAAGCAAAGCTTGAATACTTGCCAGGGCACCAGCTGGCTGGCTGCTTTATAATTCCTATTGCTCTTGCAAGGATGCAGCTTTGAAGTGCCCAGCAAGGGGCCACAGACCCCACAGACCCCACACTTGCAGGGCACAATCTGCAGGCAGGTGTAATGATGGGCTCCCGTCCACCAGGCAAGGACTGTGCTGGGGGCTGCTCTGGGGAGGAAATGCATTTGGACTGTGCCAGGAACAGAAGACTTCCTTTTTCCTCTCCAAAAGAGGTCAGAGGAGTAAGTCATCTGGCCTTGGAAGGCACACTTCAACTCCCTGCTCCAAAACAGCCTTACTCAGAGGCTTCACAGCAAGCTTTCAAAATAATTTAAGTACTTGTCTACAAAAACTGCCGAAGCAGGTAGCAGGTGCCCATAATCTTTGCAGAGCTGATCTTTACCAGCTGGGTATGACTGTGCTGGTGAAGAATGAAAGGCACAAGCACGTCCATCTCCAGGACTCGAAGGGAGGTTGGGGAAGAGCCCAACCATGCCCATCACCTCAGCTCGGCGCCACAGGCAGGTGGAGCATGGCTAAGGTGCAGTGTGCTACGAGCAGGTGCCAGCACACATCCTGTGCAAAGTTCAGATGTGACAGCGACAGGTCCTGAAGCAGCACCTCAGACAACAGTAACAGCCCCATACTGATGGATAAATATGCCAAGGCAGCTGCAGCTCAGGGAGTTGTCATGGGGGAAAGCTCCTACACAGAAGCACAGAATCCTGTACTAGGTCTTGTAAGATCCCGGGTTTTGCCACCCCTTGGGGAGGTTCCTATGGTACAGCAGTTCCTGTCCCAATGAGGGACTGTAGTGCAGTCTGCTGACAGAGATTTTGTCCCTCAGCTTCCCCCAGGCCTGTTTTTGCAGAAGGGATGATCTGGTCCCAGGTAACGTTTCAAATCTAATAAGTGTCACATGAAGAGATAACTCACTGTGTTTCAGAAGCAAGCTGTTCTTCACAGAGGCTGTACTGCACTAAAGGGATTTAATCAATACTGCATCCACAGTAAAAGGTTATATGCATTAAACCTCATTATTTTTTTATGACAAAATATACTGTATTCTACCCAATAAATTCATACACTCGTATCAAGTACATGGATAATTACGTGAAAGAACCTGCAACCTGCAATCTGAATGTTGTCCAGCCTCATGCAGAAGGACATTCTGCTTCACAGTGGGCTTGCAATCTGTTAGGACTCAGGTTGGCTCTGAAGTGCTAGTTACTTTATAGAGTTTAACATTTGGGAAGGCAGGAACTGCAGCAGGAGATGACAGCACAAAGTTTGGCAGAAAGGAAATGAAACTCCAGGCTCAAAAATAAAGTGAAAATGGGACACACTAATGATCGTACTTTGTTAATATGAAGTTCTCTTGTAAATACACCCTGAAGAAGATACTCAACCCTTTTCAGCATCTACAGCTTGTCACCTAGAGAAGGTGGAATCCAAGACTTTCACCATTAGGTAAATAAGCATGGCTTTTTTATTCTCTTTTTTAAGAACTCAGAGGGAGTTTGGAACAACTCCTCAGGCATACCCTACTGAACATGGCAAAATGATAGGGAAAAAAGATCACAAATCAGTCCTGGTAAAAGTAAAGCTGTTTCAAAGCACATGGTATGGGGTGATTTGCTGAGGGAACACCCTCTGCACAGACACCAGACTGAACCTCAAATTCCCTAACTTGGGAGAAGATGGTTGTATTGCATGGTTAGTGCTGTACACAGCCTAAACTACTGGCCTCTGCTGAGAATGCATTGTGAGGACTCATTTATTTTGCTTCTATTCACCCAGAAAATTATTTGTTCAAACAAAGCTATTTGGTTCACTGGATAGTGATGGAATTAGTCCAGCTCAGTATCGGTGCAGCAGGCAGCAGAATGCACCCCCGTTTAAAAAAATGCAATGCAAAAAAGCTGGCAAGTGTCATGCAAAAAGGCTAAGAAAACACTAATTCAGGCAATCTCTTTGTTTTTTTTTTTTTTTTTTTTTTTTTTTTAATTGCTTTGAGAGATCAACAACACAAGCAACCACAGGCAGCCAAACCCTTCTTGCCCCAGTCTTTTGCTGCCCTGGGAAGAAAGTCTGAGTATTTCTCCCAGAGCCTCCCAACACTGGTGGTCAGCCTTTCCTGCCTTCCTGATCACAAGGTCTTATTTCACTACAAACAGGCACCAGGAGAGAGGAAAGGAAAAGCATGGACAGAATTAAAACTCTTTGGAACTCAACTGCATTACTGGAACCCCTGTGGATGTACAGAAGTCTACTCTAAGAGCAAATAACACATCAGAGGCTGAGCACAGGGCTTGGGTAACAGATACCAGCTGTTGCCACCACTGCACAAATATCAGTGTGCCAGAGGTCAAAATGACATTTGCACTGTTTGTAGACCCTAATTAACACTGCAGCTTTCCCATGCATGGAAAGAGCATCTCCATGGAGCCTCTTTCAGCTAAACATGGCCTCCCTCTGTCCATGTTTAGCTGAAAGATGCTCTATGGAGACATTAATGGATATTCTCTCAGCCTCTGTTGAAGAGGGCTTTGTACATTGCTATATTTAAATGCACAACTGGATGGTTAAAGCTCCACAGTTACTTGTACTGCCAGGCAGCTGCACAGAAGGAGGTACCCCAGTTCAGCTCCAGTGATTTAACTGGAGGCAAGCCCTGGAGAACACAGTTTCTGCAGACAGCCCAGGGAGACCTGAGCTTTGCTCTGAAGAGGAATGATTTGCAAGGAGCGCTGCTCTCCAGAACTGGCCCTGTATCTGTCTCTATGTGCAAGCAAATCACAGCAAACCTAAATTCATTGATGACCTTGTACCAAACACAAGCAATGCACCTTGCCTTGCCTCAAAAGGCAAAGGAGAAAACAAACAACAACAAAATATCGAATATGGGAATGAAAAGTAAGAAAACGAAATGTTTGAAAAATTATTTCTGGGGAGGAAGCATATTGACTAAGCTGGGAAACCCCCTACCACATGTATCACAAATTCCAAGATCTTAGTGGGAATAAAAAGCACTGGAAATTTCTAGGGAAACACAAACACACCTTTTTATATTTGTCTTTTTAAACAAAAAGTGAACAGCACCATCCTGGAGGTTATGAAATGGCTAAAAGTCATCAGGTTTCATATCTTGGGCCTGCCCTTCCTCTGAGAGATTGTTTCCTCCTGCTCATGGCAGGACATAGCATTTCTTCCTTCTGGCCATTGCAATCAAACATGATTGGACTAAACAGAGCAGTGACCTGTCAGCTGCTCTGGTTCTGTTTTATGTGTAGTTAAGCCTAAAGAAGAGGCAAAGTTTAAATTTACAACTTGAAGTAATGCATAGTTTGACTTCTGAAACTTGCTTTCTCTTTTATTAATTACACAAAGACACCTCTAAATGTTTAAAAGAATACTGAATAATTAGGAAATAAGGAAAGCAACCAGCTCCAGGAACCTTTTCATGAGAAACCAGTCCTGATTGAATTAATCTAAATGATTTATTAGGACACTACAGATGCCACCCCTTCTGCTCCCAAGGAATTAAATGAAAAGAAATAAATGCTAAAATTAATTTCATGTTGAACAAATTTGATCTACTAGTGGGTTTTCAGAGAACAGAACTGTGATATTAGTCAAAGGTTTTCTACAGAACAGCTTTTACTTTACACTAGTGCTAGTGAAAAAGAGCAAAAAAAAAGCTATGCTTTTCCTAAAGTTTGCTGAGATGAACTTAATCTAAAGAGGTTCCTCACAGTTTTCCAGACTTTTCAGTAAGAAATTAATTTCAGTGAGATAATTTGTATAGAGAAAATGCTTCAGAATGAAATAAAACTCACTGAGCTGTTGGTATCTTTTCTTGTTCATTTGGGCATTGGGAGAGGAGTTGCAAACCAAGCAGACACAGCTGGTCCTCATTCCCCTGTGTCTATTGCAGGCACGTGTCACTACCTTTGGCTGACTGAAATCAAATCCCCTCCTCTTGTTGCAATCTATTGGCTTATCAAAATAACCCAAACAATCAAAAAACCCCAACCAACCAATAAAAACCCATACCCCAACAACAAACAAACCACAGAAACAAAAAACCAGCCAGCCAACCAACCAACCAACAACCCCAGCAACAACCTGGAAAATAGCCATTCAAATTCCAGTATGATTCCATGATAGGCTGAAAATAAAATATGTCTACCCTTCAAAGGTGTATAATTTTAGCCAACCTGACTACATCTGAATCATCTTGAAATATGGCTTGAAAGGACAAGAGGAGGTGCAGAAGTAAGACTGTGTTATGGATATAGACCCATGCACTGTGTCAAAATTCAGATCACAGAAAACACTGGCTTACACACTCCTAGGAAATAATAAGGATTGAAAAGGGGTAGCTACAGCACAGGCACTTGTTCAGCTCTGGATAATCACAAAGATAAAGAAGGGGTCATAGTTAATGGGATGCTTGAAAACTTGCTGTCCACAATAGGGATAGTGCTAGACTGCAAGGGAAGAAGTTGGAAGGACATTACTTTGCATCCAGCAAGGACAGCCCTAGCATTGGGACAACACTATTTCATTCCTGCTTCTCAAGTCTCTCAGCATATAGTCTGCCAGACACTGGCAAATACACTTGATCTCTGCCAACAATGAGACAGCCTCATTCAGGGCACAGCCCAAATATAAGAAGTCAGACTATTTCCTCCTCTCTTCCAACTCCATATGCTTAAAAAGGGACTGGCCTAGATTCTGGCTTGCACAGTCACTGCTTTGAACTACCCTGGCAGAACTAAAAAGCTCTAAGGCTGATGTCACTGCAAGGTCTCCACACTGGAGAGTAAATCTCCAGTGGCACCATGACTGTGCAGCATCTGCACCACATTCCTCTTGGATGAGGAAGTGTGGATCCTCACACTCTGCCAGCTCTTTTCTGCTGCACTGGATTCCTGCAAATATTATCAGACAAGCCTGACCTGTAGCAATTTGTAGGACACCAACCTGCTACTCAGAGCATCAGGAGAGCTCACAGCTGTCACTGGTTGGGGCAGCACAGAGAGTAACTTTGGTGTAGTCTCCCCCAGAGCTGTACCATCCTGCCTATGACCAATGTGTAGGATCCATAAATAAGAACTCCATAAAAACTGTTGCAGGTATGCCTCAGGAAAGGGCTTCTGTGATGCCTCGGAGAGACAGCTGGGGGAGGAAAGACACGACTTGGCATTTCAACACCCTGGCATGTCTGAACTCCTGTGCAACTCTCAGAAATCTGAAGGACAGATTTGTAATGAAGCAAACAAAGCTGCACCAAGATCTTCTGAACCTGGATTGCAATCTGTCCACACATATTCTGGAGGAGCAGGAAAAGGTTTCAGCTCGGTACAGAATCATGTGGCTTGGCAGACACTGCAGAAACATTGCCTGGAAAAGTCTGGCAGAGCCAGAGGTTCTCAGCTCAGTTCCTAGAGTGAAAACGACTGCTCTTCCTTCTGCTAGTGACTGATAACATCTTTATGGCAATAACAGCCATTCTTTTCTTACTGAGGCAACAAATTAAAAAACAAATTATAAATTTCAGCTTCTGTTTGGTCTAGTACAGCAGCAACAGCAGCAGCAAACAAGAATAGCTCAGTTTTTAATAGACTACTAACAGGAAGTTCAAAAATTGCAGGTAGTCTGAGAAACCAACTTTGGAAACCATTCTTTTACCTATCATTAGATCCCTGTATAGCATCTAACACATGGTCAAAGTCACCACAAGCTTCTGTTCAGCAGCATACCACAGGAAACATGTTCCACTTAAGAAATATAATGCCCTTTTGCATTATATACTAATTAGCAATATAGTATTTACCTAATTCATAGATTTATTTCTTAGTAAGTATATAATAATAAACTTCAATTGAAGTGCAACATTGTCACATTTTCTCTGCTTACAGAACAAATCATCCCTGAATACAGGCAGTTTGATGCCTGATGATAACTCAGGAAGGGGAGGAACTTTCCTCTAGCTGACTGTAACCTGCCATGACTATCAATATCAGAACAAGTTTATCTACACACAAATATAGCTATTATAATGTGTTTAAGTGTAGGTACGTGTGTACATATGCAAGCAGTAAATTTACATAGTAAAGGCCTGTGTGAAAAATACTTGATCCCTGACAAGTCTATAATGTGCTATGACATACACTTAAAGCACATTACACTATAGCACATATTACTCCAGAACCTGGAGCACCTGGGGACTGCAGAACATGATAAACTTGAATGCCAGAATTCTCATGTTCAAAATCACTGGTATGTGTTTTAATTGAAGTAGAGCAAATTTAAGTAAATAGTTACTCTCTGGAGGGGAGGGAAGGAGCAAGAGACAACATTTTATGTATGAGGAAACAGAAGATTATGAGAAATTGCTTTTCTGCCTGGGAACTGCATCTTTTTATTGTAACACAACATTAGTTCCCAAAATGAACTCAACCAGTTTGTAGAACATTTGGTACAGTAAACATGATGACAATAAACAACTTGCTTGAGATCACACAAAGCAAGTCAGCCATCCAGCTTCCTGAGTCCTACGACTCAGTCACGAAGTGTGGATCCGCACGGCACGCTTGCTCCAGATGACTGGCTCTGCTGCCTGAACACCAAGATTAATTAGCCTATGATTACTGTGCAGACATGCCTTAAACGGTTCCCAATCTTACAAAAAAAAAACCCCAAAAAACCCAAAAAAGCCCCTTAGTGCTACTGCTTTGTATTCAAAAGAGGGTTTTCATCTCAACAAAAAGCAACTTGGAAAGATCATGAGGTTTGAGTGTTTGTGAAGCATCAAATTTTCATAGCAATGACTATTACAATTTTGTGTTCCCTACTTTGTTTCTGATTTCCTGTGTAAGTGATTGCTTCAGCAAAGTGGCCAGTTCAGAGCTCTGTTATTTCCAGGCCAGTGATGTTTTCACAGGATTTCTGAGGACTGTTCTTCATCTCTGCTGGTTGAGATGCCAGGCTTTTCAGAATTTTTCTGCTGAGGGCTGAGCTGAATAAGAACCTGACATGCATTCTAGGTTCTACTTATCTTTCATACTTCTCTCTTCATCTACAACTATCTCATGAAGCCATTTGTAAACAATAATTGAAATTGCTTTGGAAAAGACTGAACTGTTGGAAGTACAGCTGCCTGTTTAGGGCAGGAGGTTCATGTACCCAATGTTCCTTGCCTACGCACCTTAGAGCTCCCTTTCAAATGCTCTGAATACCCTCAGAGCACTGCATGAACCACAGCACAAGGCACATGCTCCTGCCAGTGAACAGTAGCACCCTTCTGGCCCTACACAGCCTCTCATCAAACAGAGAACATCAGCAATGCTGCTTAATTCAAGCCCTCTGATAAATACATAAATAAATAAATACAGCAATAAGTCTCTCATACAAACAAGCAGCATTTCAGGTATGTGAGAGAAGGGAGCTAAAGACGCCTGAACTGACCAGTCTGCATGCTCAGACTTCTGCTGGGGCAGCTGAGCCCCAGGGTATTTCACACCAGAACAAGTGGACTCAGCACTTACTGCAGCATTACTGGGGAGCACTGGTGCTCCCCATGACTGAGAAGGGAGCCTGAAGGAACTAATGAACACTGCAAATCTGCAAAAGCCTTGCAAATGGTAGGTGGCTTGAAATTACACATTATGTTCCATTTGGTTAGGTATTTGCTATTTATGCTATTTTCTCTGGAGTGAGAGCAGGGGATGTGCTGCTTTTAAGGTCCTTTCCACAGAGCAATCAGGAGGCAGCTGCTGGAGCATAAAATTTGTTTACTCTGCGCTGAGCAAGCAGAACTGGTATGTAAAAGCAAAGCACAGACTCCATATATCCAAATGATTTCAGCACAACACATCCTAAAGTGCAGAACTACGTACAAATAACTTTCTTACTTGGACTTAAACCAGCTAATAGTTCATGCCTGTAGAAATACACATGCTTCTTCTTTATCCAATTCCCTTCTTTCTCTCCTTCTCCTTCCCCCTCCATCTCCCAAAAGACCTCCATTTCTAAATGATCTGTGTTGTACCAAAACTTTATCAGAACTGTATTATGAAGACAAGTTTTCTTTCAAAAGAATTATACCAGTTGTATGAGGAATTTTGGATGAAATGGCATCAACAGACTGTCACAATGAATCCACTGAAATGAAGTTATTTAAAATCTCCATTATTTTCCCCATGCTTTCAGGTAAGACAATAGGAACTAAGTACTTGTTCAGATTTTCTTCACTTTTATTGCATCTTAGGAAAAAAATCAAAATAAAATCAAATCCTGTCAGATGTCCTGAATCTTCTTTAAGATATCCATTGAGGACCTTTACAAGCAGAACTAATAAAGTCTCCCTAAACAATTAGTTACTTGCTTTTACAGAACAGCCCCAAGTGTCCCATGGAAACAGCAAGTAGAGCTGACTGGGTAGCAGTTCCTCAGTAAAGGTTTGGGGCTCAGAGTCTCAGATTTGGCTTTCCATGGGGTTGCTGCTGGTCCAGTGAGAGGTGGGAGGAAAAAAATCAAAATAAAATCAAATCCTGTCAGATCAAAATAAAATCAAAATAAAATCAAATCAAAATAAAATCAAATCCTGTCAGATGTCCTGAATCTTCTTTAAGATATCCATTGAGGACCTTTACAAGCAGAACTAATAAAGTCTCCCTAAACAATTAGTTACTTGCTTTTACAGAACAGCCCCAAGTGTCCCATGGAAACAGCAAGTAGAGCTGACTGGGTAGCAGTTCCTCAGTAAAGGTTTGGGGCTCAGAGTCTCAGATTTGGCTTTCCATGGGGTTGCTGCTGGTCCAGTGAGAGGTGGGAGAAGGGGAATGAACATGGTCAGAGAGCTGGAGCCTCACCAGAGCAAACCAGCAGCATCTTAGCCCAAGGAGAACTCAGAAGCCAGTGTCAAGAAAGGCGCTGCCTGCCCAACATGCCCCCACCAGCCATAACAAGGGATAATAGGAACCAGTCACCTTGTGGGAGATTTAATCTAGACTCTAAGGAAATATAAGATTTAATTTAGAACCCAAGAAAGCTTCAGGCTGCTGAAGCAACAGAAGGTTGAGCCTGGAGAGGCTCCCTCATTAAACACAATATAACCACAAGCAGTTCAGGGGTGACTGAGACAGGTATTTGTGTGTCTTGGGACACAAGGGTCCCTTCCAGCAGCAGTCCTTCTCAAGAACTATTTCCTGAATTTAATAATTTAAAATGAATTTAATTCCTGGGGTTTAACACTCAACCCATATATTTTGTTTTCTGGGAAATATAACTTACTGCAGTACTAACATCTGTTTAACAACTTGATTGGGCCACACACCTCCAATTTCATTTCCTCACAGTGAAAATGGGAGTAGGGAACAAAAAACACCCTTAAAAACCATATTTCACTTCCTTGTAGAGCTAAACTTTCCATTCCCAGAGCCTAGAACATTGGTTAAATCAGAACAAATAACACCAACTTTAAGACTGGGAGGCTTCAAGTAGAAAAAAAATCCCCAGCTAATTTCCTGAAAGACACTAAAGATTCTTTCTTGGAAATTGTAAGAGACAAATAAAAACTCCAAATCTCAGAATTTACTGAAGGCAACATTAAAGCAGCTAACAGGAGAGGACAACAAAATGTAATCTGTTTGCCAGGTCACACACACATCTAACTCTCATCACTGCAGAGCACCACTGATTCTGTAATTTAAAAACTGAACCCTGCATCGATGTAAACCTCTTTACTTAATTGTTCTTTTAAACATTTTAAAACATTAACCTGAGGCAATGGTGACTCAAAGCTTGGCAGATAATGCAATAAAGAGATCAAATGAAAAGGGATTCTTTTTCTACTTGTTAATCTTATTTAAATATTAGCTGATCAAACCACTGGATGACAAAGTTTTGTATAATACCACGTGTACTAGCTTCCAACTTCTGTTACATGCAATGGGTAAAACTCTCAATTGCTTAGCCAATTCTGCAGCATTACAGGTAGAGAGGAAAAGACTTTCAGATGATCTTGACTGCAGAGAAAATTGGGGAAGTGGGGTCCTTTTTCCCTCATGGGAAATATTACAGAACTCTTTCCTATTCACAGCATTTTGCTAATTTTGTCTACATCAGGTCCTGAAAAAAACAATTATTTTTCTCTGATTAACAAATACAATAACTCCCAATGAAGCTTCCATTTCAAGAACAAGGTCTTCACAACATAAAGACATAGAGACCACAATTTTGCACAGGTGGCATATGTGAAGTCACACTTCACCGTGGTTTTTCTTCAGTTTCACTAAAAACTACACAACAATCTTGCCATATTATTTTAAGTGGGCCCCATTACTGCATGGAAACTTTCCTTGTTAAGAAAACAGCAGCAATGAATTATACTTCAGTAAATTAATGGAAGAGATGCATATTAGGATGATCAGATAAAACACTTGTCTACAGCACAGATCCCTTCTGCAAATATGGATTTTCACAGGAAAGGAAGCAGTAAGTTTTCTGGAGGACTGAAACAGCACATCACTGAACCTAACTGCACTGAAACAAGCAGTTATTCTGGAAGAAAAAGAACAAACATCATCACTTTTTATAATCCAGTAGGTTTTAAATGCTACAATTAAACAGGTTGTTGCTGTTCCTGTTACCTACTAGACCTGGGTGTGTTATCCTACATCTCCTACTTTATTCAATGTGGAATGAGGAACATTGAACAATGATGAAGGAGAAAAAAAGAATCTGAGAGCAACAGATTAATACTGGGTGAATCCTGTTTCTTTTCGTACGTGCCTGTTCACTCAAGCGTTAAGTATTTTCTGAATTATAGAACACATAACCTAGCTTCAGCCCTTCTGGCAAGACAGGTACTAAATAATTTACTGGTTGAGTCGTCCACCAAGCCACTTACTCAAAGTAATCTGCTATCCTGAAGCTTTCAGCAGACTTTCAAATGAGCTCAAAGAATTACTTTAGATAAAACTCAGAAACATAGGGGAGCTGCAGAAGTATACTGGAAGAAGTTCTGCTCTATAGCTTATATTCTTTGAACAAGAAAACAAAATCAGGTCCAGCACTACATGTGTGTGGATAAAAATCCACGCTACAGTGGACTTGCTTGTAAAGAAAGTCAAATGACAGAGTAAAACTGAGCAGACTATTTAGAAGGGTCTTCTAAGGAAAAACAGACTCAAGCACTCAGCCTGAGCTTGAGGGTGTGGATCCTGCTAAAAACCTTGAAGCTACCAAAGACGTATGACAGCAAGCTGTTGTATGGGGGGTGGAGATGGGCTTCTGTCAGTGTGCTGAAGGGCTGCCTGAGGGAGCCTGAGGCACGGAGGACTGGCAGCATCCCTGGGAAGTTTAGGAAAAGCCAACGCAGAACGTGGCACCTGGAGCACAACAAACCCTTGGAGCAATACAGGGAACGTGTGTGTGTGTATCTCTCTCTCTCTCTCTATCTCTACATACATAGACATTACAAGTCTGTGGGAGATGGTTCATACTGCTGTGGCAAGAGGATCATAAAAAATACAAGTCTTGGGCAGGAAACTGATATCCTCAAAATGGAAAGACTGAGGCAATACTTTCTTCCATCACCTAGCTCAGAGTCAAAATTGGTGTGTTCCCAATTTAGAAAAGCAAATGCAAACACAAAATTGAGTAGTGATGACAAGTGACAGTTAAGTGTAAGCAACAAAGGTGAGTGTGACCAGAAAAAAGGCCTCCTTTAAAAATCCCAGAATGTAGAGCAGGTCTTTCCTCATGTTAATTGGATGTGCCTTTTTGTTTTTGAAACATTTTTCACTGACAAACCCAATACAATCTTGTTATTCTCAATTCCTTGAAATTCATACAACCATGAGAAAAACTTTTTTCAGGTTTTTTTTCATCACCAGAACAAGTTTCAATTTATCCACCCACTTGATCATAAATTCCTATGTTCACTAAGGAAAATGAAATAGACCTACACAAGTGGGGAACCCCCAGCCAGATATAAAGTCCTGTCTCAAACATGACACTTAAGGCCTTTGGAAAGTCACAGACCTCACCAGCTTCCAATCTAAGAACTGCACACTTGACACTCCATGTATAGATGATCCCTCCTTGAAAGAGGTGCAACTAGACCAAAAGAGAAACACAGCTAAATGTTTTTTTAAAGTTCCTAGCAGAACATCTTGTTCTAGAATCAAATCAGAAAAACAGTGTAGGACAGAAGAACATCTAGAAAACTAGAATAAGGCAGTGCAGGAGAAACTGTGGAGGTAAGTACGAAACTCAAGTAGCAGAAAAAAAAAAGCCTGAAAAGATTTTCTGCTCCTTGTTTGGGGCAGAAATGTAGCCAACTGCATTATCCATTAGAAAAAGATTTAACATTGAGCACTAAATAAAGCAGAACACTGCCTAAATCCATGAGGACAGAAAAAACACCTCAGATCTACATGATGATAATGTCTTAGGAAAACACCAAGCTCTGTGGAAACAGCTAAATATCTTACCAAGACATCAAACATGGATATTTGTTTGATTTTTGATATGGGTTATAAAATATCAAATAGAACAGAGTCTTGGAAAACTGTTTAAAAAAAGTAAAATCAAACAGACTTTCTACACTCAAGAATAGTACACTGGTCTTTTAATCTATCTTGTTCATAAAATGTGGTTCATTTAATTACAAGAGTCTGTATGTCAAGAATATTTTAACACAAACACAGTATTCACCATTTATGTAACCCCCAAAATGATAAAAACAAAATAAATACGAACTCTTTAATTATGTGGGGCTGCCTGAACTAGGTCTGAGATTTTGGCCTCTCAGCTCTATTTTTCTTTTGAAAATTCCACTTCTTATCTAAACTTATCAGCACTCTCAAGACAAATATCCAAAACTGTGATTTCCCATGAAGACATGCATGTGGTCATATTTCTAAATTACTTACTAATTATAAAATTAATCTTAATAACTAATCATGTCACACTGCATGTCCTTTAATTCATGTTAGTGCTCAAACATTTTGGTTATATAAAACTGCCTAATTATAACCCTGGGGAACCATTTGTAAAGATTTTCTTTTTTTCTTTTTTTTTTTTTTTTTCTGAGAAATAAGCAAAAGGTAGCATCAGGAAAAAAATCAAGAAATTGATGTGTTTTGGGACTGATTACTTACAGTGTGCTACAGAATTTTCAGTATGACCAAACAACTTCAATGCAGATGTCTATGCATGGATAACTTCAACAGCATGCTGGGTCAAGAGCTAGTCTCTAGACTAAGACAAAAGTGGTAACCAGTTGAAAACTTCAGGCCTGTATATGTGCTTGATTTGCACACAGTCCCTGTGAATCACATACCAGCCTGCAAGCAGCAGTCCCCACTCATTTTCCTTTAATGAAAAGGCAATACATCTGTCACTGTACTGGTGCTAGTAACAATTTATTGTGTGTACCTCAGTGGAAAGACACTGAATTAAAGACTTTATGGCTACCTCTTCACATTCACATTGCTTTCCCACAAACTGTAGTGTGACCACAGACAAATACAAGTTTGTGCGAATGTGATACTGCTCAAATGAGACTAGATAAAATCCAACATGCTATGCCATGTTTCTGTTTTCCCTAATGCAATTCAATATTCTTTCCTTGCAGTCAGTGAGAGAAATGCATCTCTAAAGACTTTTTAGGTATTAATCTAATCCTTAATTATCCTTGACATATGTGTCAGTAAAATTCTGTAGGGTGCTACTGTCATTACAGCCAGCAGAAGCACGTAGGAAGAAAATATGCAAGCATCAGTCTTAAAATATGAATCTATTCCTTAGGTGTCAGGATCACTAATTACTGTGTCAAAGATGTAAGCAACTACCTATTGAGCAGAGAACAGAGGCACAAAACTTCCCATAATTCAGCAATAACATAAATAGTTGAAATAGTAGATACTTTAAACTCTTCAAATAGACTTGCATAAATTGAAACAAAGCAGAAGCTATCTCCTTATAATAATTCATGTTAAGGCTCACCAACTAACCAAACTGATATGTACCACAAAAGAGGCCCCAAGGTTTCCAGACAACAGGTTGTCAGAGTGAATTGGCAGCTTACAGAGGAATATGATGCTCATCCTTGAAATGCACGTGTTAGTCTTGCATCTGACAAATTACCAGAAGCATTTTTTGGGCACATTGTTCATGTGAGAATTATTTTTTTATATTTTAAAGAAAAACCACCTATGAATTCATAAAAGCTAATTTTGACAGATACTAGATTCTTGGGGTTTTGCTTTTGCTTTTTTTTTTTTTTTTCAGATAAGAGAGAGCACAACTTCAGCAGATGAACAACAGAAACAATATAAATAAGTTGTAAAATGAATCTATGATTATAGCTACTTCCACAAGCAGTGAGTTTAATATGCAGAGATTACTGCAGCAAGACATTTGGTGCTGTTCACCTCACATCCACACTGTATTTGTTTTGAGGACAGAAACCCTGGACCAGCTCCAGTCTGGTCCTTGTGAGCATTTGGATTGCATTAGGTATGCTGCTGGAATTTACCTTCTGATTTATTTTCTATTTAAAAGAAACTTAGTTTGTTTCACAAGACTGCTCCATGGAGTCTAAATGCTAAGCAGAGGTAAAAAGAAAAATTTCCAAAATGCATTAAAATACTTATGTGGATACATACTCAACCAAAGGCCAGAGCAAACACAGTCCCAGGCATTTATATCCAGAACATTCTAAGTCTTCTTGCTCCCTCCTCGCCCATATATTCCTTTCCCATAACATATTTTAGGCTGTCAATGCAAATTTTTTAGGGTTTTTTTCAGTCTGGTTTCCTACATGTATGGGCCAGTATGTGGAATCCAGAGCAAGTAATCTCATATCAATTGCATGGATCTGTTGCTATTGTGAAGTCTTGTGACAGAAGTAATAAAAATAGCATTTGAATTTTCCCTCCTGATTTGTGTAAACTCTTTTCAGTAGTCCTGACTTATCCTATCAGAAATTGAATAATTAAAAAACCAAGGTACAACATGTTACAGAACATTCATTTATAGATGGAAGAAAATTTTAAATCTTTCATGAAAGAGAGAAAAAATAGTCAAGAGTAAGACAGGAATATTAGAAACAGCTACTATACATGGAACAACGCATTTAATGTTGTTTTCTTCTTCACCTATAACTGTAGTAAAAGTGTGTACCTGCTCATGGCAGAGGGGTTAGAACTGGATGATCTTTAACATGCCTTCCAAACCATTTTATGACATTGTGAATACAAAAACAACAGAAGAACTTTGAGATGATTTTTTAATATTTCAATTTCATATGTGTAATAAAATAAACACTAAACTCCTACTGTTTATTTAAAAATCAAATACCATTTGTGTTCCAAAATATTCTTCAATTGTAGTCTCCAGAACCTGTGAAAACTTTTTTGAAATTTGTTTATCCTTTCAATTTAGGAAAACAAAGGTATTTAAAAATCAAACACCATCTGTGTTCCAAAATATTCTTAAATTGTAACCTCCAGAACCTGTGAAAACTTCTTTGAAATTTGTTTATCCTTTCAATTTAGGAAAATGAAGGCACATAAAAATATTACATATCTTCTGCATGCTAGAAAATTAGCTGGTCAGCACTACAGAGCATGCTTTTAATTTTCTGTGACCTACATAGAAGGAAACTTAACATTTCACTAAAACCAGAAAATTTTTCTAACTGTGTCCTTCCCATTCCAGCCAATAACCACCATCAACTGCTCCACTACCACAAAGCAGGTAGTCGGGCAGACACATAAGAAATCCTGTAACCAATTTTATGTTTATTGCAATGAAGTTGTGGTTTGCCTGCAAAACCATGACATCCTTGAATTATCAACTGTTTCCAGCACAAATCCAAAACAGAGCCTCATATTAGCTACTATGAAGAACATGAAACAGAGAAATGAACTTTCCTGTGTGAACCTATCATGCCCTAGTATTCTCTCCTGACAGAAGACTCAGGAAGCAGGTCCCAGGACTTTAACACCATTGCTACTGAACCCCTCATGCTTAGTGACATGTATGTGACAGGAATTGCTCACAGCCTTCACACGAACGCTGCCGTAACTGTGGTGCCACTGCCTTGGCTGAACTTCTCCCCCTTCTCTGAAGCTCATTCCCCAGCAAGTGCAACCTCTAAGTAGTCCAGCTCATTCCCACCTCTGAGCTGGCAGTGCCCAGGGCACTTGGATCCCTGCAGATTGCCATGGACAGACTACGGAGCACAACCCCAAAGTGAGACACTTTTGAACCTGCTTTTCTTAATTGATGGTGCTTTTAAAAGGAGCTAAAGAAAGGCTACAAGAGTTCTCCTCACATCATTCAGCCAAGTTGTTTTAACGTGGTCCCTTCATGTCCTTTCTGTAACAACATCTAAATACACATAGATAAGTTCCAGTAGCTGTTACCAGCTTTGGGTTTGAGGATACTTAAATTAGGCTTGGACTAAACTTAGTTCTGTTTTTCCAGGTTTTCAGAAGTGGCAATGTAGCTAAAGTTGTGAAGTGCATAAAATACATCAAGATAACACTGTCATTAATGTTTTGTTGCCAGTGGAACTGACTTTGTTACATATTGCAAAGTAAATATATCTCTGTGGTGCAAATCTTTCCAGTTTTCAAACCACAAACTTTATCAAGACTGTAGTCTTAATTCCTATTTGCACACTAGTCACAGAAACTGACCGAATTCCAGGCTTCATGTTAAATTGGTGAGACTACTGCTTAGGAAAACACTAAAGGGTAAGCAAATTTAATGAAGGCATCACCAAGAAACACTAAAACATACTACATATTTTTCCAAGGCAATGGCACTTCTGGTATAGAAATACAGAATGCTCAAATGATTAACAGTATGGAAATTCAAGCTGCTAAAGCAATTGCCATTTTTATAATAGTCAATGTCCTTATATTCCTGTCAGCTTCTAAGCAGCCAAGACTTCACCTGTTTTCATATTGACAGATGTATTTT
This sequence comes from Cettia cetti, assembly GCA_013401135.1. Taxonomy (NCBI): domain Eukaryota; kingdom Metazoa; phylum Chordata; class Aves; order Passeriformes; family Sylviidae; genus Cettia; species Cettia cetti. The sequence goes on along the minus strand of VZUI01040049.1, from coordinate 254,676 downwards.
CAAAACAGAAATAGAAAAAGATGGTAAGGGAGAAGAGCTTGAGGGCAAACCTACTTCTCACATTTTCCTTACAATCTTCCTACAATTATTTTCTCAAAAGTCTGACCTTTTTTTTTTCCTTTGAGGATGACTTTTAAGAAATTTCTCAGAAAAAAAAAATACCAATGAGTAATTGTTGGTTTGGGTTTTTAAAAAAATATCATTTGATCAATATTGACAGCTGTCCTAATTTTCTTTCCCATAAGGCTTTTTTGTTTATACCCCCTCCTTTTCCCTCCACAGCTTACAGGTAATTCTTTTTTTCCTCTATGTCACCTGATAATCTCTGTGCTTTCACTCAGTCTTCTCCCTTTCACTATCTTACTGCTGTCCTCTCTGACCTACCTTAGAAACAAACTCCTTTTTAATCTCTTTAGAGCATCCAAAACTTCGTCTCCTCCCCAACTTGTCTTGTTTGTGGTGAACTTTCAAATTGCATGGTTGAATGTTAAGCTGCCTTCTGATAATGGAACTGAATTGCTGCAATGACTCATAATTAATCTAGATATCCAGAGGTTTAAATGGCTCACTTAATCTCATTAAGAGCCTTTTGATAGCCCAGGCAGCACACTCAGATGTCAAACTGCAACATCAGGCAATCAAAATCAGGGAGACCTGACCCAGATGAATCCTGAAAACTAGGACACCTCTAATTTAAGTGAGCTAAATCTATATGCAAAACATACAGATGTCTAAAACACATTTCATTCATATTTTGGGCCTAGGAGTATTTGAATCTGTGTTGAAGTGTACTTCTTAATTTCATGTCACTCCCTAAAGCAAGATCATTTGGGCAGCTACTGGCTATAAAAACCAAGACTGAGAATGGCCCATGGTCGAACACACCATGTTCACTTCAGAGTACCACTGCTGATAAGGAGGGGAAGGAATAAGTCAACAAATACGTAACAGTTCCCATATATAATTTAAACCAGAATATAACTAAAGTAAGGATTGGATTGTCTACAACACTGTTGTGCTGTTCTTCAAGCAATACTGAATTTGGGAACTAGAAGACAAATAGAAGCTCAATTTTGTTAGTTCTCCAGTGAAGCCCCTTTGTTGAGGATTTTGAACATTAGGCAACCATTTAGTTACTGTAAACTGTTACAATCACTGAACAGACTGAAAAAAAAAAAATCTGCATTACCACAACCTGGTCATTGCATTTGCAAGACATGTCTCATAAATTTGTCTTACCCATGTCTTTGGATTTATGAGATCAGTTTGCTTCTTCTAGCATTCACTAGGATCAATTGCAAAACAGCTAATCTTCCATCTATAAGATTATTTTTAAGGAATGCAGAAATACATTTACCTGTATCGTGAGTTCACAGGAAGGGACGAAAAGTTGCCAAAGGATGTACTATAATACAAAAATACAGTAAACCTCGGACATTTATTACATTACTGTTTAACTGCTATGGATATAAAACTCCTTTTCAAGACAGAAATGTCTTTGAGAAATCACAAAAATAAAAGAGCCTTTAAAATTTTTATGAAGCACAATATTTCGTTCTACAAAGATGATTATATAGACAACTAGAAGGGGAAAATATTAGTAAAGAAAACAAACAGAATAAATATATTAAATCAGATAAACTAACCAGTTTTTACACATTCAAAGATTTTAGGCTTTTTAGAAAAAAATATTTACTCTGCTGAAAATATCAATTTTTGTTCTAGATTTATAAATCAAACACAGAAAGTGCTATTTAATAGTAATATACTGTCACAGGAGAAAAAAAAATTGTGCAGTTCTCACAAGGATTATAATTTTGGATCCTTAGTGTGCATGCTCTGTAATCATAACTCAGAATAAAATATCAACAATCAAATCTGTAGAGAAGCTGATGAACAGTTACTTTGCTGACTCATTCCAGATATATACGCAAGTTCCAACGGAGGTAGTGCCCAGGACTGAAGACAGGATGGAGGTGAGGGGAAGAGACCAAAAACCCTGTTAGAGGTACCTTTTTGATCAACCTGCTGCTGCATCACTGACTGCTGTCAGTCAAAGGCTACAATTACCGAGCCGGATGGGTCAGGACTTAGTTCCAAAGCCTTCCAGCAGATGTCCTCGCAAGGCAGGCACGTCTGGGAGGTTCAAGATGTCACCATTTAGGAAAAGCGGGGTGATACAAACAAATGTATAAAACGTATAAACGAATTCAAAGTGTTCAGTGGATTCTCAAAAGCCAAATTTAAAAACATAAGAAGCATGTTTAGAAAAAAGGAGTGTCATCTTATAAACTAAAAGGAAAGTCACCTGAACAAGTAGGTTTGAAGCAGCTGTTCCCACCAATGTTTCATAATTCTTACACTTCACATGTAAACAAAAGATAAGGTTCAAAAAATGATGGCGAAAAGCACAAGCACAAGGCAAACAGCATAAAGATTCTAATCTTGTCCTCCTCCCTCCGCTTTCATGTTAAAACTGACACTAATTTTATTGTGCACAGAGCCTTCTTCACTACTCCCCAGTGGCAGTGACATACAAATGTTATCATGAAGTCGGTATTCTTGGAAACATAAAATTGATCTGCTATTTCAGGGAAACTTAAAAAGAACAATTTCCTTAAAATAATCATCCTCACCATGACTTGTAAAAATGGAAAGTTTTGATACCACATTAAAAATATTTGACTTGCCTTTCTAAGTAGTGAGTAATGCATCCACAGTTAACTACCCACAGACACCTATGAGAGAGAATGATTCATCAAGTACTGGTCTACAGACTCAAAGCTGGCATTCTTTACCCAGGTCTATCAGACCAGTATCTCCAGTCCTCACTCCATTGCCTCCTTTAATGCAGATGTTCATGGCTTCATACCCAAGAAGCTGTGTTGGGGAAAGGTGAAATCAAGAGGATGAGCATCACTGACTTCTTCAGGAGCAGACAGAGAAGTGCTGAAACTCACAGCTTACTGGGAGACCAGCCAACTGGGACATATCAGTCACTACACTCTGGCTGGTGGAAAGAATTCTAGACTGTCCCAGCTTCTGGAAAACGCTAGGAGAGTGGTTACAATAGCTGGGACAGACTAGTCTGCCAGAGCTTCTTCAGTGGCTCACATAACTGGGACAGATTTGTCTGCCAGAGGTTCTTTGGTGGACCCATTATGGCACTTACAGACAGAAAGCGTTGGTATGTTCTACACACTGAATTAGGTCGAAGCTAACTAACATCATCAGTTTTAGAAAGAGATTGCTCATGAAATCTTACAGGAGTAGGGATTTTGTCAGTATCTTGTCTGAATCTTCAATACCATGAGTGAATGATTTTCTGCAGGCTGACTGTTCTCAACTTCATTAACAAAAGTTAAAAGAAAAAAGATTTTTAGCTTGGAATCAGTGAATGACCATGGTCAACAACACAGAATTGTTACATTTCTTAACTGGTGAATGCTTTCATGCCATAGAAACATCAGATAAAGCCCATTCTTCACATAATTTGTCCTAGGAAAAGAAGAATCCAGGTTCCACACCTTGAAAAGCAGGTAAATACAGTATTAAAGCTATTACAGTTTTTCAGCTTAACCAAGATTCTCTTCAGCTGTCACAAAAAATTACTTGTAACATTCTCTTTAACCTTTTAGTTGCACTTTACTTAAAAAAGCAAACAAAAAGCACAGAAGAATTCCATGAAATCAAGATTTCTATTTAAAATATCAAAGGACAAATAGAAATGACGAACAATGGCTGGGAAAGAGCTACAGACTATAAATCATTTAAGATTACTTCACTAAGCTCTGTCCTTGTATTAAATCTTAAGCCCTTCACCCTTCAGCCACACTGAATTAGAGTGCAAGCAGAGGTTAATTCTACTGGTGCCAAATAAAGACCTTTTACGAGAACAAATACATATCTCAAACAAAACCATAAAAAATGGTGAAGCAATCCTAATCCTCCACAGCTCTAACTTTATCATATTCCAGCCAAATTTTTAAGAACTATGTCAACAAGTCATGATTTCCCCTTTTTTTCCCATGAAAAGTGTGCAAGGATAACTGTACACGTCCACAAAATAGAGGATGTCATTTTATTGGAGGTCCACAGGTAACTGTATCACATTAGGGAGTGGAAGAATCTTGTGGTATGGCACAACACAATACCTCACTTAAACACTTAAACAGAAGGTTAAATGATATGCAACATGATCAAATCAGTAATTCATCATCTTCTAGGCACCACTGATTAATTTAAAATAAAATTTAATAAATTCAAAAAATATAGTCCATTAATTTGTTTGTTGTACTGTCTTTAAACGAAACAGCACTTTGAAAGTCACAAATAAAAAAGCAGCACTTTCTCTTAATACCAACACCACTGTAACACATACTGTAGCGTGGCATGCAAATCCACATCTGCAGTCTTTTGTTTTGTATTAACAAATGGAATGGTAATTTTCTATCTCAAATATTGGTAGCATAACATGTAAGTGCGGATCATTCTGACCACAGGTGTGGTAAGCCGTAACAAGTGTGTATTACAAGAGCATAGAACACAGAGCATGACACTTACATCCAAGAATCTCTCTCTTTTGTACTGTACATGGTGTTTGGTACACGCTGACTTCCAACTTACTGTACCCAAGCTTCAGGAATTGAGATTATTGACATTTTCTGGCTTTATTCAAAAGTAAAATGCAGTCAGCATCAAAGCACAACTGTTAACAACCTGGTCAAAAAAATGCCATAGCTCCATTGAAAAAAATAACTTGTCCTTTTAGCAGATTCCATTAAGTGATAAAGTTTCCATTACAGGCATGTTATGAAGCCTTACAGTGGTACTGCAGTGTCATTCCTGTTAAGCACAGATTTGTATGGAAACCAGGAAACGGTGTGATGTTCAGAAAAGCTGTTCAAACTGAGCTAAGCTTTACGAGACCACGCACTGAGTCTTCATGCAACGAGTCCTGGCTGGCTAGACTCAGGACGTGCATTGTATGGCTGTGTGTAATAGGACTTCCACTTGGCAGCATCCCAGGGGGTGATGGAGCTTCTTCAGGAGTGAGAAACTGATGGCCTTCGTGCTCCTCTTTTAATGGTATGATGTCTGTCAAACCTGAATCTGATGTGAGATTTGGCATAGAAGATGGTGGTGTTGGTTGCCCTAGAGTCAGAGTTGCACAAGGCCCACTGATAGAAGTCTTTCCTGGTAAAGGGAGCTCTTCACTAGTTATGCTTGGCTCACTCTGTAGGAGGGGGGTGGCAGCAGCCTGCAAAACGAATTTAGTGCTCTGAATGCACTGATCTTGGTCACACTGTAGAATGGAAGGGTGTCAAAATCATATAAGGCAAACAAAACAGAGAAAAAAAGGGAGAATATGGAAAAAACGGTATGGAAAAGAATGGGATGTGAAGAGAAAAAAAGAAAGCCATTAGTATCATTCCATGGTTAGCCACCCAAACACCCCATTGCATGCTGCCCAGGAAAAAAAAAGATAGGCATGCATAACTGAGCCAATACTTTGGATTATTATCCAGGTAAATTATGATATAGAGTGTTCATTTAAGGGTTCTTTAAAAAATACTAGACAATTTTTCCTCTTTTAACTGGTCTTCACATGTAGGAATTAACCTACCACAGAGGTTTTCCAGAACAAGAATTCTTTTGACACAGACATCTTATACAGTCAGTAATAAAGCTCTATGAGTAAAATCTTTTCCCCTCACAATTTATTATATGATATATAAATTCTAGAGAAGGTCCTACACTATACTCCATACTCAAGAGGATGTGTAGAAACCAGGCAGAACTGTAATGCACCAAGATCAACCTTAAATGATTTTTAGGCTGTTTCTTGATTAATCCTGACAATGTGACAAATCAAGGTACAAACCACAAGTTTTCTGGGAAGCGTTGTCTCAATAACAAGCCAAATTCAGCATTATATAAATCCAATGAAGCTCAGTAAGCATTACCAGAAATGGCTTTTTTTTGACTCTCACCATTCCTAAGAACTGTTTATACAAAATTACCCCTCATTCCTTGAGATGACAGCACAGGTATGTATTTCAATAATGTAAAGCTATCTAAGTGGGTAGTATACCTACTGCCAAATTAAGTTTCTTTAACTTGAATTGGCATGATTTTTGAGATCTTCTAAGGAATAAATATTTAATTCAGAGCCTGATCTCTTATAACATTGCAGCTTTTCAAAATCTTGTTAGATTCATTTGCCATAGTACTGTTCTGCTGGGTAAGAAGAACACTACAATCAGTGAATACAACTACAAATGCAATGAAGGACATTTGGAGGCAGGCAATCAGAATAAAAGATATATCCAGAAGTAAGACATCCAATTCACTGTTGTTATTTCAAGTATTCTGTTAAAGCAACATGTTCTTCTCTGTGATTGACTTCTTAGATTTTTATCAAATTACTGAATACAACAGATCCATCATATGTTCAGATATTTCTAATCACAACCATTGTTACTAACATTACAGCAATTCCCTAAAATGCCCATTTGGGTTTAATAAACCACTGTGACACAATCTCTGAAAACTTATGAAAGACTTTTGCATCCCTTCTTGTAGATGAAAACCATGATTAAGAATGCTTCCTCTGTTATTTTCAGGTTCTCCGATTTCACCACTGAATAGCTTAATGATGGATGCAAAAATCTAACATTCAGCAAGTGTGCAAGCAGACTACTTGGTCATAATAGATAGGTAGAGTTTAAAACACATCTAAGTGGTTTAGGACTTCCAGACCAATTACTTTTGACAGGCAGCAGCTCAATTCTTACTCAGTTAAGTATTTCCAAGACTTCTGCTTTCAGAAACAAATGGATTGACCTCCTGTTACATAAACTGAATTAATATAAACTGCAAGCAATCTTCCCCCCACAAAATGATGAACAGCCCCAGTCAGACAACTGAAGTAGTTCCCTATAATTTCAGAGGGATTACTCACAGGCTTAAAGCCATAACCTTGCTTAAGTACCTTACTAAGAAGAAAACTGTCAGCATCTTTTAAAGTCAAGCTTTCAATTAGTAATTCAGTGTGAATAACTCATTCTTGATTAATATCCTGCTATTCACGCCTGCTTATTTAAATTAAAACTTCAACCAACCTTACTATGCAGACCTTAAAAACATGTTAACTGAATTTTCAAACTTCAGAAAGACCAAAAAACCTATTTTCTCTAAAAGGCAGTAGCCAAAGAACAAGTTAAATATCAAAGGAATGCTTATAACCACTGGGGTACACTGAAAACAAATAATGTTAGCAGCTGACTTTTTGCTTTAGTGAATCTTCACCTCTGATCTTCAAAAGGAAGTCATTAATGTGTTCCAGGCAATATAAGTACACAGCTTTGTATTAGCTGAAGATAATTTACTTGATTTCATTGTATAGTCTAAATTAATTTTCTTCTTATAGAACTCTACTGCATTTCAGTTAAATTAATATTGAAAGGTAAAGTAGCCTCATAAAGCTCCATTAAATAGTGTTATAAACTTCAGGTGCTGCATATCTCTCAATTTCCCATGCACTTGTCACTTCCCTGAAGCCTCTCCTTTCATTTAGATAAATCTCAGGTTTTCTTTTTCTTGTCTGTTCAACTGTGATCAGCATGAAATCCTTCTGAAAATACAGGCTGTAAAGAGCTTTCAAAAGGGAACTACTGCAGGGTCTAAGCCAGAAAAAGTATGTGTATTCTATGAGGCTCTCAAAAACATCTGATATAAACAACACATAATATACAGGTAGACTATTTGTGAGTCTAAACAGTCAACACAAAACTAAAACAAGGAAATCAGATTTCTTATAAGCTTGGCATGGTGGTTTTTCCTCGATTTCGTTATTTCACTCTTGACTGAATGAAATTTAGGACAGGAAGTCTCAGGCTGCTACTAATCACATGAATTAACCAACATCAGCATTTCAAATGAAATTAAAAAGCCTATAATTGTAAGAAAAAGGAAGCTAAGCATTGAAATCCAAGTAACTGAAAATCTACTGCATAAAATATTCCACCAGCATCATCTTATTTCAGATACGCTGACTTTATTTTTCACTTAAAATTTCCACCGTTTCAGAGAAAGAGCAAATTCTGAAGATAGGACAAGTTTAGTAAGTTCTACAGGTATGGAAGTTCAACTTAATATATGCACAAAAATTTTTAGGTATCTATTTATTTCCACATAAAAAGGCACGAATTAATGCAAATTAGACAAACCCTAGAATCCTTGTTTATTTCACAAATAATAAATACAAACAACTAAGGAAAAAAATTCTTCTTTTTTTTCTGAAGAAAATCTGTTTTCTAAGCTACAGAGAAAATACATGATAACACTGTACATGGCAATCTATTTTTCACATTTCTAAATGTGATTATTTAGAAAAAAACCCAGTATTATTTACTTTATATATTAAATAAACTTATTTTAAAATTTCCTACATGCTAGTAACATTGAAGAATTGTTAACAGTTCTCAGAAGATGGAGAAAAGCAGGTTGAATAGTCTCACAATCTCTGAATAAAGTAGAAACAACACGGAGTTCAGAGGAGGCATACAGTGGTATGAAGTTACAGGAAGGATGCTGAAATACCATATTCTGGGTACAACAAATGGGTAAAGAGTGGAGGGGTAGAGCTGTGTAACTGTTCCCAGCAGGTGTAGGATTTCACAACCAAAACCAATGTATTGTGGCTATCATGCAACAATTCAGGCACAAACCCCACCAAGTCAATGGATCCATTATCAAGCAGTACAGTGCATGAGGAGCAGATCTGTGAAGGGAAACACTTCTGAAGCCAAATGGGAAAGCACACTTGGCCCAGACACTTCAAATTGGAGACTGTTCTTATGGACTGAAAGTCCGAGAATGCTTAGAGCAACTTGGGTGCATTCCAGGGGCATATCTTCTAAAATAAATCTAGTTCATGTGCTCCGACATCCCTCTGAGATGTGAATAAAATGCAGTAAACATGCACTATCAAAAGAACTGCTCCTAAAACATATCTCAACCCAAAGCAAAATGCTAAATTTATTTACTTGCATGTGCCTGTAACCCATTTTAACTGTGAAGTAAAATGCATTAATGAAAAGCCTCTATCAGCCTTGACTGTGGTATGGTAAGAGCCCTGAGCTCTGTTTTGGGCATCTGGGAAGCACATCAGTAAATATACAAGGAAACACACTTGCAAAACTCCCAGCAAAATGAGGCTGTGGTCTGTGCCAATTCTGTTACTGTCATGATAAAAAATACTTACTTCTAATAATGAAAATATGAAAAGCAAAGGAAAAAGTACACTAGGATGGTCAAAGTTTATGTTCCTTGAGTCAGCTGGATCTATTTCCATATCAGTACCAGAAATACTCAAGTGAACATGTGGGAGAGGACTTTCCTGCACTTATCACTGGTAATAAATGTGCATGCACTACAGTTCCTACAATTTTTGGTAGTACATATACGCAAGAAAAAACTTCAAAGAATTTGCCTCCAGAAAAAGAAATGGAGAATTAGAAACAAGGGAATTTGGTACACATGGCACTACCTATACACTGAAGAAGAGAAGCCTAGGAATGCAGGAATATAAGGGAATTTCTTAAAACCAAGGAAATAAACTCGTCCTGACAAAGAGTGAAACAGAAGCAAAGTCTATCACCTTATAAGGCATTAGAGAATTCCTAGAGACATCACAGTAAACATAAACCAAACTAATTCCTCAAAAAAACTTCATGGAGTGAAACAGATTCTGTGTTTCCTCCTAATGTATTACTGAAGAATAAAATACCCTATTATCGAACTCCGAGAATCAACTCCAGCTTTTAAGATAAAATTAAGTAATACAGTGGTCCAGACCCAAGTAGTGGTAACTGATGGGTTTATGGGTAAATAAGAACTTTTTCAGAACACAAAGAAAATAAACTCTAAAATGAAAGATAACGAATGAATTACAGAGAAAATTATTATTTCATAATGGGTGAGATACTGTGCTTCATATATAAAAAAATCTTAAGAATAAGGAAAATACTTGGGTAATCAAACTAAGAATGAGCCCATAAAAATAATCAGCAATAAAATGCAATTGGGAAATACTTTGGAAATTACTAGATCTATGGGCTATGAGGTCCAAGTGACCATGCTTTTCATGTGGGTAAGGATATTAAGAAGTTGGTTAATAAATTTACCAGACTAATTTCAAATTATATTGGAAAAAAATTAAAAACACTGGGAGTACACCAGGAAAATAACTGTATGTGCTTCAAGCCTTCATGGAAGTAAATATAGATTTGGCTAAAAAAAGAAAGATACTACAGAGAGAACACGAGAAAAATCTCATCTACAAAGATCTAGGAAAAAACCGCAAAGCACAGTATAGGTCTATCAAGCACTGATTATAGCTGCAACTCTGACTTTCTGAGATTGGGACAAACTGGGTCACTACCATGAGCAGGCTAGACCCTGTACAAAATATTCCAAGTCTCAGAGCCAAAATTACCACAAAAGCTGTTAAATAGAGAAAGAGTGCCCCACAAATGGCATCCTGAACAAGAGATAATGTATTGCGCTGAAAACCAGCGTCTGGCAACTTCACACTTAGCCTGATATTTATTTTGAACTGCAAAAATGAGGCTATGCTAAAAGATTCATTAAAGTAAATGAAAACAGACTATTATACTAAGCAACCCACAGAGATTTAATGAGGGACAAGAGACTTGTTGGGTGAAGCACAAGAATTCTACTTAGAAAGCCACAAGTCACTGACTCCTATAAGGAGCTGCTGAGGGAGCTGGGGTTGTTAAGCCTGAAGATGAGGCTCAGAGGAGACCTCATTGCTCTCTAAGCTCCCTGAAAGGAAATTTTAGCCAGGTGAGGGTTGGTCTCTTCTCCCAGGAACTAGTGACAGGACAATCTTAAGCTCTCAGGGGAGGTTTATGTTGGACATTCGGAAGACGTTCTTCACAGACGGGGTGATTAGACATTGGAATGGGCTGCCCAGGGAAGTGGTGGAGGCACCATCTCTGAAGCTGTTTAAGGAGAGACTGGATGTGACACTTAGTGCCATGGTCTAGTTGACAAGGTGGTGTTAGGTCATAGGTTGGACTCGATTTCAAACGTCTTTTTCAACCTAGTGATTCTGTAAAAGATTTGAGGGAAGAAAGGGAAATGAAAGAGGGAAGGAATAAGAGAAGACAAGTGTGAGAGAATATGCTCATTTAAATCTTTATTTTATATCAATGGTGAGGAAAGATATTTTAGCACACTATGGATTAAGCAGGGTAACATCTAGACATGAAGACCTGATGCAATACATTCTGCAACAAAATCAAGAGAGACGCACCACAAAGGTGTACTGAAACCCACTTCAGACTTCTAGTAATTTATTTCTTGGATTCAAAAGCATTAAGCTTGCTAAAATAGTATAAATATCTCTGACGATGTATAAATGGCCAAGCTTCTGCCATTTGAAAAGTACTATGGTCTACAGCTATGATCTACACATGCTCCTTTAAGTCAAGGAATTTCGCTTTGTCTTTATCTGAAATCCTAATAACACCAGCTCCATATATATCCCCTTCAACAGGGAAGGGAAAATAGTGCTAGAGAGATGGGTAAACTAAGCCGGTCTTTAACAGTTTACAACTGTAAACTCAAGGGAGAAATTTTAATGCAGATAGTCAGCAGTCCTCAGAAACCAACTGGTCTTGGATACAGACCAAGAGAAAAGATGCCCCAAGAAAAATGGCATTACAGTCCTCAAAAATATTCCTTCAAACCAAAAGAGACATATTAAATTTTTCAAGCTTTTTCTAAAAGGTCATTTTCAGGAGTGAAATCTGTACATTTCCTAGTGACTCTGATAACTGTTAAAGAACCCAGGCTTTTTCCCAGCTCATGCAGTGTGGTGTTCTAGGATATAAGAAAAAAATATTTGAAGAATTTCTGTAATTAGAGGTATTACATTCTAAAATTGTAACAGCTGTTTGACTTAAAGTAATACCATAACAGATTTCTCTATTTCTAGAGACAAACTCAGTCAATTTTCTACCAAACTGGAAAAGATTTTCTCATTAATGTCTAGGAATAATGATAGTGTCTAAATTCTTGCAATGATAAGACAATTTAATGCCATGGACGCATTGTGGGCTTATGATCCTCAGAAATAAGAAGCCTTGACAGCGTCAGAAAGTTTGGGTAATCCCTGAAAGATCTCCGCCCATTTCTAATGTTTGCTTTCTTTTTTTTAAACTTCCTTTTCTCTCTTCAGAGTTATAGTATTTTAAGTAAAAATTACATAGAGCATTACCTTGTTCTGCTCAACTGCACCTCAGAAGATTCAGACTTAAGACCATGTCTCTAATACATTTTCTTATTAAGGAGACTAACAAATCTTCAAAACACGAAGTAAAACCAGCTTAGGAACTACAGTAAAATTTTTATACAAGTTTATCAGTGACACTAAAACTAATCTGTCTGGAAAGAGTGTGTCTTTTCTTCTTTTGTTCAAAAGAAAGGCTGAACTATGTCAGAAGGCCTCGCGGCTTCCTCTTTTTTGGCAGAGGGAGGATATCCATAACTCACAACTTCTTTGACAAAGTATTAGAACCCACATACTGTGAAGATATGTGGACAACAAATCAGAAATAGGCACATATGCAAGATGGTTCTTTCCAGTTATTCTCTTCTTCTTGGCACTGGAAATCCTATCTTCCACTATCATAGCAAATGCTATCAGCAAAAAACCAAAGCAAATACTATTGGCACAGTTTCAAAGACGTTTAAAAAAATTCTGTTGTAACAATCCAGTTGCCATTTTTTGTTCAGGTTCAGTGTCCTCCTGCTCATTCTTCAAAATATTTCTCCCCTAGAAATTCCTCTTTGTTCATCTTTGCTTTTAAAAATACATTAGTCTATGCAAAACCACAGTGTACAAGCAAAGAAGGAAATAAGAGTATGAAGAAAGTGCCACACAAAATAACAATTAGCTGGAAAATGACAAACCAGAGTAAGTCCATGATACTTGAATATTCCAGTTCAAAACACAGTAGGTGTCAACAGCAAAGTCAAAATGCCAGTATATTCAATAAATCAACAGCATAGAAAAGGTTTTTTTTTTTTTAGAATCCATGAGCAATAACTATTACACTGTGTGAAACGTACATTAAAAAGAGCAAAAGAGCCTTGGAATTTTTTTCTTTACTGTTATTAAACAACTCATTCCACCCAGTGTGTCAGCTGTATCCAGTTAGTTATTACTTGATTAGTTCACATGAAAGTGGAGAAGAAAGACATTCACAGGAATCTTGATGAACAACACTATGGGATGATTCCTACCATGTTGCTCTGAGATTGTGTAGCCCCATACATGGTAATGCCATTTGATGGTCCTGCTAATTGCGGTGTATCTGGCTGTATAAATCCTCTTCTGTCAATTAAGCTACAGAATAATCACAATAAAGGAAAAGTATTAGACACACTGCTGATCAATAACTATCTCCTCTCAATAAAAAGAAAGAAAAACTTTCTATCATACAACAAACCTTACTACCTTACCAATACCTTATAATATCCCCTTTTAGTCAAATAAAATACTAGACTTCATTTTCTACTCATTGGTAAGGTACTTGTTCTTTGTGATACTGCCTGTCATATAATCACATATACTGCTCCTTTTTTTGATTTTTATCACAGACAATGGACTTAGAAGTTTACCAGCAGACACCACAAAACCAAAGAATTTTAAACCACAGGTGAAAAAAACAAATGACAAAACTCACTTAGAGTACTTTGATTCAGAATCTCTTTTAAAAGTTGTTTTTTTTACCAGCTTCCACATCTAAATTGAAACTACTTAATCACAAAATTTAGCAAGAATGAAGAAAAGTTCATCTTTCTTTCTGACAGACAACTTAACTTGCCAGGTGTTTCATGACAGCGATTTAACACTGCTTATAGTGTTCCACTGTGCTAACCAAAGTGATGCACTCATAAAATTTCTTATTTCTAAGAAAATGCTCTGTGGAGAAATTACTAAATGTAATTAAAAAATCTGTGTAAGATTATAAAAAATTACATAGAATGAAATAATACAATCTAGTCAAAGATTAAAGATTCTTAAGTTATATAATCTGTTGCATCAGAATACTGGTTAGACTTATTCTGAGGGCCAAGGATCAAATTTAGATTTGAAAGTAACTGTTGAGGACATGTAAAATACATTCTGAATTTGCTAGCATAGGTTTAAAAATGATAAATGATCTTTAACAGAAGTGAGAAAAGTTTTGATTATTTACAGATCCTCTCTTCATCTGCATTCCATGCTCAAAGGCACTTGAACATTTTGAATTTTGAGCTGGTAAGCCACTGTTCCAGAATTTAAGATAAAAACATAATATTTATTGACTAAGGACACAGCTGAGATTAAAAGTACAAGAAGCAAGCTTATAATTTATATGTTACAGTCAGTAAATTTTTCCCCGTGGTGACAAAATATCTCTGCAGAACCTCTCCATATACATGTCAATGTCTAAATAAGTAATGTTGCTGCATGGAATTTAGGAAAAAATGCACAAACTCTGCTAAAACACAGGAGCCAGTGCCAGTCTGGTCCAATTGTGTGTTGCTACTTTTATCAGCCTAATATATTATTTCATATGCTGAACAACATGATGTAGTTTTAATAAAGATTTCCATTTGGAGTCCCATACTTTTATCAAAAGCAAAACGGCAGAATTAAAAGGTTGGCTTCTGACAACATCCATACAGGCAGGAAGCAGAGACAGAGCTATTCACTCTCACCAGGGGTAACCCTGTATGTGGAAATCTCTATTCTGTTGTTTCCTCTTCAGGAAAAGATGTCAGTCTCCCCTGTTGAACTGTGCTCGTAGAAGAACCACCTCTGACATTCCTGACAGCAAAGCCAGAAATCTCACTCCAATGAAACACCTGGGCCACTGGACCATAAAGCCAGTTACTTTCTTTCTTCTTGCTCAGATTCATAACTTCAGAATTCCAGGCAAAGCAGAACAAGGAGAAGGCCACAAAATTATCCACAAGCTTTTCTGTCCCTCTCTACACTGAAACTGGGCCTCTACTGTGTATGTAGAGGCCCAGTTTCTGCTTAATCACTGAGAATTGGAGTAAGAATAGAATTAGGTTTTTCTGGCTTCCAGTTTTATTTCTCTAGTCTCAGCTCTGTACTACATTTTCCTCAAGCTGAAAAAACATCTCCAACATCAAATACAGAAATATTTCAGATTTCAAAAGGTGAAAATGTATTCAGCAAAACACAATTAAGGCCACCAAAATCAGTTTAATGTATATATGTTAACACTACTAAATTAAAAAAAAAATACTGTCCATTTAAATGCAACATTTCAGAATGAAACGACAAAACTCAACAATTATCAGTCTAGTTGTAGATTTAAGGTTCCTCAACTCTCCTCAACTCATGTTACATTTGTTTAGATTTGCAAAAGTTTCATATCCATGTTGACCTTTATGCAACAGCTAACTACTAGAAACCTTTTCTTGCTATAAGCTATTAACTGCAGTGGTGAAAGTTCAAACAACAAACAAGCTTATTTCCATTCCAGACGTAATTTTACAGGATTTGATCACTAACTTAGTTTAAACACAATTTACCAATTTATCTCTTTACCACTGAAGAAAAACCTAAAGCTTCTAACGGGCACTAATCCAAAACTTTCCTTTTGTTGAATAAACTCAAATAATCAAAAAGAGTAAGTTTTTCATTAATAATCACACGGCTTCATTTACACTAACAATACTTTTGATACTCTTACCTTGGAGAGAGGGGCCCACAGAGAGCAGCACAGCAATTAGTAAAGATGTTGCCATAACTGTAGGGATTATAGTTTTCTTTACCTCTCTTATTTGACCATGATCCTTTAATCTGAAGAGATATGAATAATATGCATCACATGTAATACAATACAGAAAATGGCTGTGAGAAATTAAGGTTGCAACATGCTACTTGAAGAAGAGACCACAGAAATCTATAATGATGCTTTTGGAAAAATTTAGGAGTTTTGGGTTGTTATGAAGGCTGGACCATACAAGCACATGCTTTACCTCCACAGATGTAGACAACCCACAATCTCAAGAGATCAATATACTCGAAGCAGGAATTTCAGCATCTAAACATAATGGTCCAAGTTCAATTTTACAAATATTATAGCATGTTTTACAGAAGAGGCTCAACTGCAAAATATGATTAAAGCAGCAATAGAGCACTTATTTTCCATGCTCTTGGGTAAGTTTTCAAGCTGCGCAATATCAACAACATTATCTTCCCTCAAGTTCACAAATGGTTCTAAAATGCTGTAAAGCAAATGCAGCCATTGCTATCTTTTACTGCATATTACATTTCCTCTTAGCTAGTTTGCTTTTCTGTTTGTGAGACACTTGAGAGCCTGAGTAAAATGTCTTGCTGTATTCAACTGGGAATTTATGTTTTAAATTAAGTTACTGAACAGTTTACTTGATATTCAGACATGTTCCACTGCTGCAGTTCCCTGCTATCTATCTTTCAACAATCCAGAAGAGACATTTATTCGAGAGAGGTGGGTGGAAGCACACTAAGTCCATCTAAAGAGACAATCTTGGCGCAACCTAATAACTGAGGAATAACCAAGTATTTCATCAGTCTTTTTAACAAGGTAGATTTCTTCCAAGTCAGGATACTTGCTCTGATACCTGATGCTGAGGTATTTATTTTGACCCTGCTTGGGAAGTGTTTTTCTGGTTGACTGATATTTACTGTAAAATTTATAATTTTAACTGTGGCCTTAAACAGTAACAAAACACATTTGACAATACTAAAGATGCTACTTTTATATCTACCAGATACCTATGAAAAAGGTACAAAAAGAAAATTACAATAAAATAACTTAAAGCTTGCAGTGCTTTGTTAGATCACTTATTACATTTACAAAAGCGTTCTATACCATTAGCTCCCTAGTGAATTTTATTTTATCTTTTCATTCATTACATATTTCTCCTTTTAGTTAGAGAAATACACATGAAGATTTCACACACAGTTAAGCATAATTCAACACTAAAACAAAGGAATCCTATATGCAAAATAGACAGCTGTAGAAATGAGAAAATTGACCTTTGAATTAATGATACACTCCTTGCCAGAGGTCTTGGACCTCAGAATGACAAAAAAAGTTTCAGAGTTAAGAGAACATAAAGGACAAAATTTTTGTTTAGAGGATTCAACAGACTTTTCAAGTTTTACAGTAAGCAATTTTTGAATTAAAGAATATTTACCACTCCCAGTGAAAAGGAGCTACTGAAAAGCACTTTTTAATTTCCTACTGTATAAAATGTACTTGTCTTCTCCCTCCTGTATTTTTCTATTTCAAGATAGAGATTCTATGTGTGTAAACCATAATACACATACTATGTATATAATGAACACATCTTCAAACCACAACAAATACAGCCAAAAATATTTCATCTGATCTTTTGAATCAAGCATGAACCATATTACTTTCCTTCTTTCCTACTGACGTATTGACAAAATGATGCAGACATGTCTGACTGGAGAAAACCCTCCTCATTGCTACTTAGAAATAAGTATGTAGAAATATACTACAAACTTACATCTTCATTTGTTGTTTGATTGGAGCTGATCAAATACGTATGAAAACCTGAGAGGCCAACAATAGACCATACTGAGAAAAAACACACCACAGCTTCCAGCACAGTAATTAGAAGTTAAGGAAATATATGCAAATGGCAAAAAAAATCCAGTAACAGGTAATTAAAATCACAAAATTCAGAGTAAAAAAAATAAATTCTAGGCATCTGCCTAGCCCAGACACAGCACCACCCCTGCCAAACACTGAGGAGTGTGAGTCCAGCCAGCAGACTGTTGGTATGAGGTGCAATGCAGAGGGCTGCACACCCGAGATACACGGATGGGAGTTTGCAGGGTGCTCTCACGTGTCACTCGCAGGGAACAGCACAGGGACACGTCCAGCAGGAGCTCCCTCACCTCCAAGGGAGTAGCAAAGGTGTGCACGTGCATGGATTGGTATACTAGGAAAAACAGCACTCAACATTGCATACTTACTACAGCTTTTATAATTTCTTTAAAGGAGTCATAATTTCAAAAGTAAGACAAAGTTGCTTCTCACTTTTGTAGAATCAAGCATAAAGAGGAACTTTCCAAACCTTCTGTAGAAGGCTTCTTTCTATAGCTTTTATTTATTTATTTACACAAAATAGCCATGAACTCAAAACACATCTGCTTTGAGAATGCTATTTTCTGTAATACATTGGATTTTTATTTTTTTTTTTTTTTTAGAGAACACGAATCTACAGAAAAGGCTCTGGTTCCTAGAAAAATACACAAAATTCATCACTAGGAACAAAATGATGAGAAAAGAATAGGATAAAAATAATCTGTATATTAACCATATCAACCTTTAGTGAAGTCAGTTTCCAAGACAACGTCAACTGAAAATTTTCCAGAACAAGGACACAGCCTTAGAACACAGAAGAAACACCCTTATCATTGAACCTATCAGTAGAAGAAAAATAGGACAGCTCCTCGCCCTTACACAGAGACACAACCTGGAAACTGCATGGATGGAAATAAATACTTGCAATAAAAAATCCTAACATTAGTTAAAAGTGAAGAGTTTTGTATTGCAGGGCTGCTCACCCCTAACAAACTGGAAGATACCTGAAGTGTCTGTATAATCTTCCCTAGAACCTATTTCAATCAGAGTGGTTTAAAGCCAGAAAAGAGCCATTTGCATTCTGAGCAGATCTGCTTCAAAAGCATATCTGCTCAGAATGACCAAAGGGCACTGCTGAGCAGCATGCTCACTACCCTCTGCCTCTCATTTCCTCCTCAGGCTGTGTGAAATCAAAACAACACAAGACAGGACCTCTGACTCTCTGCAACAGCCACATCTAAAGCAAGGAGTATGAAGGATAATTGGTAAGGAAACAGACTGCTGGCAGAGTGTTCCAAAACGTGTAAAAGAAGAAAACAGCCCAAAACATCATGCACGATACAAACTTTGAAAGAGTAGAAATAGTAAGGAAGGCTGCAGATGAGATTCACCAGGTCAGAAATAAAAAACCTTAGAGGAAAAAGACCTCCCTGCAACCTGAACATATCCTCAACAGGATGTTCCTCACCACAATTACACTCAAAAGGGTACTGAAAAGTGACTTTCTCCTTCCATGTGGTAATTCCTAAAAAAAACAAGGGAAATTCCTTTCTGTTCAAGACCTCTTTCAGTTCCACACGGGAAGGGACATTTTTCAGTTCCACACAATGATCTAAAAACAACTTGAGAACAGCAGGGGTAGTTTATGTCAAATTAACCAGACTCCACTAATTCAACCCAAGTCCATTAACTGTAAAAAATACCAAAACAACCACACAAAAAAGCAATATATTCTCAAAAAAGTATAACTTTCTAGCATATTATGGTATAGTATATTACCACCAGCATACAGTATAATTTTTCCCTTAGTATCTCACAAAGGGTTGTTAGCAAGACTGAAATGGCCGTGTCCTCTGTGCCTGAACTGACTGGCTCCAAAGCAGCATTCCAAATACTATTTGGACAATTTAATTTTTTACTGTTATAAATTGTAACCAAGCTTTTAAATTGTCCAACATATCACTATCAAGCCAGGGATTTCTGCAAGATGTGCTACTGAGCCTTTTAAAGCAGCACATCTCTGAACACAAATTATGAATTATCAAGCCATTGTTCCTGTACAAAAATCCTCAAATGTATAAGCAATTACCTTCTGATTTAAAGACAACTGAAAGCTATTCTCAGTTTGAAAACAGTTTTAAAGAATTATCTTTCGTCAGAATTGACTGCAATTGTTTTAATTGGAAGCTACTGTTGTGCTATTTAGAACTGTTTGTTTGTGCTTTTAAAATAATTTGTGAAAAAAATCTGAACACAGCTTTGCTTAAAAAGGGAGTTTATAGCTCAGTGATTCTACCTGATGAAGATAAGCACACAAAAAATCTGCAGAATTTCACACTTGGGAAAATTACCTGGAAAGAGGTCCCTATGCACAACTACGAATGACAGTTTTTTCTTCCTACTTTGTGTGGAAAAGCAAACTGTGTGAGGCACAATGGACAAATGGGAAAGAATTATTTTTATAGTATCTTTGTGAGAGGTGTGACTGTTTATTCAGACAGGAACCACTCAAAACATATACATAAGCAATGGGACGCTTACTGTCTGTACAGAAACCAACCAGCAGATTTGTCCGTTCCCCATTTTTTATTTATGTTAGCTGCTTTCTGACTCCATTCTCACTGAGCAGAAAATATACAGAAGGCTGCCATTAAGTGATAAAAAGTGCATGGAACATTTACAGAATGGAACCACAGAATGGCTTGGGTTGGAAGGGACCTTAAAGATAATATAGTTCCAACCCCTCTGTCATTGGTATGGTGACCTTCTGCTAGACCAGGCCGCTGAGAGCCCCATCCAGCCTGACTGTGAACACTTCCAAAGGTGGGGCATCAACCAAATCTCAGGGTGACCTGTTCACGTCTCACCACTCTCACTGCAGAAACTTTGTTATGGCAAATCTATACCTGCTCTCTTTCAGCTTAAAACCTTCTTATGTCACTACAGGCTCTGCTAAGAAGTCTGTTTTTCTTATGAGACTTCTTTATATACTGATAGACATAATGACATCTCCCCAGTCTTGTCTTTTCCAGGCTGAACACCAATAGTAGTCCCTGTGTGTGGAATTTACTCACTGCTATGTAACTTAATACAAGTTGCTATTTGAAAATTACTTCTCTAAAAACAAAGAATATTTTCAGAAATTGAGTTCTTCAAGGAAAGCATTTTGTTTCTGTTGTTCCAAAATTTACTTTTTCTATCCCAAAAAGAATCAGCCATTTTGGATACCTTCAGTTGTAAAAGCAGAACAATTCTTGAATATTTTTAGTGAAACCACAGCATGTGTATAGTGCAAATTGTATTTACGAATTCCATCACAAAATACGAAGCGTATTTCATGGACATGGAAACAACAGATCTTTGTCAAGAATACTGCTCTGCAAAACACGAAGAATAAAACCCCCTCCAGGCTATAGTTTCTTTCCTACCTCCAATATGTGGCAAGAAATCCTATTGTGCAGGAAGTGATGAAATAATTAACTGATAAAGGCTAAAAGCACAAATTCAACAACAGTGAGAAAACAAGCAAAACCATCTCAGATGTTATTTTGCAACAAAATCTACAATATGTTTCAGTAAAAGGATATCTTGCAGGACTGTCCTTCAGAGCATTGAGGAACCCTGTTTGTTGAGAACCTGTAGAAACAGAACCCAAAATTACCAGCCAAGTAAGAAACTGGACTATGGGCTGTTTTTACTACAGTTAAAATAATTAACATTTGAAGATAGCCAAATAATCACAGAATAGATTTACTACTATGTATCTGAGAATATGTTGCTCAACAGCAACAACATCAAAAAAACCCTTGAGCAACTTATCAAGTTTAGCATCTGCAGGTATTTTCTCAGTCATACCAAATTGATGCACACATACTTTCCCATGAACAAGATTTCTGATGACCCCTGTTCTTTTCAGACCTAATTAGGAAACAAAAAATTACAACCTCCTGTTTCATTTTGAAATACTGTTTTTCAAAGTAACTTTTTGACTTGGAAAATTTATTCTATAAACTCAGATTCCCAATTTTCCATCCTTTGTTTTGGAAGCAAAGCTCTCTTGATTATAATTCTGCTCCTACTGTACCTACACAGAAGATTTTTCTAATAGGTTACTGTTGCCTCTGGGCAAATAAAAAACAATCTAGTAGCTGAAAAGAGCTCAAAAGAAGCATGAGTCCATCAACTAGAACTGCAGAAGCATGCAAAGTAAAAAAGCACTTGGGTTCCATAACCATGAGATATTAATCAAAAAGGGTGATTTCACAATTTGCTGATTGCAACAAGTGAATTTGTTGTAGAAACTGACTTAATGTGAAATAGCTACAGGCACACAGTTTGAACTTTACTGTATAAGAAATGATTTAAATGCATCAGGCTGAAAGTTTTCCCCACAGCAAAATTTTTCCATTTAGCTAAATTCATCTGTATGGGGAGAAGAATCTCATCTTGCCAAGAATAAAGAATATATGTATTATTCTCTAGACCTATCTGGTCAATTTTACTGTTTATTATTACAAGTGGGAAGTTACTTACCTTGTATTTCTGAGCCTTTTCAGACTCTTATAATTGGTTCTTAGTCTCAAGGTACAAGACTAATGGAACTTTCCCTGCCTTCTTACTATTTTTAGCGTCCTTAATGGCAATGGCAGCAGATAGGCGTGATTTCTATACCCTACTGCTGGTCACACTCTTCCAAGTAGTGCCCAAAACATCAGAAGAGGAAGGCTGTTCACTGCAACCATCAGCTGAAATACCTGATGCCTCAAACAGAGACAAGTAACCGTAAAGACAGATACTACTATTGGAAATGTGTTCACCTTGGGGAGAGGGAAGAAAATCTTGCAAGACAGTACCTTTAGTGATTTACAAATTAGTTTTATTATCTTCAGTAATGTTATGTGCAGATATTCTTAAACCTAGAAAGAACAAATTTCCTATGTATGCCTCAGAAAGCCACAGAAAACAAAAAGATGTATTTTATATCTCATCACCACTTAGGTCCACCAAAATTTATAAAATGCCAGCTTGTGAGATGTATTATAAAATTACACGAACTTTAAACATTTGTCTAAATCCAGAGGCATTAAAATAAAATAATTTTGCCAGGACTTATGTATGGCTTTGAAATATTGTAGGAAGGTCATAGTCTGAGGTCTAAAAACCGAGACTTCTTTCAGCCACATTAGCAGTCTGTGCCAAGAGGAAAGGTTCTGATTAACTGAGAATCCTGCTTAACAGAACACAAATTGTTGAGTAGTAATTATTAGAAAGGTAAACAGGAGGACTTCTAGAGGTATGCTAGGCACAAAGAGAGTCGATAAGAAAACCTTATTTTTAAAGAACTCTTTTTTGGACACCATCAAGGCTATAGCAGACAAATCTGGAAGCTGGGCTTGAAGCTCCAGTGTATCAATTAAACATCAAGGAACTGATCACATTTCATACCTGCTTCCATTGCCTTTGAGGACTGACCAATCCTTACAGCTTAAGGATGTTTTTCTTGTCTCATTCTAGTTAGATGAACCTCCATGGCAAGAATCTTTTGCAGCTGACAGGCAATTCAGCATTTAACATTTACTAGATGTAATCTATAACACCTACACAATGCTTAAGTGCTTCTCAACCACACAGATTTATTACCTGCACAATTAATTACTCTGCTCTTTGTCTAAATCATACTCAAGAGTTAGGTATGGACACTGCAAATTTAAAATCCACTAGATAAACCTATTTAATATACAAAACATGAATACTGACATTTTATTGATAGCTCATATACTGACAAGTAAAAAAAAGCACTGAAGTCCTTGTAAAACGAAGGTAGGTTAGTGTCAAAAACAGCTTTACATTGTCAGACTAGGAATGTTTTCAACTACTGAACACTAGCAAAGATTGCAGAAAAAACCCGTGTCCTTCCTCTTAAATGTAAATGGTGTGTATGTATATGCTCGTCTATGACCAGATAAATAAAAAGCACTTAAGTATTAATGGCAAGTGTTCTTTATCCAATAATTTTCCTTTTTTAAACAATATATACATCTTATCTCTGCTTTTTTCAACTGGTATTAGAAATGCTGTATCTGGTAGTGTGAACAAGCCGTTCATTTAGACTCCCTCAAAATTACATATCCCAGTCCTAGCCTATGAACTAGATTTCTGAGTATAGGAGAGCCTCTCCATGCTTGCATCATAGTTTTGCAAAGAACAAGAGCAGGAATTCTGCTCCTTAAAATACAACTTTTTCTCTGCATGTTCTAAACTATTTTGGAAATTGAGCACAATCTGACATACTTTTTCCAGTAAAACATTCTGTGAATATTATCATTATCACGTTAGCTTTGTAAATGTGTTATATACTGAAATTATTATTTCTATCAGTTTCTGTTGCAATACAACTACAGAATACAAAGGAATAAAAGATCACATTTCTAAAATGGTTAAAGAAACACTCTTCAAGGCAATATCCTATATAATTAGTGAAAAATAAACACTCTTCTATAGATAGTGGGTTTAAAAAAACCCAACACAGAAGAGGTGTCTAAAGACATGTAACCTGTCACCTTAAATGTCACCATTATCACATAGGAGCCAGAAAAATTAGTTAGGGGTATGGAAAAAAAAGACAGTACCCAAAAGAGTTTTCACCTCAATCACAACTCTGAATAGAAATAAAAATCAGTCTCAAACTCATTAATATTTCTCATTCACTCTGTTATGAATTGGTTATTCTCAGAATGTCTATGCAAATGAAAATAACATGTTAAAAATAGAGTTGAGAATGGTATAAAACTAAGCAGCAAACTACAAAAGGTATAGCTCCAATCTATTATCTAGTAATTTACCTCTTTGTTTGGATGGCAAGTGACCCATGCTTACAGTTAAAAAAGCACATGGAAGGTAAATGATACTACCTGTATACTTAAACATATACTACATGTGATGCTCTTCCAATAAATCATCCATAAAAGGATAAAAAAAAAATAAATTAAGACTGCATTAAGGTAAAGTCAGCGCCAGGCCAATGACTACTATGAGCAGTGCCTACTATAGACCAGAATGGGACTCACTGGGGATTGAGAAGCTTCAGAGAAAAGGCAAATAAATAAATAAATAAATAAATAAACCCTGAATGATCAAAATATTAACTTAAAAAACTCAAGCAAATGGCTACATACGTAATCTGATTTCACCAGCATACTTACGAAGGATGACGTGGGTGATAACGAATGCAAATATAAAGACTGTCAGAAAGGACAGAGATAAAATAAACATATAAAAAAATCTGTAGTTTCTTTTCCCCACACAGTTGCCTACCCAGGGACAGTGGTGATCAAACCGTTCTGAAATGAGAGGCAGAAGAAAAAAAAATGGAAAACAATTAATAAAATGTTGTTTATTTGAAAAAATGCTCTCTGAATACTATATTAAAATTCATGATTTAACTGGCATTTGCAAAGTAGCCACAGAGAAGTTCTTACTTAGAAAGGAACAAAAAATAGAAAAGAAAAAAAGGAGTACTTGAATGAAACCTTACAGTTTTTAAAGAAATCAAAGCATGGCTGAGGTGAGTTCCTGTTAAACTAACAGCCTTATTGTGACAATTTGTGCAGTCAGACCAGTAAGCAGATATTTATCCATTGTCACATGGAGCATTAGCAACTCAGCTGTATTTGATTTTTTCAAAAGAAGGTGGTATTTTTTCCTTCAGTGTATCTTCTACTCAAAATTGTTATTTCTGAGGTTCTTTTACATCTGTCATGATCACACCTCTGGCTTATGCCTACTATCATTTTATCCATCCATTATGGCGTGAAATATTTACACCTTCCCACTTCCTTTTATTGCTTCACTCAAGATATTCCTCATTCTATACCACCTATTTTTCCACTTGGAGTTGACACTGTCATACAAGATCATTAAAAATAACAAAATCATTCACATCAAACATTTTTCAAATGTTAAAATATAAACACACGGTATTAAGACTGGTAGATGTAATCCGCATGCTGTGTTACCCTTTGCACTGTAGGCTCTGTCTCCTTTTCACTAAGTGAAACCCTTCCACTTTTACCTCCCTGAGAGAACTTGTTGATGAGATAGGAAAAGGCCAGGGTGAATCAGAAACAAGTGTCCCCAACATGGGGGAATGTCTCAGTGCTGGAAAGCAGCAGAAGGAATGGTTCACTCTGCTGCTCCCCAGGCAGCCTGGATCCACCCTCCATGTCCCAGTATGCTGGGTAATGGAAATAGAGCTATTGCCAGGAAACAAACTTGCATTTCCTAACTTTGGAGAGATTACACTGACAGAACTTTAAGGTTTTTTTAATCAAATCCAAGATCGCATGACAGACACACTCATGCTGACTCTTTCTTTCATTGTCTGATCCTTGTCCAAATCCTGGTTCGTTTTCTGTGACTTTTATGCCTCCACTGACGTACTATCAAACTATTTGTAATTCCACAGCGAGCTATAAATCTGAAGTCCTTTAAGCCATGTATTTAAGCCCTGAAAGGTACATCTGACCAAGTACACCAGCTTATTTTAGTTATGGATTTATGTTAAAGGCCTACATTAGAGGTTTTTGCTGAAGAATGTATTTAGTATTATCTTAATTTAAAAAAAATCAAAACAACACGCACAACAGATTTCTGAGTCCACCAGCCTTTCAGGGTTTTTTTTTAAATGGTTTTGCATGACAGCTGTTTGGACCACATGTTTCTGCCATAAATCTGTTTTAAATTCCAACAGGGCTATTCAAGGTGAAGTTAGTGAACTTTCTTAGGATAAAGCTTCAGAATAATTTGACTGAGTACTGCCAAGAATACCAAGAACTAAACACTCTGGGTAGATGATACTACCTTTTCTCAGTGTACTACAGTTGTATTCCCTAAATAAATTGACATTGCATTTTTAAAGTGCTTGTCTTTAAATCTGTACTTCTGAATGAGCCCTCATATTCTGATAAATACTCTATTTAAATTAATTCCTTCTACATTTATTAATTCTACTTTGTTTTAAATTCATTTATACATACAACTTATAAGCAAACAACACAAAGAAACACAGCTACAGAGACATAATGAAAAGAAGAATCCTAGGGTATTTTTGTACCCTACTGCTAAAAAATACATTACATGTCTTGGAGGATGAATTCCATATACACAGATTCATTCTCTTCTATGCTGACACAGTAGGAAATGAACTATATTGACATAAAGTCATGAAACAACATTTATATATATGCAGACAGCTATTTGATGGATTCAGATAAATGCAGACAAAACCACATACATACACACAACCCCTCTATCTATAAACTTGCGTTCCTATGCATAATCCTTACTGAAGACTGACTTGGTGTTTTTAACCTATTTGTCAGTCCTCTTCAATTTCCATGTTCAAACTTTCCTGGTGAACTGAAAGGCTCTGTTTTCTCAATAAATACCTTACTAACCATTGTGAAGCAAAGTAACTACCTAAGATATTTACAAAGGAGGAATGGACCAAAAAGGCTGGATACAAAAACTACTACTTCAAGTATTAAACTGGAATCGACTCTAATGAAAAAATAGTTTACATGAATCTTATGATAAATAAATTTGGTCTCATTTTTTTCAGAAAACAGAAAGGCATGTAACATGTGCAACAAAACAGTATATTAAAAGGCAAGACATTATTCTACTCAGCTGAACACAAATATGTAAATGCAATTTAAAGATAACAGCCTTACAGCTTGTTAGCTGCTCTGCTTACTTATTAATGCAGGAGAAAACTGCCAACCCTGGCAAAATGAAGAGACAAATGCTAAGCAGAAACCTCTAATGCTGTTAAGAAAAATAAAATCTATTAAATCTGGAGCTGTTTCTTCTTCCTTAGGAAAACACGTGACCTAATAAGTATTAATGAAGAAGTAACACAGCGTCTTAAGGTTCTTGTCCAGCATTCCAGATGCCTGACAACTGAACAACCAATGATTTTGTAAAGGAAGCTCTGACATCTCTACTTGGACAATGTTGGCAGCAAAATTAAGACAACTTCATTGAGAAATGAAAAACTATTGATGCTGAGAAAACCTGGAATTCCAGCCCTCGTGAACTTAAAATGCAGAGCAAATAGAAATGCAATTTCTTGTTGTGAAGAACAGACTGTTAAGAGATGACAACTATAGCTCTGGATAGTTAACATACTACTGTATTAAAAAAAATTGTGGCAAGGTTAATGTAAAAATATTTGAGGCAAAACAGACAATTAAAACACTGGTAATATAAGCTCTTGTTAATATAAGTGTATTAGAACTTGTAATGAGGGAAGAAGAAAGCTGAAGCACTCTATGGATAGAAACGTTGTGGTCATCCTCCTACACTCAAGGTTAAACAAAAGCAGCAAGATATTTGCCTTCTTCATGTTACAGCTATTATCTTGCATCTACCTAATGAAGAACTACTGATAGAACAGATGGCCCCATTTCTACCATTTCAGCAGATCTCTGAAGTATCTTCCCTGTGTGTTCATGGCTCTCCATTCTTAGGCCAAGTCTGGTGTTCATTTTACCCTGCAGGGAGCAGGTTGACAGAGCCAGATAAACCTAAAACTATGGCTTTATTTTGCTTATCTCCTCCTATCACCTCATCAGACAAACACTAAAGCCAGCCCAAGTGAAGCACTGAGAACACACTGTCAGAGAAGGGATGAAATAACACCTTTAGAAGTAGCTAAGTGTCAATTCTGCCCAGCTGTGACACCAACCTTACTACAGGTCAGCAGTTACCACAATTGCAGGAGAAATCAAGTTTTGATTAATTTTTCAGATCTGAGATCAAAACCTGAAGCAAATAAAAAAAGACTGAAAAAATGTGTGAAGCGTTTATAAGATAAAGCATTAACAAAAAGAGCAGATGAGTAAACAGAGATTAAAAATGCTGCTATACAAGTTACAGAAAATCAAGAGGTAAGAAATTTCAGGAACTGTCAGTAACAGTAACAAAGACTATTTCACTACTCTTTCCCAAGCAATCAGCATCTTTGAATTTAAATAACTTCTGAGAAGAGCTAGCACCCCCATAACTAAATCCAAAGGATGAGGCTTCACAAGATAATTGAGCCAATCTAAAACCTTAGTAGCAGTGAAAGAGATCGTCCCATGCTGCCTTTCCTGCCACTTCATCCCACTTCCTCCTTTCATTGTGGAAGCCGATGATGAATCAGGTCAGTTCCCTGGACTGGCAGGAAAATAAAAGGAATTATTTTGCTCATTGATCAGTGGGAAAAACTGACTTACCAATGTGGTAAGTGTGTTACCAAATGGTCTGTGAACAGGCACAAAGAGAATCATGAAAATGAGAAAAAAAAATAAAGAAGAGGATGACATTCAAATCCCTTTGGAAGCAGTAAATGACTGTTAACAAGACTCAGTGGTCTCATTAACACTCACCTAATAATCTATGCTAACTGGATGACAGAAAAACACTATACTTCATACTTTAGACTTTCCTAATTTTAACCCTCCCTGAAACATTTATATTTAAAACTTGCGTAAGAAACATTAACTGTTGGATATCTCAGATGAAAACAAAACTGAAAACATTTCCCATTTTACTAAGCAATGGTCTTATACATGCAGCGTTTCCTTCAGAAGCATGCTCCTTGCTGCTCAGAACCAAAGAGTCAAATCTCTACTTTGCCACAGCACAGCATGTAGACTCCTAAATACTTAAATGTTCTGCTTCCATTTTTCAATCACTACACTCCAGGAAACCACGAACAGAATGACCCAAATGCTTTCCTTTCTTTTTCAAAACATTTATGAAAGCCTAATAATTTACAAGGAATGCAAAAGCATTTTCAAATGGAACATTTGTAGGCTAGCTTGGCCCTTCAGTTTGCAATATTTATTATCTGTTTCCTTTTTTCTTTGCTCAACTGGATCGCTGCACACCAGCATACATTTTCTAAGCTCAGTGTGAAGGTAGGACTCAAAGACAAGAAGTCGACAGGTGCAAAAATATCTAGGTCATGTTACTAGGAGATTCCAGTGAGCAGGAGCTAGAATGCACTTGGTAATTTTTCCACCCTGTGCAAGTAAAGCATTGTGGGACAAAGGCACAAACCTAAGGCACCCCCTGAATGTTACCATCTTTCTGGCAAACATGGATCCCATGACTGGAAAGAGTCAAGAGCCCACTGTGCAAATCCTGCATCAGTAGACAGTCACACTGCAACTCAACCAACTGGGCCAGGATTACTCAGAATTACTTTTGATAGTAGCAGTAGTACAACACAGGGCTACAATGTCCATTGTCAAGGATTCACACTGGGTAACTATGTAGAGAGACTGACACATTGGCACATATTTATAATGATGACAATTAAAGCTTTTTGAAGGACTATGATATCACGATATGACCACATCTATTCAGGCTTCTTGACATTTTGTACAACAAATAGTACTTTCAGAATTCGATTGCTCTTGAAAAGAAAACAAATGTGATTTTTAAGAGTCCATATAAGTAATATGTTTTATTACAAAGCATATTTATTTTCTTCTAAGATACAGCAGTCTCACCCCAACAGCTGAAAGTGATGCACTCATGCACAAAAGCAAATATAACCCCTACATTAAGTTCTTTACAGTCAGTTCAAAATATCTGATAATTTAACAACAAAAAATTTATATCCAATAATCATAGCACATTCATAAAAACTATCCTCAGCTCCAATGTTCATTTTCACCGACTCAAATCACCACTCTTAAGACAATTATTTATTTAACAATATTTAAAAAACACTCCCACTGATGGGATTTGCCATCAGCTGGCAACAGCAATCAAATACTTGGGTCAATTTAACTTACACACCATTCACCTGCCTGACAGTCATTCCCTAACAATAGCTTTGCTGTTACTTTTGTGGAATGAAAACCGAATAGAAACTTAAATGAAAAAAGCAGTGAATAACAAAACGTCAATTGCAAGTTACATTTATATGCACGCTGATGTTATTTTAGAACATCTGTTATGGACAATGCACAATGGATCCTTTAAATCACTGAGCTTCAGCACTTTCATACACTGATTCCAAATCAAGACACCTCATGAAAACCAAACAGAAAGCAAGCATCCTCCAGCCTCATGTTCATATTTGGGAAATACTCTCCAAAAATTTACTCTAAATTACATTCTGGACACTAATCTCTACAAGGTGATGCAAACTGAAACGGTAATGTAACACTGGGAAAGATGGGCCTCTATTAATGAAATGGGTTAATAGTGTGCATGGGTATCTACAACAAAAAGTCAAACAGAAAACCAGCCACAGGAGCTACCTAACATGTATTCCACTTTCATTACTGTTTAAACTGTTCCAGACAGCTAAACTATTTTGGGTGGGGTTTTAAGACAGTAAGTTGCAATGACAACTTTTTACATGCTAATCAACTTCAATACTTGCGGACTATTGCTTTCACAAAAAGAAAATAAACACACTTAATTTTCAAAATAAAAATAGCAATTGATTTATTAGGAAAACATCCAGCCATTGCTCTAGGATAGCTCACAGTAATTAAAGTGTATTGTCACACAGATCACTTCACTGCACCCTCCAATAATAAATGTTGACTAATTAACAAACTCCTTTGCATGCACATTAATGGTGACATTTTCAAAGGCAGCAGCAGCAGTTTAGAATGGCTGCTCTTGGAGAGGTACAAAGAGTGCACAGTGAAGGACCTCCCTGCTTAACAATCTCTCCTTACATACCCATTTGAGTACATACACCCTGGCATACCCAGACGAGTGCCTCACACACACCCAACTGTGGAGAAAGATTTTAAACCCCCAAATTTGCCCCTAGGGGAAGCATAGTATCCTTACCAAGTAACAGCATCCACAAATTTTATGGATTAATTTCTCTCTTTTCCATAGGAAAACAGATTTTTTTACATACTTCCATTGCTGTCTTTTACTGGAATCTGAGTTTTTTTACCCATTCTGTAAATTCTTACTGCACTGAATGTAAATATGTGTTAATTTTCATAGGTTCCTTAATTTTTTAACTGGTAATTTCTCTCTTTAATTTTTACTCTGACACCTTGAGGTTTACAACATCATTTACACAGTCAGATGTTCTGATCATCTCTGCATTTTTTTCATATGCAGACCAATGCAAAAGTCACAACTTCTCTTAAGTAATCTATAATGCGATTTTCTTTTTTAAAGAGACTAACATATTTTGCAGTCCACTGGCTTAGGATTTAGAAATCCTGACACACATGCCATGCTCCCTGAATTTCCAAAGTACATCTAATTATACAAATGGCACAATCATAAATAATATATCACTTCTGTGAGTGCTGGTGTGTACTCCATTTGGCAGCTTCTTGTTCTACCTTTTTGGGGCACCCAAACAAAAAGAGTCCAAGCCATTTCTGTAAACCTGGGAAAAATACATAAGAAAGAAAAAAGAAAAGAATGGTCATAGCAGCCAAATTTGTGCCTTTAACTGTTCAACAAAAGAGTCATGTCAAGACAACCTGAGCTGAGGTTTAACAGGTTCAAAATGAAGTAAAAATTGTACTCTATTCACTGCAGGACATTTAAGGAAAGAAATAAGCAAAGGCCATGAAAAGGAAGTGAAGGCAAGAAAGGAAATAATAAGATAATGAAGAAAGAGTGCTACAGAACAGAATTAAAACCAGGAAACCAAAGTCCTGACATTCACATTGATTATAAAGGACTACAAAGTCCTGAGAAAATTATTCTCAGAAACACTGTCTGCATTAGAAAAGCCAAACTCTTAAAATGCCACCTCTCAGGCTGCTTTTGAAGTAATTGGTGTTCTTCAGGCAGGAAGATGGTGTATCTGGAGTAACTACAGGGAAAAGCTTGTCCCCAGAATACACTGGTAATTCTCACTCTGTTTTACATTGTCTCTGTTATGTGTGCTTTGGAAATTAATTCCCCATATTGTTCAGATATAGCCACCTGTTTCTTGTTCAGGTTTCATTACCGAAACCGAATTAAACAAAAAAAATTTATTTATTAAAACCAAATGAAACAAAAGGATATTACACAGTCAATGTTGCAATGACCAAAAATAAATTTAAAAGCTGCCACTGGGTCATTTCAGAAGCAAGTCCAACCACTGTCTTCTTTCTAGTATTACACAGTGCCATCAAAACCTCTTGTCAAAATACAGCATTAACTAGCTTGAACTCAGAATTTGTCAGGTTACTTTAATTGTAAAGTCTATATCTCTTGTTTTTAGATGCATGTGATGTTTAACTCATTTGTAATTCTTAAGCAACACAAAACCCTTGAGGAGCTAACTTCCAAATGACATTCACAGAGGCAGTAAAAGCAAATCAAGACTAGACCCAAGGTATATGCTTCAGGGAACACTTATTCAAGCAAAATTTTTAAGGTATTATATAAATGGAACATAGTACATTTGTATGAAAATAGATTTTTCTGGACACTACTAGGAAAATACTGTAGAGATAAAGGAGTCGGTAAGTATTACCATGGCTAGAACTCAAATTAGCTATTTTCTTTTTTTTTCTTATTTTAAGCTATTTGTTGTTATTTTTATCTACAAATACCATACAGACATGTATTAAAAAAAAAAGTGATGAAACAAAAATCAAACAAGGTCAAGTAACAGACATGCTTACTAAACAATTAGACAGAAAAAAAAAGAGTACGTTTTTAAATGTACTTACATATTTAAAATGCTGGAATAGATTCCTTACAGAATAAAAAACATTAATAGCAAACACAGAATGAAAGAACCTCTCTTTCACACTGCATTCATTTGCCAAGTATCATAAGACACCTTTAGGTAAAAGTACCACACTATTTTTTTCTGAGCAGTGAGTGCTGGTTTGAGGACAGACTACATTCCTGTACCACAGAGTCTCTGTAGCTGGTTTGTAACCACAGCAAAATCTTTGGAAACCACGTGGTGAAAAGGAATGCATGGCCATACTGGTAGTGAGCTGCTTAAATAGCATATGCTGTGTTTAAATAGCATAAGTTACTTAAATATCCATATGCCTGTAAAGTAGGACTACTTGTGCATAGGCTTAGTTAAATCAGTAAGGAACTGACAAACAGTGGCACTAGAACACTCATTGCTATTAAAAGATTTATTCGTAAACTAAATAAAAGCATCGTCATACAGACAATACTAACTTAAGAGTGGTGGCAAACTGCTTAACACACTCTAAGTGCACACTCTCAGATCATTAGATTTCCACAGGTCCCATCCAATTTTCTTGACACCTATTTATAATAGAAAATCAGTTGCAGGTACTGGTAACTTTCACTTTTTGCATTCAGAACACCTTAATACTTGTATGACAAACACCTGTATCTAATCAGGAAACAAAGCTACTACAGTGTGCCCTGAAAAAGTCAAGTTATTGCAATTCCCATTATAAATACCGTGGAGAAAAGCCACAGCAAATTCACTCAATTACTTTAAAACAACTCCAAATTAAAAAATGTGCAAGAGGAAATGACAATGATCATACCTATCTTAAGAGCAGAAAAAACCATCTCCATTATATAAGTAATTTGCTCACTCTTTTCTGATAAATATTCATAATAATTCACATCTGTTTTTTCACCACAGCCATGATAAGAAGACTGTATAAGTTGCTTCCCTGCCATCACAAATTTTATGTTTTACAAAATAGGTTTTTCAGCTGTAGCATGAAAAGGACACAGATTACAGAATAACCTATCGGAAAATCCTTCATATGAGTGTATTAAAAACCTTGAAACATTATTTTAAAATAAGCTTCAGGTTGGATGGGGGAAATTGTTCTTATTTTTGCTCTCTTGGTAAAGACAACAGCTTTTCAACTGTTAGTTATGGCACTGGGCAACAACTGTATTTATGTATTATCCAGTTTGCTGAGCAATATCACAACACTGTAATGTTCAGGTTACACACTTGCTAAAATATTTTTCTGAAAAATGTGCCAACTGCAATTCATAAACATCCCTACTTGTTCAATAAAGTCAAGCTCAATGGCTTTTGCAACACTTACAAATTCTAACACATCAGAAAAATTTATTTACTGAAGGAACCATGTACAGATAGCAATCAATTCTATAGGGCCAAAAGGCTAATAAGCTTTTCAGTCTGATGTAAATGTACCCCCTAAATGAGTATCATCTAAACATAAAACTCCAATTCTTCCAATGACTACTTTATATCTAAAAATATCACTGCTGAATGCTGCAATTACATTTCTCAGCTGGAGACATCTTTCTACATTATTTTCTTGAATGCATAAGAACCAGGCTCAACAGTGTGCTAATCAACTGCACTAAACTGCAAATGCGAGCTAATTAACTGGAAACCACTCAGATTTGATTAGTAGGGGTTTTTTGGTTTGCTTTCAAATCCAAGCATATCTTAATCTTGTCTGACCTCCATAGAAAATAGTAATGAAAAAGGACAAGATATTCAGAGAGAAAAAAACCAACCCTATAATTGTAAAATATGCTTAGGTCCTGCCAACATGTACTTACTCTCAAAATAGCATGTTTGCCCAGTAATTTCTTATGGATTCTGACATAAGCACTTCTAGTCATAAAATTGCTCACAGATAAGAATCACCTACAGTGTGTATTTTGGTCACACAGCCCTAACCATTTGAACAGTGCCTTACAGTTAGTTACTAATGAACTGGAGAAGCGGCTCCTTGCCCTCAATTTAGTTTAGTGAAAAAAACAATTTTGGGACTCCCAAAAAGCTTGGAAAGGTCATCACACATTTTATGTGGCCTTATTCAGGCTGGGTGTGTTCTTTGTCATTAGGGCACATTAGGAAAGGTGTATGCACCAGAAAATAAGTTCCCTTCTTAGACTAGCAACATCTGCTAGGCCAAGTTTCCTTTTCTGCCTCCTCTAAAATTCTTAACATTTAACAGGTCTTGTAGGAAAGGAAGATGAACAGAGCAAGTCACCTCATGACTAATCTTGTCACTAACTGTTTTTTTCCTGCCTCCTCTGAAAAGTATTCATAACAATATATAAGCTACTAAATCGAGCATATGCCATATCTTTTTTTTACTCACCTACGCAGTTATCACAAAGGCTGCAATGTGAGGCACGAGGTGGGCGGAAAATCTTGCAAGTAAAACAATATTTTAGTTTCACTGTCTGTCCATTGATGATCACTTCTTTTGTTCTGGGAGGGGGGCGATATCCTCCTGAACTGGAGCCATTTGCTATATCTAAACATGAAAAGACAAGACATGAAATGCTGCACATGAGCTATGATGTATGCACAAAAGTGTCCTTGTTGGCAATGTATAGCAAATTTCAAATTTGTATTTACATATTTTAAATAAACAATTTTTCCCCTTCTAATTCTTGGGTGACAAATAGCAAAGAGATATTTCATTGCAAATAGCAACAAAAGCCAATCAATCTGAATCAAAGAAACCATCCAAACCGATTTCTCAAATGGTAACAAAGACCTTGATCAGAAAATTCTTAAGTTTCATATTCCCTAATAGTTCTTAGATAACATATTAAAGACAACTATAACTACTGGTGTAGGACAGCAAAACTTGGAAGTGACCTTTAGAATCTTCCTATTTTTTTTTCAGAATTCCTGTAATAACAAAAATTCTCCCCTAGAAGTGCTGCAGAAATTCTACAACCTAATAGGGAATCTGCACATTTACTTAAGCAACAGCAGCTCCGTCATCTGAGCCTGGTGAATGTTGAGATCTTTTACATACTATGATACAACACAGCGCATTCACAAAAGTATTTTACAGCTTTTGATGTTTAGAAATTTGAACACGCAACTCCCAGTGTTACTTCTACACACCTCGAAGTTTGTTCGTTGCATAAAACCAGTTTACAACTACCTCATTTGATACAAGTGGTAGAGTTTTGGGTTTTTTTTCCTAAGCTTCCTTTTGTTTTAGTTTAGGATGTTACCAATAATTTTTCCAGCATCTAAAGAACTGCTTAGGCTAAATCATTAATGCTCGATTTTGTTCAAGCTGAGCTTTACTCTGAAAATTATTCAACATGTAAAAGTGGTGCCTTTTTCTGGTTTATCAGTTCTTGTGTAATTACAATCAAACCAAACCACAGAAGTGAAAAAAAAACCCCTAAATTTATTACACTTGGACAACAGAACAGCTAACACAATAGTGAAGTACAGTACTTTCCAATATGTGAATGAAAATACATTTCAAAGTCACAGTCATGTCACTTGAACAACTGCATCTTAAGTTGTCCCCCTTTCACGTTACTAAAAGATCTATGACTTGTACTTGAGCTCAAATTGTTAGAAATACCACTCACCATTTCAAGTTCTGCTAATTATACAGCCTACAAATTATGTATTTTCCAAAAGGGCAACAAGAAAGTCTCCCACCTAGCAAGGTATTCAAACTGGTAACAGCACAGCTGTGCTAGCAAAGATGCAATTATACAACATGCTGATTTGGCAGCAAATCCAACTTGAGTTCTCATCTGCAACCTGCTCATCCATAAATATGATCCATAAATAGACATCAATAAAAGTCTTTTTGGGACACCACTGTAAACTTGACCATTAGAACAGCCAGATTTCAGAAAACTGTAATGGAGAAGAGGATGAAATGAAGGGAGCAACAGCTGAGATGGATGGAATCTGGGTATAAAGTTCCTAAGCATCCATTATGAGAATGAAGTAGTGAATACTGAAGAAAGAAGCGCTTAGAAGCAGCCTCCTACACCCTGATGAGGTACAGACGTTCACTTGTGTTGGATATAAACTAACTCCTGCAATGTGCTTGTGATGCCTGGCCAGGTTACACAATCTGCACATGGAAGCAGGGATGATTGCGTGGTTCCCATAACTTAGCAGTTATACTGATTTTGATCTCAAGGCCAATACTACTTGACGAATATTTTTGATTAAGGGATGCTACCAGTGCATTTCAATGTATAAGCTGAAAAGATGTTCTTTGAAAGGCACAGCACAACTGTGCTTATAGTATTTAAAGTTTTAGAGAGACATGGATGTTACCTAAATCCAAAAGACAAGGAAGAATTTAGTATAATTCTCATTACACTAAAAAAACTTCCAGTGACATTATAACCAATTGGCTTGTAATACTCATAGTCCTGCTAGAAATCTTTGAGCTTTACAAAACACAACATTACACCCATTTCTGACCATATTTTGGTCAAGATAAGACAAACTGTGAACATAAATATAAGTCATTACCTCTATCTATTTTTTTAATTGAATAAAGCATTTAACACATGCTGGCATATTCATTAATAAACCAAAGATTTTCATTTGATACTCAAATTTAGGTACATAATTATAAAAAATACTACTAAAGCTTGAATTTCATCTAGGTGCAGCTTTGTATGCTAGAAATACCGATGCATTGAATTTCCTAACATACCAATAATATTTCAGATTTTTTTTCTTGTACAAAAACTTACTATTCTTGAGTATGTACATAATCATTGAAAGAAAATTATTTAAACTAGTCAAGGGGAATTGTTTAGAGGAAAAAATGCTCTTTTTCCTAGATAAACATTTATTTTATAAAAGGCACATTGACTAAACCCAGTATTTCTCCTCCCTTTCAAGAAGTTTGTAATACGCACATTTATTTTAAATGGGCTCTGGCAGAATCTCAAAGGCAACTTCTACCTTCTATGGTGAAGAAGTGAGACTACTGTCCAGCCTATTTTATTCACAACACCAGTCTTCTAAGAGGATTTCCTCCCAAACATTTGCAGGGAAGTTAACAGAGACGGCAAATCCTAGCTCTCCAAGGCGAATTAATCTTAAAATCCAAGGGTGAAAGCTGATGCAAATGAAATCACTGTAAACAGTCTTGCTGACTTCCCAAGGACTGAGAATTCTTCTCAAAATCCTAAATTGCATAATCAAACCTGAATGTTCCAATCTTTCTGTTTACTAACATCTTTTTCCTGGAAACAAGCTGAGGAGCAGGTCAAATGTGCTTGGATTTAATAAGATTTATCTAACCTAAATGTGCTAAACATGTCCTGATCTCACTGTGAATTTTCAGACTGCAATTTGCCTTCAATTCAACTGCTCATACTCATAACTCCAACACCATTAATACATCTTCAATATATGAGGTCTCTTTGAGGAACAGAAAGATTAACCTTTACGGAACCACCTTCCCCAAATAAACTGTGTTTGACCACTACTACATTTTGCTCATCCAACCTATTGCTGATCTAGTAATGCAAGTTCTTTCCCAAAAAGGCTAAAATTTACCCACTAAGGGGATAGCCATCCATCCTCTATTCTGACACATTTTGTAACTTCTCTAGCAGGGTTAACTGTTCATGCACTAAATGGGGCTCCAGCATTTTTATTACCGTAATTACAAAAACCCTATACCTGCAATCCATGCCCTTGTAGGACCAAGAGACCTGAACTGCTCCAAAAAAGATACTCCAAGTATTTAATGGAGATACAGCACAGCCTAGCAACCTTCTAATGGGGCAACAAACTCCACTTAGATTTCTCAATTTTTTATGCCACAAACAAATAAGCGGTGCTGATGAAAGACAGAAGCTGCAAGTTTGTATCAATAAGATTCTCCTTCTTAATGAAGGGTTTGATTTTTTGGTCAGTGTTCCTAAGAACCTGAGACAAACAGCCTCGAGAAGGCAACCCTACGTTGTCTCTATACAAGCTTCAGAACCATATCATGCAACATTTGTTGACAACTTGGAAAGACCACAATTTCAATTTTCAAACAATATTATTTGAAAAGTCAGTAAACTGAAGCAATTCTGATGTTTCCTGAGGACTAAAAGAAAAGGTAATGAAAAGTATTTTTTTGTATATACCATAACATCTGAAAAACAATAGAAAAAAATCCCAATCAAACCATAACAAAGCCTGTCAACAAATACAGACCTCTAAGAAGTGTCTTCCTCTGTGTTTAACCACTTAAATTTAACTACCTGTTTAACAACAGTGAGCTACAAGACAAAAGAGTAATTTTTTTTCTTGGAGGGAAATGAACTTTAATAAAATGCTCTTGTTTCCAGACCATAATCTCAGAGAAAAACAATACTGGGAACCTGGCTGAAATCAGCATCTGCTAACTACAGTCTTCACACAGCTCTTCATCTGATAGCCATCAAGAAATATTGACCACATATTGCTCCTGATTTTGAGGACTTGCTGCCTTGGATTTTTCTGAAATAATGTATTATTTTCTTAAAAGTAGAGTCGTATGATCTTCTTGAACCCTAAAACTTCATGTGAAACGTATGCTCATTCCCAGAAAGAAATGCAATCTCTAGTAATTTGCTGAGGGAAAGAAGCATAGACAGGAAGAGCTCTCTAAGATTTACCTGACACACGAAGTAATTTCACTATATTTATTTTAAGAATGCTGTTTGAAGAGTGCAGTATCAGGTACAGCTGTAAGCCTAGGAAGCTGGTATCCCAGCTTTGTAAAGAATGCAAAACGTGATAATCACAAATGGTATGTATTTGTTCAGGCCATTGCCAGTTCTCTGAAATGCCTGTGCTGCGGCATGGACTTAATTTTATATGGCTATAATGAAATCAAATTGTGCTTTTCAAAACAAATGAAAGACAGGCAAGGAATTGTGAAGGAGTCTCAAATGTGGTCTTGAGCATCAGCATATATCAGACAGCCAAGACAGAAGTAATTTGCAGAGATGGTGTCCTGGTGTAGCTCATACACTGAATTAAGGGCTTGGAAAACACAACAGCAAGCAAGCAGACACTGTCCTGTGAACTGGCCTGAGCTAGTAGTTTTACAGATTAAACGATGCACGTGACTTAAGACAGCCTGAAACAAAATCTGAAGCATTTTTAGGCTGGCAGGATAAATTACCATGACCATTTTTTCATTTATCTGCATCATCTATCTGGTGCAAACAAGACTGATATTGCGGAAAAATTGTTAAACTTGTTTACATCAACTGGACAAACACTCTCCTGCCTACAAAACCTATTCTCCTGGATTTGGTTATCCTCCTAAGCTTTTATATTCAGAAGTTTACAATTTTTGCACTTGAAGTGACTGAACACTGACCTAACTACAAGAGACACATCATAACTGCAAAGAGACTACAAAATAAGGCTGCTCTTAGCAGTTGTGTTTCCATAGGGAAAAAAGCCCCTTGCAATATAATATTTTGTGTGATTGAAGAAGCATCATGACAACAATGCAATTACAGCTAGGGTACCCCAGGAAATAATTAGTTTTCAGTGTTAATGAAAGTTATTGTAGTAAAATGAAGTAAAAATACAACATCAGTAAGTTTAATGTTGCTTTTAAAGAAAGAAAATATCCTGCTGCATTTCAGTGAAATTATAGCACTTTTTTAGCAAATGAAGTTACTCTCAGGGATTTTACATTATATGCATCATGCATCTAGTTTCTTTTGTTCTATTACATTATATGAAAACCCCAGCAAACGAGAGTATTTTCAAACGTTTCCTTCTCCTCTCTGTTAGGCCAAATGCATGTATGTATTAAATATTCTTACAGGTCCTGTTTTCTAGACTTCTCTGTTTAGCTGTCTTCCTCTTGAGTTTCTACATATGTTGTGGAAAATCAGACAGTGAACTGAGCCCTTGTCACCACTGGGTATCCTAGAATGTCACTCCTTCTTGGTTCATGTAACCACTCTTCTTCTAACACATCCCAAAAAGGATTTTCCCTTTTTGTCATACCACAGTGCTAACTCAATCTGTTTGGAAATAATACTCAAGTCTCCTCTTCCTGCACCATTTACCACTTAGACCCATTTCTGTTAGTATTTGATTTCCACTTGTATTCATGCATTTTGTGCTTTTTCCCTATCAGTGCTCAAACTATTTAAAATATATTAACCCCCCCCCAGTGATTGCAAATTTCTCCATCTCAGCACCAACTTCAGAATTAAGCATGTTTTATCTTGAAATTCTTTGTTGCTTGTTTCAAGACTTAAATAGCCACAAGCCCCAACCCTTTGACAGTCACAATCTTATAATTTGATCATATAGCAGTGTACTCCATGCCTTTCCAAAGAACAGTTTTTAGTGATAGAATTGACAGATTTCTATTAAAGCAGAACACTAGATAAACCAATAAAGATACAGTATAGTAGATTAACAGAGTTTTAAACTACAACTACTTTCTTTCTTCTGACCTGCTCTTTCTATCAGCTATCAAGAAGCATACAACTTATCTTCTGAGATCAAAGCAGTGTTGAATCCTTCAGATTGTCCTCTGCTATTTCTCATTTCCCAATTACACAGCAGGGCTTCAGCTTTTCTTTCTTCCTCTGACCTCTAACAGAATCTGTCCTGTTGTCTTCTACTGTTTCTTACTGATTGTAACTGACTTTATTCTCCTTTTGCCTTTCCCAATATACTTGTGCCATCTTTTTATACTGACCTTTAGAAACGATCTCCACTTCTGACACTAGTATCTTTTTGACTACAATCTTATTACACTTCTCAAACATCCTCTGTATGAAGATAGCTTGATGATCTGCATTAAATATAATATTTTTGAATAACAGAAGTTCCTTTTGGTTTTCTGAAAATTTCTTTTTTTTTCAGTTCTTTTCACTTTTTGTTTTTCTATGAACACAGCAAAGTCTCAAGAAATAACTGCTTTCCATTCCTGCACACAGGGGGTGGAAATAGCAGCATCACAGCTCTGTTAGTCCCCCATCTTCACTGGAAGAAGGCTGATAGCCTAGGTGGAAACATTTTTCGCTCTCAATATGACTACCCTGTTTCCAGAAAGTCACCTGAAAGGACAAAGTACTGTCAGCTTCTTTAGAAGGTCTTCTTTTGAGAACCATTCTTCCTAATGAGCTCATCCTATTCTATGTTTCTAATGTAAAAAAAATAAAGTCAGATATGTTTCAAGAGAACTTCAAAATCGCATTCTTAAATCACAATTCCTTGTCTTGAGACACAACTGTTTCTCAGTGCATCTGTAATAATTTCTGGTAGGCTGCTTCCCAAAGAGACCAGTAGAGCAGGGTAAGATTCAAGTACCTAAGAATGATTTGAATAAAGTAAAAGCCATAGATAGGACAGGTTACATAAACACATTTTAGTAAACAAACTGTTTGGAAGAGACACTATTTTTAGGTGAGTTATCTGAAGAAGTTCCTTGTCGAAAATAAATTACTGTTAACCTTGCCACCCATCTTCAGAAGGCATCTAAAGTTGAAAGGTACAGCAAGTCACAAGGCAATCCAGACTGAATGCTAGTTTTGAAAAATCTAGTCCTCTTGTCAACTACAGGAGCCATTCAGCTTTTCCTGCTGCTCAGATACCACTCCACAAGGATACGCCTTTTATGGGCACATTAAAAAAAGTATATATTGTAACAGTAGAAAACTGTTTCTTTCTATTTCCATTGTTGAATCCAGAATCACAATTTTAGGGCAGAATGATTTCTTATAGCTACCTAGCTTGTTCTTTATCAGATTTGCCATAAGCCCTCATGCTTGGGAACTCCACAATTGCCGGCACTGTAATTCCTCACTTCAATACTCTACTGGTCCATCTTGGAAGAGTTCTGCCTTTGCTACTGCTGAAGAAATGACAATGGCTTTGATCAGTTCAGCAGCCTCAACCTGTGAACAAGTATGCCACACCATTTCAAAAGAATTTGTAAACACAAGTTCTGAAATTGTTGCACACAGGAATAT
The DNA here is from genome assembly GCA_013401135.1 of Cettia cetti. Lineage (NCBI taxonomy): Eukaryota > Metazoa > Chordata > Aves > Passeriformes > Sylviidae > Cettia > Cettia cetti. Next base: position 211,237 of record VZUI01040049.1, on the reverse strand, counting down.
TTTGACTGTCCTCTCTAGTATTCAGTTTGTATTTTTTAGTTTTGTATTTTGCCAAAACTCTGACAGGTGACAATGTAAAATTATTGTTGTGAGCTGCTAATTTGAAATAATTTATTTCCTGACACAGATCAATGTTTCTGTGAACACAGGGCAAATAAGCAATTCCTTGAACAGGAACCTGTTTGTCCCTGTGTTTTGGACTAAAGGTGGTGCCTTTTTCTAGGTAAAGAATTCCTTGAAGGAGATCAATAAAAGCAAACCATAGCACTGGTTAGGAAAAGGTGCCAAATGAATGCTTCATTATATTTTTCCATGTTTTTATGCACTTCTGAAATTCAGATGAATGGCAAATGTTTTAATACTTGTATCATAAAAAGCCTAAGACTGCACTATAGTATTAAACATCAAGGATGCTGGAAGTATTTCTCTTGTGCTTATGCAGACATGTTACCTGTCTTTTCAATATTACATGAACAAGCATTTCTCTGAAACTGCTTCAGAAAAATGGGATTTCCACTGATTTTCATATCAAAGCAGATATAGTAGTGTTTAGTAAGGTTGAGTAGCTTACTAAGCAGACAAACCCACTATTTATGAGGCAGCTCAGCAAACTCATCCTGTGTTTTCTTATCCAGGTGGCATTTTTTAGCTATTCAGCATATTTGTACCTGTAGAGGTCCCACTAACAGAATTTGTTTAACAGTGTTCCTGCTAGTTACTTTACCCAAAAAACATTTTTACTGTATATTAACACAGAGACTTACCTCTTTTGCAATAAACATAACATAATTAAATTCATTTAAACTCTGAGGTTACACTGTTTTAAAAATGTGCAATTGTAGATCTCTTGCAGTATCAGCTTTCTTATTCTCCTATGTAACACGGAGAGATTTCTACCAGACTTGCTGAGAAGTATTTACAGTCACAACTATCACTCTAAAAGGCCAGGATTTTGTTTACTTTCTTGATGAAGAACTGATCAATCATCATTCCACAGGAATCCCTGCAACGTCATCAGACATTACAGCTCCGGAACAATCACTGTGGCAAGGTAGGAGTAACTCCTCCCATGAGCAGAGCAGCACACTGCCTTCACACAGTACATGCACCCTCGGGAGGAAAGCGAGGAGACAACAGACCTTCAGTGTTACCTATTTGTCTCTCTAGATCTGCTGCCTCATCTGGTGTTGCGCGGGGGAGGACACCAGGATCACTGAAACTAGTACGCAGCAGGGTCCCCATCACGAAAAAGAAAAGAATCCCACCAATCGCAGGTATAGCAGGCGTAATCTTCTCTGACAAATACGGGCAACTGGAAAAAGAAAAAGATTCAACAATCAACAACATGTAATGCAACTTGCTCTCAAAAACTCTGCCTCTCTATAAATGCATGTGAAGAATTCCATTTCTTCTCTTGATACATTACTTGCCTTGGAATATTTATTGAAGCAGAAATTTCTGCTTATGTGTTCATGACACTTCTGGAATTTTTCACAGTATGTTCAATATAATAAAGGCACAACTAGCATAATAATGACCTGACTAATATGCAATACTCATTTACATAAGAAGATGAAATATTTTTATCGCCAGATAATAAGCTTATGTATTTCTTCACCTGCTGCCCAATTACATTAAAGTAAATTGGGCAGAGAGAAGAAAGGCGAAATAATCTGAAGAAACCTGTAACATGAAGTAATAAGCCACACTGAAATACATAATTAAGTCTATAAAATGGATTTATCATCCACCAAAAAGGTGGTGCTCAAGAATATGCAACACATTCCTTTAACAGTCTTGGCGTATACCAATATTATAACACCTCTATTGATTTTCTTTCTTAATTTTTTTCTTGTAACTTAGTGAACTTGTTTACTCATTTACAATGTAAGAAGAACGTAAATGACAGTTCAACAGACTTGGGAGCAAACAATCCAGGGACATGTCTATGGCAATATCAACAGCCCTTGACCAGGGCAAAAACGGCTCTATGTTTAACAGATTTACAGTATATATGCAGGGCTTAAGACTGGATTACAGTGTAAGCAAATTTTCCTCGTGCTTCACACATGATTAAATCAAAATGGACAGAAACACTGGAATCCAATAAATGCACAAGTATAAGTATCTCTTTACAGCTCTGCAGAAACAAGGAATATGAACACTTAGACATTACAGAAGCACTGCAGCACTGTCTTAGATAACACACAGGCTGAAGACTCTCTTCATAGCTCTTATATTAAGCAGATGTGGGTAGAATGCCAAGATGGCTTCATTTACTTCTGATGTCTATATAAGAACTCATAAAATAAGCCTAAAAACAGAAGTCAAAAATCAACAAGTTCTAGGCCTTTGGGCTTCATCTAAAGTTTCTAGGTATCAATCAAGTTTAATTAACATTGTCTTCTGTATTTCTGCTGACTGCTTTAAATGATGATTCAGACGTGCAAGCTTTTGCACTGCAAGTCAGTTAACCTCAGTGGAACGTTAACTCTGAGCAAGCGATGACAATGTCAGCTCCACTGTCCATCACTTCTGCCAACAGGATGGGGAGAGAATGGAAACACTTTTCATACCAGCTGCCATGTACAAAGCATTTATCTCCCTGCTTAAAAATCCTGTTAAAAATACTTGGCTGTTTCACCAAACCTAGAGGGTTTCATGGATGCAGTGAGTCTCTATGCATTACACGGTGCATAGCATAATGAGAGGAGATCATCTCTCCCTACATGAATGCAATACTACAGGTGCAACAAGTTACGAAAGATTAAAAAGACAACTGGGTATTAAAAAATCAGGAGGACCAAGAGATACTGTGGTTTCACATAACTGTTGAAATACTAGGAAACATCCTTCAAATGTATGCTTTTAGGAAAATTTTCAAAGACCCAGATTTATGAAATCAGTGCTAGCTACAGGAAGCAGCAGCAAGATGTTAGCCTTTGTAGATACAAGCCTTGCTCCCCTCATGTCAGGAGAAGCCAGTCAGAACGAACAGCCAAAGAGAAGCTTTCATACTGCATGAATGTCCTACTGCTCAATTTATTTCTTGCCACAAAGGATTACTGAAATCAAAACTACTGTAATATGCTCACACAAGAGTACAAATAGGCTGCAAGAACGTACATTTAAAAGGATTAGAGGGAACGTGTACATTAATGAACACTAAATATAACACAATTCTCTCAGTCTTCTATTGCATTATTCATTACACGTACCCAAGAAATTGCAATTGTGCTGAAGGCTGCTGACCAAACAAGAGCTGTATGTGTGCAAAAGGTAACATGAGATAATCTCAGGGTAGCACAGTAGGCACAGTACAGTTTCGACACTTGCCAACACAAAACCAGCAATGGCATTACATACACAAATTCTCACTGATACAGGATGGGAACTAAGGGCCATCATGACTCTAACATGTTTCCTTTTAACTGTAGTTTCATGTGGAATTGGTATAAAGACAAAATTGATCTGCTGAAGTACTAAGAAAGCCCAACATTGCTTAAAAGTGATTTTTTCAGTATAGTAAAAAGCATGAAAAATCAGTCTCTGCCTGGCTGAACCAAGTCCACCTGCAGTGAAAAAATCCCCACTCTCAAAGCCCTGTACAATCTTCACAACAAGCAAGCGTGAGGTAATCTGCATTACCTAAAGTTATTTTCAAGGTTTAACAACATGTACGTTACCATCTTTGACTCGGAATTAATTCAGCAATAATGCAGAAAAAACTGAAGAAGGCATCCTTGGGAATAATAACCAAGTAATATTCCACCAATTAAAAATTATTTCAAGCTGAGAAGCCAGTCTATGCAGCTCCTTACAGAGATTCAGACAGTAAGCCTGGGCAGGACCATTTAATACAGTCTGATATATGTACAGACCATGTAATATTACACGGGCTTGCAGAGAGCTCAATGACATCTCTCCTTTAAAAACATTCAATTTATTTTTGAAATACTTGTGAGTGAAATTTAAAAAAACAAAACAAAACAAAACAAACCCAAACAAAAAAACCCCACCCCAACCCATAAAACCCCCCCAAACCCCAAAAACCAGCCAATACTGTTAGACCATTTTTCTTCACATTTGTTTTTAAAAAGGGGGGAAAATCGTACTTCTCCTGACTCATTAAAAATCCATTAAATGTGACTTCAAATTAAAAACATGGATCTTAGCTCAAAAATTGTGAATAAATCTGTAGAAATACACTTGCATATCATACATTTTGTTTGCATGCTTATATAAAAAATGTATTTGTACTGCTACATTAAGTCAATATTATTTTAAACACTTGTAGTGTTACTACTTTTAGAATTGTCAAATACTGAACACAGAAAAAAGATTATCCCTCATGTTTGCTCAGATTCCTTAATTAATTTAATAGAGGATGTATCCCTTCAGGCAGCAGCTCAGATATTACAATAAGTATCTCTTTTGGAGGGTATTTTCAGTGAGTTTTTAAAGCAAACATTAGTGGGTATTTCCCGACAGCAAATTTCAGAATTTTCCCTGCAGAGGGACTCCCTGTGCAGAGACCTGCCCACTGCCAGCAACACTTTGATAAATAGCAGAGAGCTCCAGGACAAATCTCTGTCTTACTGCAGAGCAAACAGTGACAAACCTTTTCCAACTGGCATTTGGTAACTACTAGATGTGAACCGACGTCCTCAGTTTACATCTTACACAGGGTAAAACAGTTGTTTCTAATCAGCATCTGTAAGGACAGCGAGTACTGACTAGGTCTATCCCAGAAAACACATTTTTAGAAAATATTCCTAGACCACAGACCCCATTAGAAACTGTTACTGTGAAAACAGCTTTTTCAGACAAAAATGTTTGAATCCACATACTGCAAACTGTAACATAACTTGAAGTTTTGAATTAATTGAGAACTTTGATACTTTTAGCCCTGCTTTTTGCTTGGCTTCTCAGCTGCTTTTTTGAAGCATCATGTGAAAGTCTGCGTGAGTGTAGGAGGGAAATAAAATCTGGTGGAAGACTAGTCTGTCACAGCTCGATAAAAATAAAAATACCCTGGCACAGAAGAGATAATAATCAAGCATCATCCCTGCAAACAAAGGATGCAGAAGTACAAAAGCAACTCTTATCACCCAGCAGCCCTCAGAACTGTGTAACCATGCTCCCTGTGGCTACTGAGGTCAGCAGAAAAATACATACAGAAACTGTGCTGAGGAGCACACACAGTCAGAGTCCTACAACTTTCAAGCATTATCATTAGAAAAGGGGAGGAAAGAAAAGAAGTCTCCTGAAGGCCTTTCCTGGAAAGATGAAGGCTTTCCTGAAAGGTTCACTGACAGTTATTCACTGATGGGGAGACTCAGTAAATGACAAATCTATCCAGAATAGGTATCTAGAGAGAGGTTGAGACTGTATTTAAAAAAAAAGTGTTTTTATATTTGCTCAGTTGGCAGGCAGAAAACAATAGAAGTACAAATTTCATGCAAAGATGAAATAGCCATCAGACTTAATTACACTAATTAAAAAAAAACAAAACAATCCTACAAGCTTGGCTGGGAAGACTATTGAGAGGATACTCGGTGTCAAGCTCTTCATCAATATAAAACTATAGCACATATAAAAAAATGTGCTCTAGGAAAAATATAATTTAAATAAAGTTGAGCAAAGTAACATAAGGAAATAAAATTGTTCCTTTTCCTATATCATCAACTTCATTTCTGTTTCTGCACATCCTGCCTGTTTAATATACCAGTGGCTACTGGCATACAGGTGATGTCCAACAGAAGAGAGAAGGCTGGCACTGTGCACCCTGGGTTCAGTTCCACATGTTACAGGTTAACATCTGAAGGAGACTGGGCTGCTTTCTTTAAACTAGCCCAAGGGGTTTGCTGTTTCTCCCTCCACTCTCATTTATGGCTCCTCTCAGCTCCCCCTTCCCTTCAACGCCACTGCACCATTGCTCCAAGCCACTGTCCCAAACTTCTGCCCTTATGCCAACACAGATCTTCATCAGGTTCTTTGGTGAATGAAGTCAGTTTACTAAAATGTACGAAAATGACACCATTTTGTTGACTTCTCTTTCTGTCTAACAAACCAAACATGCACTTGAAAAGGATATTGGCACAAAGAAAGGGGGACAGGAGCACACATTAAACTACAGGGAGAGGGAAATTTGGACAGAAGCGGGGAGACCTCAGTTTCAGCAGCTGTCAGTAGGGTTTTCATTCAGACCACAGCCTCTTGTGAAACCATGTTCTAACCTTGACTTCTTCAATTTAGCAATGGCAACAGAATACCCATATACAGACAGATTAAAGGCAAAACAAGACTCTGGGCTAGAAGAACAAAAAAAGCTTATAACTTATTTTTCTAATAAGTTGCCAGTGCAAAGAAAGCAGCCAAAGACATGCATGAAGAGCAACAAAGGCAGAGGAAGACATAAAGATGGGCAAAACATGAGGGCACAGCAAAAACCTGAATTCTTTATCAGGCTGCTGCCTGATAAAGAATTTATAAACAGGACAAAAACAATGATCAGAGTAAAATAATTTTGCTGTTGTGGGGTTTGGAGGGTTCCTTCCTTGTTTTTTTGTGTTTTTTTTTTTTTTTTTTTTTTTTTTTTTTTTTTTTTTTTTTTTTTTTTTTCCAGAAGCATGCTGCTGGCACACCAAAAATGCGGTATAATTTGAGTATAGATTAGTCCAAGTAATGTTACATGAAATTCCTAACAAGATTAGCTAAGGAAGTTTTGCATTAGTTTCCTACATCTGCCTCATTCTTTTGAACAGCTTTTAAAATCCCTATTGAATTGTTTTAAGGGATATTAAGGAACATGCAAACTAATCTCTAGAGGATTTGAAATTTACTTAAAAAAATTAATCTATTCCATTATCATTTTTTGTTTTGAACATATTCTTTCTAAATCATACACTCTCTTGTTTCACAATGGTAAAGCAGTTTCAAACCTTACTTGATAAAATACAAGACAAAAATCACTCCGCTGAAAATTTGATTGATTTCAAATTCAGGAACTCTGGAATGTCTGCAAGTATGTGAAGACTATGGAAAACAGAACAGTTGTCAAACAAAAGGCAGAATGACAACAGGAACAGAAGCAATAGCCAGAATACTACCTCCTCATGATCTTAATAACCTAAAATATTATGTCCTAATTAGAAAGACATATTTATTGAATGGATTCAGATGAGAGGCATTTAAGTGTATCATTTATTATATCATTGTTTAAATGCTTTACCCATTTATTCTCTATTTTACAGTATTAGATACATCTTATTTTTTCTATACTTCCTATATTTCTAGGGGCTAACTCCATTTAAAATTAATTCTAATTGAAAATAATTTTAAGTGGAAACACATATAAACTAATAGTAATTCTAGGGTGTAACTAAGTATCCTAGCCTTTACCAGCACCTAGAAATGATTACATAAAACAAAGAAGATTAATATGATGAAATCACACAGATGACTAAACCAGCATGATCCTTAAACCTAATAAGGTAAGTGCTTTAAAGGTTCTCTCCAACCTATTACAAAATAAAATTAGCTTAACATTACCCTAGACAACAAAAGCTCAACAAATGGCTTTCAAAGTTTCATGTAGAAACTGGATGCAGTTTGGTCTTTAAGGCTGTTTAAACCCATGAGCAATTACTAAGAATGAGAGACTGCAAGGGATCTCTCTTCTCTGGCTCAAACCTGCAAGTATTCAGATGAAGCAAAGCAAGCACTGTTGATTATGACACTGTAGAAGATAACCACAAACTCTCTCCTACAATTAAAGCTCTTAAGGGTTTAATGCAGCAGATATGCAATAATCAAAGGAACAGCCATGTGTAACCTCCCAATTTTTATTGCTACATGAATTAACTCTAATGATCTGCTGTCAAACTTCAAAGCCGGAATAAATAAAATGCATATTGCAAAATGAACCTGTCTGCAAAACAGATGTGGTTACTGAATCTCCTGCAAGGGCAATTACATTTTGCTTTGTTCTAGAGGTAAGTAACATCTTTGTTTTACAAAACACTATTTAAAAAATTTTGATTCCATCAGCTGTTGGCCAGAAATTTCCAAGCAAGGTAGTAAGAAAACTGGGAATATCTACCAAACTGGAAGATACATTGAGTGCCTGACTCTTATGAAAAGTCAATGCAAGTATAACATATCCTTAAAAGACAAACTTAGAAAAGGCATAACTTCCAAACATGCAGCAAATGGAAGACTTGCTTTATTGCTATTTCCATTCCTTGACTAATTACCTACTTGAAAAACTAAAAAAATAATTGTACCTAAATTTTCCAGTTTTGCATACAGTGCAAGGTTTGGTTTTCATAGTGTAAGACTACCAATGAATGATTTCTACTGAATACATAAACCCGTATTTTCTTTTAAACAGCCCATATAGAACACTTTCTTTCCTGTTGTGCTTCATATTGCTTCCTTATTATTTCTTATTATTTCCTGTTATGTGATTTTATAACTAAACCATCAGGTTAATCCCAAGTACTAATGAACTGAAATGAAAACTGGGACAAAACAAGCGGAAACGCATTACACCACAACTAAGTCCCCAAAGGAGTGTGAGCTTCGAGGTGATTTTTCACAGGATCCTCTGGAAACTGAAGCACACACAAATAAGCTGCTGCTAGTTATTGGACTCTGAGCTTTCAATGAGGCATTGTTTGTTTTCATCCTTGCCAATCTATAAGGTCTAAAGGCTAGATGTAAAGCCTAGCTCTTGCTAAAGGGCAAAGGCTTGTCAATGCAATCCCCACCTCTGGCCACATTCCACTGTCACTTACCCTGGATAGCACAAATGAGCTAGCTAACACTGAGTTAAAACAGAAGAATTGTTCTTCATCTGTTCCCTTTCCAAAAAAAACCCCAGAAAACCCAACCAAAACCACCAAACTCAAAAAATTCCCCCAAACATTAATTTTCCATTTGATCAATTTCCTAAACAATTTAATTCATTGTGCAATTAATGAGTGCCACAGAACAGGTAGGAACACACAAAAGGCAGGATGAAGTTGAACTGTGATTTCTAGATTCACTCAGCTGCTATGCAGAAATCCCACCTATACTCACAATCTCAGGAATAGTGGATCCAGTATCTTATTGGATTTAACCTGGCAGGCATCTGAACACCACACAGCTGCTCATTTACCCAGGATTTTTTTTCCCTCTTCTTTCCTCTGCAGTTCTCTGTATCACAAGTCTTTTGTACAGAACACACAAATTAACTTTCATCTAAAATACAGGAAAAAATATTTACATCTTAACTTCTCAGTGAAAGCCACTATAATAAAAGTCTTTGAATATTCATTGAGAAGCAGATACAGCACTTCCTAGGGCTCCTTTACTTATAAAAATGGAGAACTGATAATCCTACCCACCCTACATATCAAAAGTATGTATCACATTGTTATAAATAAAGCAACTGGAAACATAAAGCAAGGAGGAGGATAAAACTAAGAGAGCCTAACCTCCTCTTCCCCAAAAGAAGCAGAGCTGAACAATTCAGCAGCTTGATCACAAAAAGATTCAATAGGCTTGCTTGTAGTAACTTCACAGCCACGGATCTCCACAAGTGCTGGAGGAGTTTTACCTGAAATGGCATCTTTTGCTTTCTCCTGCTGCCTCCTCATAGTCTCATGTGAATTCTCTTATCCCACACTAAGTGCTCATTGGAGAGGCAGACTGGCATACTGCAGGCTACCTCAGACTAAAAAAAACCCCAACAGCTAATTTGCACTCGTGGTTCCAAAGCGGTGCCAGATCTCCATATCTAAAAATGGGTCAGTTTAAATATATCAACTTGCAAAGACCAGCTTAAGGCAAATCATTTATTTCATAGAAGAAAAAAAAAAAGTACACAGTGCTTCATCTACACAGAGAGCATCACCACTACAAATATTTGGATTAGCAATATAATTGAAACAGCTAAGAATAACCTATCACTGTTTTGCCTTAGAACTGAGATTTAGGTACAAGTCACAGAAGTACAGGCATGAAAATAAAAATAAAGAAATAATTAAATAATAATTAAGAAATACTCTACAATGAAAGATTGCTTCTGAATCACCAGAGTTTAGCAATGTCATAGCATTAAATGAGCTTCATGGATGTGTGCAGAAAAGACTGCATTGCTTGAGTAATGCAAAACTTTTGTCTGAGCATTTCCTTTTTTTGGAAGACATTTAAATGCTCTTTATAGACTTCTATGTTAAATGCTTATAAAACCTAGATAAGAATGTTCAAATTGAAAATCAGTGACTTTATCATATTATACTTTTCTCTGTACTTCCACAAACACATCACTGAGGGGCACTTTCCTCTTGGGAAAGGCCACTGACTGAAGTCATTAATTTCATATTCTCTTCCTGAACACTTTTAAAATTCACTAGAAGTTACTTCTACCATACATCAATTCCGTTATTTAAATCACCTGTTTAAATGAGAAAAAACATATTCCAGACATTTTCTCTTAAGACAGCTACATCAAGAAATACATAACACAGAAAAACACAATGAAAGTTATCACAGAAATGTTACTTCAAAAATTAAAAACTAAGGATAAAAATCATCCCTGTTAAATAGTTTAAAGCTGAGGGTATCATACAAGATTTTGTAGCAAGCTCAACAACAAAAAATTTCCTCATTTAAAATAATTATGTTCTTTACACAAATGTCAGTCACTTAAGAACTATAGTTACTTTACAGTTATATGCTGTACAGTAACCAAATATTTTGACTGCTAATGCATAAGCTAGATCTGAATGTAAAATGAACAAAGAAATTCCCAGTTTTCACAGTTTCTTAAAAATATTTTATTCAACATTCCCACTCAGTTTTAATTTTTTGTCATATGCAAATTTCCTTTTCTACTATTTCACTAATATTTTCAAGCCTTTTCCCAACTAATATGCAATTTTGTACAGTAATTATCACAACCCCTAATTTTAATGTTAACCAAAACAGGATTTCAGATAGGGGAGACTAACACACACAGGGTGTTACTGCTATCCTTCTTTGAAAGTGTAATTTATTTCTTCAATTTAACATGTCTATTTCTGTCAGACTGCCAAAACTCCTAAAAATTCTCACAAGAAGGTGCAGGAAAGAAAAGGTCTTTATTACATCCACTGTGACTATAAATTTCAAATTCTTTTCTTCTTCTAACATTTCAATTATGCAAGTTGTTAGCACCTGTATATGACATGATCCCCACTGAGAGAATACATTTTTGGCAGTATTTATACAGACACCAGTAGACAGCGTTGCAAGTGGAACAGTGTGAACTCTCTCCCTAAGGCAAACCAGCCATGAAAATCAGAGAAAAGCTCAGGTGCTTCACTGTTCCCAAAATATACTCTCTAGAATTGCAACACAAGATTTATTCTCTATCTTTACACTGTCAAACACGCTCTGCTGTCCACCTTCCAGTTTCAGAAGCTGACATGAAAACAATTCCCACAGACACTCTCCATCATGCAAATACCACACCAACTCATGGTCTTTGCTTTGGCACTTTTAAATAAAAAGGAAACCAGCAGGGCACGAAGCTAAATAGAAATGGAAATATTTTAAAAACCTACAGCAATTGCACAGAAGCTAAAATAAAGATTGCAATTGACTGTATAAAACGACATCACATTACAGCCTACATGTCTGTAGTGCACCATCTCTAAATGTACATCAGTGATGTGCAATCTATTTCACTGAGTCCTTCAAGCATTGATACCATGAGCTCCTCCACCTTCTGCCCTGGTGTTTTCTGTCTTTAACCAGTTTTGCTGCTTTGGCTGATCCCTCAGACTCTCTCCTGGCTGAGAAGCTGCCTGGGCCCTTTTGCCAGATCTAAATGCACATACTCCTCATGCTACAGCACCAGAGGGGAACTGCAGATTTTACAACACCCCACCATTGTCCCAAATTATCTGAGGAAATTCACAACTGAATTTGAAGAGAAGCTGCTATCTTGGGTTAATCAGTGGCTTCATACACAGCAACACAAACAGACCATAATCAGGAGGAAGATCCAGACTTTGGTAAACTTCTAGAGAGTTCCAACCCTGTCTTCTGATTACATCTCTTCTCCACGGCAGAGCTTGCCTTTCAGGCTGGCAGAACACACTACAGCCGAAGAGATGAGCTACATGGAACTAAGAAGCATGCTGATCATGCCACTTCAAATAGCTACATTAAATGAAAGGATAAATGCCAAATGTGTGAAAGGATAAATGCCCAATGCTCCTCCTTCCTTTCTGTGTCCCTGACATGACAACAAAGTTCAGGAGTTTTCAGGTTTGTGTCCATTTTCTGAACAGTTTTTCTATGAAAAGGTACAACATAATGGGGATTTATAGCAAATTCTGTCTCCAAGTGTTCAGAAAGGAGCGACCCTGGGGCATCTTGCTCCTAGTTCTAAAAATTACACTAAAGCTCACAGTGGATAAAAAGTGTACATACAACACTGCAGCAGAGTAAGCATTTTCTATTTACAAATAAAGGACAGACCAGTAGCACAAGCTTCTGTTTCTTCACAGGTTTACAAAACACCTTTTTCCTATACCAGTTCCATTCTTTTCTCATATTGGACAGTTTGTCAGATACATTTCTTTTCTGTCCATGAAGTCAAAGCTTACAAGGATACAGAAGATTCTAATGAGATTTTGCTGAATGGATGAAAGAAGGACTGAACACTACACATCTTATAAAAACCAGACATTATCCTAAACCACACTCTAATCTAGAGAGAAACTTCCATTTCAAATTTATGTTAGCTAAAATGTTAAACATTACATTTTTGTCCTGAACTGCAATACAACATTAATATCCTCTATGTCCCAAATACATACTAACAACCTTGCTTAAAACATGCAGAAAATACTAGGGCTGGAGGAAAATAAACATGCAAGGGCTACAAGTGCAATTATTCTATTCAGAAAAGCTACAAACCTTAAAATAGCAAGCAGCATGGCAAATACCAAGTCACCAGTACAGCTGTATTAATTCTCCCAAAAGATTTTTAATGCAACTACTCTTGAATTAAAATTCATAGCCATGAATGCATATGAGCCCTATTACTGGCATCTGAATCCTCACCAACACTGAGAAATACTAAGATAAGAGCTCTCTGCAATTTTCCAGTCTGTTAGAACAGCAGAGACACATTAAAATGTAACAGTCCACATCTGCCAACCCAGAACAACTGCCAGGCTCATGTACTACGCAGAGTATGATCATCTCACTGTGAGCATCCTCAGGACAGCACAAATCTCCCTCTTTGAACAAGAACTCATTCTGCTGCTTCTCAACAGCAGTGATAATTATTCATAGCATCTTCAGCTGTATTTTGTTTGGCAACCTAAAAAAAAAAGGTAAACACTTGTTCTAAAGGCGACTATCTCAGCACCTGACAGTTCCCCAACGCTGCAGACTCCAGACAGAGGACAATGCCCTCTGCTCAGCAGTGAAACACCTACACAGACTACACCTGAGAGCCTCTTTATACAGAAGGATGTTGCAACTCGGTGGTTTCAATTATCTCAAATGGGCAGGAAAGAGCTATATTCCAGTGTTCTAAAAGTCTGTCCTACCCTTGGGTGAGGTCCCAGGAAAAAGACACCATTTAGGAACACAATTAATAGAACCTAGTGCCAATATGAATCCAGTCAGAGTTTCATTAATTCATGCTTTATTAACCCCTTCTCTCTTGTTTATGGAAATATGCATGCAACTGACAAATAGTTACAACATCCGCAGGCACAGTCTCTCAACAAAAGCCTCCCAAGGTACTTCTCATATGGTACTGCAGAACTAATTTAAGTATTAAATCCCAATGTGAAGGAAACCAGGAAAAGTAAGCAAAGGGCAAACAAAGGCCCTGGTAGCATTACTGGCCAGAAGCAGTCTATTAGAGTCAAACTGGTATAGGGAAGTGTCTAGACAACAAAATAAGTACTGAAAATATTTTTGAAATATATGGTGTAAACCCCCCAGTTTTTAATATGCTACATTACAACCCTACATGCTTAGAGAGTGCAATCATCTCTAATTTGTATATGACGTTATAACATTCATACTAAAATTAGCTAGAACTATATATGCATTTCAAAACAACAAAAGAAACATTCCTGATTTTTTGAACTACTCTGCAGTCAGATGCTTGTAGCTTAGCCAACCCTCTGCAGCTGCTTCGACACCATGCCAATGCCTTCACTTCCTCAGCCTTTCTATCCTTAGGAAACAATCTCTGGAGACCTAAAGAGTATTGCACAAACAATGCTGCATCCTCCAAATGTTGCTAAATGCAAAATACATCTTTGCTTCTTTTGTTTTTTTTGAAGGACACTGAACATGTGCATTGGACTTCATTTTTGGTTGATGAAATAGTATTTTATTTTCTTTCAAAAAGGAGACAGGTCAAGCTAAGAGAGGCCCATTACAATACAGGTCAGAAGCAGTTCAGTGGATGGGGCAGGAGACCAGGAATCAGTAAAGCTGGCTTCCTGGATCAGCCAGCATTCTGTTGTGTGACCTTGTGCAAAGGCAATTCACCACACTATGATCCCTCTTCTTTTTTGGAGCATCCATCTATCCAGGACACATTCAAGACAAAATTATGTGCCAAATCCTGTATGACTATAAAAATTCCCCTAGTTATTTATTTTTATTGGGGGATTTTTTTGCTGCCAGTGAACCCTGATGATGGTCTTGGACACCACTGTACAAAAACACCGTCTAAGCACCAAGCAGATCAGCTGGAATCTCTAGGTAATACTGAAATACAAATAATTACTAACAGGAAACACTGCTTGGCTTACACAATACAATAGGGGAAGAAAAAGGAGGAGGACTTTAAATAGTAACTCCATATGTTACTAAGCTGATTATTAGTTGTCTTATTAAAACATACTATGGTTACAAAAAATAAAGAAAATTTATCAATCCAAAAGTGCTCCATCTTCTCCTAAAGAGACAAGATATACATTTTATATGTTTTAATATTGCTTTATAAAATGATACAATTCAGCTTCAAACAAGAACTTTACTGGTTTTCAAATATATTTATTAGGAACCTGAGGCTGACAGACACATTAGGAAGTTTCTTTTCAAGTATAGTCAGCACATCTTTGTCAATATTGTCAATATTTTACAAAATAACTCTAAGGAAATTACTCCAAAGTTCTGGGGGGTACAAAGTTTCTAGAGATACCTGACTTCTCCATTTTTGTCTGTGACGTGAATGATATTAAGAAACAAGCATGTTCCAAGAAAGTAATTTCATTCAAAAAATCCCTAGACTTTCTGAATTTCAGGATCTGAGCCTTGAAGCAATCAGATGTTATATATTTGCCATTGTGAGGGATAACAGCAGCCTGTACAGGCCAAAGTAATTTCCTCCATCACCAACATGTTGAGAGTAACTTTTTGTTGTGAGTCCAAATGAAGCTCCTCTTCCTCTCAGCCAGCTTAGTCATTTCCACTCCTGCCTTATGCTGACAGAAATGATCCAGGGAGTAAGTGCTAGAGTGAGAAGTGAGATGGTTGTTCGTTTGTTTTTAAAATTACTTTCATAGTAATTGGTTTTCATTGCTTAGATTTGTCTTTGACTTATTGTTGATTATTAATAAATAGACGATCACCAATTTTCAATGATCTGAAATAATATTCAGTTAAACTGTAAACACAGCTACAAGAGAGAAATGCTTTGAAATATTTTTAGGGAAAAATCAGACACCTCCATTTAATTTTAAGGCATAGCACAGGATTGACTTCAGCACAGTAAGTACTATGTAGCAACACTGTACTTTAAAGGAAAGCAAAAGGCATTCACAGATAATATGAATAGGTACTATTAAGCAATACTTGCAGCCCATTTTAGCTGAGATGACTGATTGAAGAAATAAGCCAAAGCACATAAAAATCCCTAGCCCTTCAACATTTTGCTCTTGAACGCCACAGAATATTACAGACAAAACTGTTTTTGAAACAGAAATCTCAATTTCACTCAGCCTCTTCAAAACACTTACCTAAGTTAAAATAGGTCATCATCTGCACAGATATGAGCTACATTTACAAAGCAAATTCCAGCATTACCATCATAACAACAAGGGAAATTTGACTTTGCTCCTTTTGTTGCTGATTTTGTTATATAGCAGTTTTCTGAATCCTTGAATGATTGATTTCTAGGCTTAAGTAAATTATAAAATAATCCTATAATTCCATGGGTAAAAACCTTCTACACTGTCAAACTTCCCTTATTTTTCATCTTCTTTCTTTAAATCCTGAATACAGACATCAGGCATTTTGCACCTTCTACTTGCAAGAAAAGCACATCTCCCCATCAGTCTCTCTGGCATTTACTGCTAGAAATCTCTGCTTAAGAAACTGGGCAAATCTGTATTTGTTCCCAATGCCTGCATGAGTTGATTAAATCAACTCCAGCAAACACAGAATGAATCACATGAGCCTAATCCAAAAGCCAAATGCTCAGTGCCATCTCTAAGATGACACAAACACCTCCAAACTGGGAAAGGATTAACACTGGTGTGGGACTACAAATGGATTAAATAGTGAAGCTTACTTGACCATTTGAGCTGGGAAGCACCAAAACACCTTCCTTCAGAACTAATAGCTTTCCTTAGTTCACAGCCCATTCCCATGAACAGATTACTCCCCGTGGTCAGTATTGAAGAGTCCTGAGTGCTGGTTGTCCTTCCACCCACCATGCACATTAGCCATGAGACACAGATAACAGCCATAAAACAGCACCTTGTATTCACAGTGAAATTAAACTTCTAGAAGACAGCTGTCCAGGGAAACATCCTGATAAACAGTTCTTATAAATAAAAATGCAACCAATTTTTATATTCCTACTTGAGTAACAAGACTATCTCAGCACCTGACAGTTCCCCAACACTGCAGACTCCAGACAGAGGACAATGCCCTCTGCTCAGCAGTGAAACACCTACACAGACTACACCTGAGAGCCTCTTTATACAGAAGGATGTTGTAACTCGGCGGTTTCAATTATCTCAAACGGGCAGGAAAGAGTGTTATAAACCTATAATAAAAGAGAAAATAATCATTTTTGGGGGAAAGGCATTTTCAATGCAGTACTGACTGAATAGCTTCATTTTTGTTCCTTTCAGCACTGCTTCCTTTTCAACAAAAGCAAATTTTGAGTGACAGGAAAGTACATTTCCCTCTCTGCCCTGCAGCTCACTCTGTGACTGTGCAATCAATGGCAAAGTCTGAAATGGGAAAAAAGAAATCCACCAAAACCCAACAGTGCAGTGAATGATGAATGCCATACAAAAATATATGTCCTTGTATGGCCTGGAGCTTCAGAAATGAAAAGAAAGATCACTGAAGAAATGCAAACATCCAAGAGACAGACAATCCTTAGTTAACAAGGTTTTTTCTTCAAAGTATTCGTACTAACTACTTGCACACCACCACTACTGTTTTGTTAAGGGACATCACACTGAGTAAGTTGGGTCATCACCATGGCAATGACCAGCAAAGTCCCATCTTGTTGACAAAGTACAAAAATACACATCATAAAAATCTTCAGAGTCACACCTTAGATGTTATACAGGTGACACTTAAGACTAGATTTGTGTATTATTTTACCCAGCAACACTTCTTCTGGCACTTTTTTTTCACTTGGTCTAACAAAGCAGAACGGAAAGACACTATCAACTACACTTTGGATTTAATCGTGTCTCATTCGCACTCAGAATTGCATCATCTTAATTAAAGGCAGAACTGTAAACAAGTTGAAGCAGCTTTATACTTTATAGGTAAATCACCCACTCCCCTTTTGGTTAATTTAAGTGTAACTTTACTCACCAAAGCAAAAATGTCTAACAGAGGGATAAGGAAGGAAATACGAAAACTCCCTGCGCGTACAAGCTTTAACTTACATTTGGTTTTGCATGAAGTCAGTACCCAGATTTCAGATCTTGGAGTCCTAAAGAGTAATAATGGAGTTTTGTTTTCCACACCCATGTGAAAGCTGGATACACAGACAATGGGTTAAAGAATTCTCCAGCCCTAAGGACAGCAGAGGAACTAACAGGGATGGGAACTCTAGTCACTACAGCGAAGTTCATGAAAGAACTCCACCTGAACTGACTCTTTCAGGAGAGAAGAGCAGTAACAGACATTTGAATATACAAAGCCTGAAGATACAATATGAAAAGTTAAAATTAATGGTAATGATAATCTAGAATACTGAAAAAAGCAGCATATTAAACCAGAAATTAAGTAGGAAGTTTTTGTAACAAGTCTAAGAAAATAGTTACATGTTACTATATGAATAGCAAGTAGCAAATACTTCCATTTGTGAAACCAATTCTGACAAATAAAGAACTCTGAATTTGCCTTAAGGACCATAAAAATCACTTTAGAGCGCACCTTGAAAGGCCCAACTGAAGAAATACAAAGTAAACAATAACAAAATACAATGAAAATCTCATCTCCCACTATTATTCTTTCCATATTTACTCATCAACTGAGGTGAACTAATGATACTTACAAAGAAATTCCTGCCTCTTATCCTATCCAGACTCACATTGTCTAATTCGAGGTCCCACACTCTTTGCAAAAAACATCTGCACAGTGTCCCAAACCCTTATGCTATTCCAGATTGCCAAAACCCTCTACCTCATCTATATCATAACAGGAGCTCACAGAAGCAGAATAACCCATTCATATAAAAGACAAAGACTAGAGAGGAATTTCCGTAGAACATAATCCATTGCATTTGCCAGTACAATCACATTTTTAACATAGTTGCTTTGGCAATTTAGACTCTCCACACATAAGTCAAAAAGCCAACATGAAGTGCTCGACCCTCTATTTGACAGCCTGCTTCAATGATTTTTTTCTCAAATTAGTACACTTTTAAAAAGCAGATTTCTGATCTTAGATTACTACTACACTAAACAAGCCTAATTTATTAACATGTTATGAAGCAACTTTGTTTTAAGCAAACATAAATTATCTTCACTGAAAACAGCTGTTTAAATTTAATTTTATACATAAGAAAAATATAAATTAAGTCATAGACAAGATGAACCAAGGCACACATAACAGTAAACTGATCTACAGATTACAGAAAGTGATGGATCCTGTAAATTACCCCCAAGCGAACAACTATAGAAGTCTGTATCTTTGACATAAAGCAAATAAAGTGACTTAGAGGAAGTTTAGGCTTGATTACAGTTATTCAAATTTACATTCTTTTGTTAAGAGATAGAAATATATTTTTGATGAACTCCTGAATACCTGGAAAAAGCTCACTTACATTAAATAATAATCTTCTTAATAACGATGAACTAGCATAAAAATAGTAAAATTCTGTCTGTAAGAAACTTTTAATAATAATGTTAAAGCTGCACATTTAAAGACTTTTAGCCAAAAGAATTATCTTCATCTAAATTTTTTAATTTATAGGAAATGAATACTAATCCATAGATTAAGAGGTATATGATTAAAAAAAAGATCAACCAGGAGCTGAGGCAGAAAATTATGTTAACATTTTGTACTGAAAGCTTCACAAGAAAGGATTTGCATAGCATGTAAGGAACTCAGAGTATTTATAAGTTACAATAGGCATATTGATAAGATATTATGCAAAATAGGAAGGCTAAAAAAATCCAACTTCCAAAAAAGAATTTTAAGCCACTGAAATGTTCAACTGGGAAAAGATATGTTTAAAAGGTGAGGACTAAAATCTGCAAGTCCTTAAAAAAACCCCACGAGGCAGAGATCAAGGAAATTTGATCCCTTGCAGAGCAGCTTTGGTAGGACAGATCAGCAATATGATTTTGAAATGCGCAAAATTAGAACTTTAACGTAGGGTGTATTTGGAAAATGAATGGACTGTAGCATGAAAAAGCAGAGACGGAGTTAGTCAGTCCTGCTCTGCCCTCACCCCCAGCACTGTCCCGTCCCACTGGCCGGCTCCCTCTCCAGCCAAGGCAAAAGGGCTGGGAAAGGGCGCTGCCAGCTGCGGCAGCACTGCAGGAAATCACTGCCTCGTCCCTGAAGCATCGGAACCTCATGAAAGCACGGGAGAACAGTGCCACACCCACAGCTGCGGGAGTGGACTAGAAAGACCATCGCTCTCTTACGGTGACAGTAACCTAACATCGGATTGTCTCAGCTGAAGAAACTGCTGCCTCACTCTTTGAAACAAGGACTTGTATTTCCCCAAAAGTTATTAAATTTACTATTCTTTCAATACCTGTTTGAATATTCAATCTTTGCCAAAGCTTTGCAAGGGTTCTTTACAGCCACTCATTTTGATACTCTCTGTCTGAGCATGACAGCATCCCCAGTAGACAGCCAACACAAACAGCATTTAAGGTCTTTTTTTCTAGTACTACATTTGCTGTCTCACTCCTACTTGAAAAAATCCTGCTGTAATAGCAGCCACTATTGTAAAGCAGTAAGCCATTAAGTCATCATTTTGCCTCAATATTTCATTTTGCTTCCTCAAAAGCACTTAAAAATGTTATTTTTATTCGTGGTGTTGCTAAATACAACTACTAAAAGCTTAGAAAAAATGTTCATTATAAATAACACTAATTTCATTCTCAGCACAACATTACATCATGCTGCTACCAAAGCAATCAGAAAAGCTGGCACTCACAGACCAAACAGAGTAACAGGATACATCAAATACTTCACAATATCATGTTAAATATCATCCAAACTCAAAGAATTTCCTAGCTACAGAAACTTTAAGATTAGTCTTCTATTTAAAACTTCCAAAGGTGATGGCCAAGGTTACAACCTTCCAACTGAGATTAGATACCTGAATTGTGTACATGAAATTATAAGCTTATTGATTGCTCACCATAGTAGGCAGCTTCCTTGGCAAAACGGGGATTTAAAGATGTTTTGCACTAATATCCATCCTCTCATGCAGAGTCACAGAACTTATACAATCTCTAAACTCTTTCAAAATAGCTGCATGTGCAAATCTGACAGCCCCTAGGATTTTGCTAAACTTCTTTGTCTTCGCATGTCCTGAACAAAAATAAAATGTAGTATCATGGGCAAGTCTGTACAGATACACAGGCATACATCCTTATACATATGAATGCACAAACACATGTATATTCTGACCTTCATGGTCTCAAGGAGCTTTGAAGTGCTTTCTGTATCTAGTTATGAAGTGTAACTGTATCTAGCTATGGAACAATCCAAAATCTAATTTGCAGTTTTATCTCTGAAGAACAATGACAGGTGACACAGGCATTAGCTAGTGCAGGGGAACTTGAGAAATCTGAGGAAGGAAAATGACAAAAGGCACAAAGCAAAGGCTTAGAACTAGCAGTGCCAGAGTCATGCTTTTTTTAAACCAACTGTAAAAAGCTGACCTAAACCTCTACAAAGGGGGAATTTGACAATACACTGAGAAAAATAATATATTAAAAGTCAATATAAAAAATCTTGCCACTTCTAACATTTGCTAGCTGTAGTCTGAACATCAGTGGGAGCCCATTCTGACAAGAGAGCTTTACAGCCATATCTTCACACTATGGTACTACTAATCATAATCTGTATTATGGTATGGTACTCTAAGGAATAAAAAATACATTTGGCTGAGCAAAGCTGGAAATTATCTTCTCTTCCAGGAAATCTGATAAAGCAAGCTGAGAAGAAAGATTTCTGACATTGTTTTCTCTCATCAGAACTAACTATTTCAATTCAGCAACTGGTTTAAAACCAGCAAGTCTGTTGCAGAGAAGCACTAAAACATATAAGAGGAAGTAAAACTAACAAGGTAAAACTCCACAAGTCATAACAGTAATATTATTCTTTGGCCTTAAAAAAATCCATCAAAAAGAAAATGTTCTACCATAAAGTAAGTCCATCTTTAAAAAAGAATAAAATGAAATTTGGAATTGAATTACTAAAAAACCCAAATACATAAAAATAAATTCTGATTAGTGCACTTAAACACATTTTAACTTTGCAACAGGAATGATGCATTCCAGAACAAACCTCTTGATTTCTCTCACCGCTTTTCAGAACAACACCAGGTTGAGAAGTAATTTTTTTTTTCTTGGCTAAAAAATGTGGTATGAATCATCAACAAAACCATTACACAGCATGTCCTGAGTTCTGCTAATTCCTTTCAGACAAAGAATAGCAGTTTTCATCCTTTCTGGAGCCACTTTCAGTAGGGTCAAGGCACTTCAAAACATAATTACAATTAAACCTGTCCTCTGTATATACTTATACAGCATTAGCATATGACTGTAAATTCACAACTCCTCTGTAAAGCAATTTTCAAGAAAAGGTTTTGCTAAATTTGTGCCAATCTTTTACTACAAGTATCAGCACTATGCAGGAAGAACAAAATTGCCAGGCTGCACTCTAGATTATGAAAAGCAGAAAGGAAAAAATGGCATAGAATATCACACAGAAGATGAAACTGGATGCACACAGATGAAATGACAAACAGGCAAAATTTAAAACATTAATGCAACACTAGGCATTATTGAAAAACCAAAATGAAACCATACACTAATCTCTATAGAAAAATGAAATTTTTCTTCATTGTGATCTTTACCCTCAAAATGCTTGCAAACTAAATCTTTTACTGTTAAATCCATTCTTTTCTGAAAGCTTCACATTTTTGTATGAACTGTATCAACATCCTGAGATCCAGGATGAGAGAACATTTCAAAAGCCTTGCTACATGCTGGTTCTACTCAAACAGTGAGAACAGTAAGGGAAGAAGCTAAGATGTTTCTGAATGGCCTTTGCTCTCTGCCTGGATTTTTTTTAGAGGAAATTTCTTTTAGAGAATTTTTTATTTTAATTATGGCAATAGAGCCTGTTGCCATCAAATACTTCCCTGCAATATTTATATTAGCCTACCAGTTATATAGCAAGTGCTCCTTTATGTGACAATGCACACTTTTTACTCCATCCCTGGAAGTGTTCCTGGCCAGGCTGCTTGGAGCTTTGAGCAACCTGCTCTAGTGGAACAGGGCTGGGAATAGATGATCTTTAAGCTCTCTTCCAGTCCAAAGAATTCAATGATTTTGTGAGCTTTTTGTGTATTAAAAGCCACATACTTTGCTTTCAATGAAAATAAAGTTATTCCTGTCACTTTTCCTTTAGAAGGAATATGTTCTCTGCTACTACCTGCATCAATACTGATCAGAGATTATTAAACCCTTGGGGAAGTGGAGAAAAAACTGAGCAAAAAGGGAATAATATTGATTCTTCATAATAATCTCTTTGAAAATAGATTTTTCCAAGAGTACTTCACAGACATTTACAATATGCAACCAAATATTTTGCATTTTGACATACCTAATCCAGGAAAAATATCTCTGAAATACATATCCTTTTCCTACATGCAATCATGAGATGTCAACAAGTTTAAGAGTTGGAACTTGAAAAACAATTTACTAGGAAAACCATTCTGACATAGACTATGCTTAAAAATAAGGACAGGAAAGAGACATGACAAATCTGAGGAGAGGCAGAAAAGAATTAAATAGAAAAAGTATTAACAAGCAGGCTCATTGCATATGCTGACACTTTTGTTAGGTAGCACCTTCACAAAGAGCACAGCATGTTACAGCAGGAGGCCCTGTATGAGAGCTCCAGTTTAAATTCTCCCAACTTAAAAGTCTCCTGCTGGGAGATTTTTATCTGAAGAACTTAATTAACAGCAAGTTTAAAATAGGGTCTCTAAAGTATACTGCTGGTTTTCATGCAGAATAGCAAAATCAAAACAAGACAGACATAAGCAGCAAAGGGAATGAATTCTTTGTCTCACAAAATGTATGTGTTATCTCCCCCTTCCTTCCCACAGGGTGGAAGGGAGAGGTATGAGAAAACATACAGCCCTGCTGTACAGAACATCCATCACACAGAGCTGACCCACCCTGCTGCAGGATGGTATCAGATACATTAGGTTCTTTCCTAAATACTCAAGTTTCTTTTTGGATGCCGAAGGGGTTATTTCTGGAATTATGAAAATTTTACAAATCTCTTCCCATGACCTTTCTGACATTCAAACTTTGATGAATAGCTCCCACACTAGATTGCTCATTCTGAGAAGAAAATTTCATGTTCCTTTTCCTTAGTAGCAGATAAATTATGGATTGTACACAGCAATGATTAAGCACAGTTTACAAATACACTGGCATATCATTCATTTGTCCTTAACCCCAAAACGCCTGACCTTTTTTCAGGCATGACATTTTTCTTTTCAACTTTACAATGGCCCTTGTCAAAATCAACTTTTAAAAGCTGTTCCGTCCCATATCTCACTTGTGTCATAGGTTCCGCAGGCTATTCCTAGTTATACAGCTAGGACAGGCACCAGGCCTACAGACAAATCAAGCACTCCAAAGTCAGCAAATGTCAAAGTCATTGCCAGAAGCAATGGGCAAGATGCCTGGGAGACTTGATCTGCCCTTGCCCTGTGAGCATGCATTATGGAGAGTTTTTATTTATAGAATTACATCCTACCACCACCCACAAGGCCGCTCCCTGATTCAGTTAAAAAGAAGAATCAACATCCATTTACTGAGCAACTACTCAGTACTTTGTTTTCTTCTCAGCATTTGAAATACCATTTTAGACCTTCTCTACTGAGCACTACTCAAGTTTTTGTAAAATGGTGGACTCCTTAGTTTCCTGTTGTGGCTCATGATTGCATCAACTAAGCATCTTACCAAACACTGTCCTGAAAATACGTCCCTAAAACATATAAAGTATTGTCCCTAAAACCTATAAAGTATTATCTCAAAATTTGAGATGGAAGAATTCAGGCACAGAAAGACAAAAAACACTCAAGGTTTGCGTGTCAAACTGAAACACTCAGCAGTGTATCTTCCAGACTAGGTGTACTTGCATAGTATTTTCTTAACCAAAAAAATCTATTAAATGGAATTAAGACAAAGTGTATGGATCTATATATATACTGTGTGCATATATGCATTCCTATTATACAGATAGGGCTGTTAAATACGTCATCAACCTGAAAAGTCAGGATCAATTTTAAATCACTGCCATAATGCACAAGTACATTTTTTCCCTACAAACAAGGAAGCTAAACAATCATGAGAGCCAAAGTAGCACAAAAGTAGTGTCTTCTCAATGCCCTGAACATCTTTAAATGAAAGATGGATATACTTCTGGCAAATGCATTTTAGCTAGGCACAAACTGAGACTGCATTTTGGTCAGTTAAGTCAAAAGGTTCATTGTCAGGAGACCTGAATGGAAGATAAAGGCTTTTATGTAAAGGATGCCAGACCTGGCAATTTAATGGTTCCTTCTAGCCACAAACTCCATGAAAAACTCTCCCAAGGAAAACATGTAATAAATACATCATTACAACCAATTTTATCAAGGCCACACTCACTAACCCAAAAGTCCACTGCTATCCTCTTTGCCGGGGTAAAGATCTCCCTCAGAGCTGTTATCCGCAAGGTAGAATAGCAAAATGAATCTGGTACACATCCTCCTTCCATGTATTCAAATTCAATTTGCTATATACTTGATCATATTTACTCCTCCATCTTTGTCTCCCTCACAAACACTGATGTTCTTTTTTAAAGAAGGTTAAATGAATTAGGAGAGCAGCTCTGGGTTGTTGCTGTTGTTGTCTTGTTTAGTTTTTTTCTTTTTAATTACATTCTCAATTAAAATAATTTCTGTCAGCAGGCAGCTTAATATAATATTCAAACCATGGCTATTTACCAAAACAGTAACTGTCTCTCACAGCTCCTAAAGAAAAATCAAATTACCCTTAAAGGACAGAACTGTACAACACTTCAAAAAAAGGACAGAACTGTACAACACTACAAAAAAAACTTTGCTTGTATATATAGATCTACATAAAATTTTTGAAACATGGTTATTCTTGCTGTAATACACAGCTATCATATCAATATCTCTTGCAAGAGAAACTTAGAGATCTAAACAATAGAGTCATCATTTTAAAGAAGAGTTCACCTAGTGATCACTTTAAATAGCTATCATTAGGCTGAAAAGCATTAAAACTACCTGTGGCCAGGTTCCAAAATGTATTTAAGGTATCTTTCTGAATTTCTGCTGATTCCATCAAGAAGCCAGGTATCTCAACATCTCTGTGCATTCAAGTCCACTTGTACAATAATCCCATATAAATCAAGTTTATTATGAAAGATGTTACAGTTTGTCTTTGCTGTTATATAAAAGCAAAATAAATAGTAGCATGATTTAAATTTACTAAGCATTTATTTAAAATAAAAAAACCCTCATTAATACATCACAACCAGGAGTTTACATATCTGAAGCTACCAGAAAGACAGTCAACTATGCTAAAAATATATACAAGCATCCTGTTTAGACCAAGTGTATGACATTTATTTGCTGAAAACGAACTTGGTAATTCCTCTGTCCTCTACAGAGCTCAATACCATTAAACCTAAGCAGCAGTGAAAAACAAGCAGAAAAATCTGTGTGGCTTAGCTAGTCTTTAAATCAAATTTTAACTATATGTTATGCATGCAAGTTCAGAGGGTCTGCAAACTGCAAATGTGGCAGCTGAGAGGCCTCTGTCTCAGTCAGACACACATGAACGCAGGACGCAGCCAAAGCATTGCCTGTCTCTGAACTCCTATCCAAGGAAAAGACAGGTAACAGTATAAATTACAAAGAAACATTCTGTGCCAATGAGCTGCAGTAGTCATCCTCTCTATGCAATAGATCCAGCCTTTGCAACTGCCACAGAATCCCTTGGCCAAGGCAGGGCAAACAATTACAGAACTCTCTCACACATCTAATAATTTAGAGTATACACAAAAGAGCATCCAAAAGCAAACACATATATTTTCAAGAAAGAGGCAGATATAAACTATTATATGGCTTATTGCTGAGATTTTAACCAATAACCTCAAAGTATCTCAGTGAAAAAAAAAATATTATGGGAAAAGACATGATGAAAACCCCAAACTTGCATTTGGCATGTTGTTTTCATAAGAGAAAACTAGAGTATATCCAAGACAGTATCACTCTTTCACTTTTATTACATTGAACTATGTGTGATCTGCACTTCTAGGATTTTGTGCATTCTCCTTCCACTCAGGCTGTGATCAGAGGCCTAAATTGAGAGAGCATGCCATCTCAGCTCCAAGTTTTCAAAACAATTCTAGTGTTTTAACTGTTTATCTACTTCTGATTAAAAGAATTCAAGAGAGAGAAAGTACGGGAAACATACAAAACTACATTAATCACATTTTACATTAAATATAATTTGAGTATTTTCACTTCACTTTAAAACACTGTGTACAGTGTGTACATGTATACAAAAAGCACTCAAAATTCTCTGGTGGCCATTCCACCACACAAGGAAGGGGAAGAAGAACTGGAATGAAGTTCAACCATTTTACTATCATCTTAGTCATTGTGAGGATCAGAGTGCACATAATCATGCTGTCCATCTAGTCTCTCTTTTTCAGCTTTTTTCCATAACTTCCAAAAGACTCGGACAAACCTTCCACACAATTTTAGAAAGTACAAAGAACTAAAGAATATCTAACAACATGCTTGTTCTAATTAAAATCAAAATGTAGAGGTGACAAAGAAATTAGTACTCCACTACATATCTTTTACATTGGAGATACAGTAAGAGGAGGGTAAGAAGGGTAAGAGGGCAAGTATTGTATCTGAGGCTTTACCATGGCATTTTCATGGAGAGGAGATGCAGTTATTTTAAAGGGATTTTACAGAAGATTTAAAAAAGCAGGTTCGCTGTTTTTCCCTTATAACAATACACTTTTAAACAAAAATGCCTTTTTCCAAGGGTATATGTTAGGAACAATGAAAACACAGGTTGACAAGTCAAAAACCAAGAGTTTATTAAATATATAAGGGAAAAATAATTGTGGTTATTGTGAAGCAGGGTGAACAAAATTGTACTTTCTGCTGCATTTCTGTTAAGTATGATGTAACATAATTCCTTGCCTGCAAGAAAGGAGGAAACCAGTTTTGATAACAAGGTTAAATTTATGAAGTAAGAAACTGTGCCAAAACAGGCCACTCTTTACTTACTCTATAGAATGACTGACACACCCAAAATAATAATTTGGAGTAATTCTTGGAGTTGCTCACATTTCTGCTGACTGTAACAAGGAAAAACATTTGCTTTCCCCCATAAGCAACTATGCAAGAGCAGATTTTTAGTAAATAGAGTATTCAGAACAATCACTGGATTTGGACTCCTGCTCTCTGAAAAGTAGCACTAAAACATGTTCAGTTTATAAAAATTACAACTGGTCCACAAAACTGCTCTAACCACTTCTTCATCTTTAAGTAGACTTACTTTAATATCCTTTGGTCTCCTGACTGTGTATTACTGATTAGTTCAGGACAGGACTCCACAACCAGATGTCAGGTCTAGAGACAGCCATGAAATAAAACAGCCTCAAATTAGTTTTCCTTCATGTTCAAAGGTAGGCTTTACAACCTTTCAGCCAAATCCTGAAAACTACAGCATCCCCTATAAACATCTCTACAAACATAAAGCATGTCATCTGTAACAGTATTTCCTGTATAACTTTCTGTGAGTTTTCAGTGGACATTTTACAAATCTTTCTTCCTCTGTAAATGTCTAATTCCTAGCAAACATCTGACAGGACACCAAAAGTAAACCACTGTGCAAGCAGCAAGAGAGCTGTGGGCTGCAAATACAAAGTACTCAAGTAATAGAGCATTTCCCACCGCCTACACACAAGACAAAACCTCCTGCTGTTAGTGCCATCACAGATGCAAAAAGACAAATTAGGGAAATCCACTTGGGTCATCGCATGTCCAGTGGCCACCACTCAATGATAACAAGCCATAAAATCTACATGAAGTACATTTACTGATGATACTGATTAAAGATGTGGAAAGAGGAGGCTGTTTTATTTTAGTCTTGCTAAACCTGAGTTGCCAGATACTTGCAGTAAGATGTCACTGAAAAGAGGCTGAGAGATCAAGACTTGCACAGTCAGACGTATCTGAGCTGCCAACACAAAGATGGCAGTGGGCTTTATGCTATTGTGTCTTCCATGATTATACTTATTTCTAGTCATCTCCAACTCATCAAAGCACATTGATAGTTCCGTTGAGGTTTAGAACTGTCCTTGTAGTCCTGTTTCTCCCTGCCCTTATCTTTGGGTAATCTCATCCATAAACAAAAACTGAAAACAGCCTGGCCTCTTTCCAGAAACTTTTTTAAGAGAGGCATGGCAGAAATGAAAACAATATTTCCATGTATACTGCTTATATTGTAAATAGTTTGCATTGAAAAATAAATCATTGTGAGAAGTCAACCTATTTTTCCACTGAGAAGGAAGTCAAGACTGGCTCATTTGCAAAGCAGATTTTACAGCTGATTTAATACAACCTTCATTATCTGCTAGAAAGGAAGACCAGATCTATTTACACAAAATCCATACAACAATCTTGGCTCAGCTAACCCAAGTACAGGATCTACTCAAACCCCACCTACAGCACATACAAGACACAATAACAATCCATATTCCAAGAGATACCAAAAGCAAATTTCAGTTTAGATTTCCAGAATACCCTGCAGATACCCATTTTGATTAATTCCCAAGTCTTTCAGATCACTCATAAGTGTCTAAAAGAAAGGAGAGTCATACAAAAGAAATTAATTGAACTCTGTCATCTTGCTGCATTAAACCAGCAACAAATCAACAAACTCCAAAGAAAAACCAGGAAGAAAGCTTTACTTAGCACTTGTGTTCCTTAACTTAATCATAAAGAAAATTCATGGACTCTGCAGCAGCATTTTACTAAGTTAGGAAAATTATAAGAAGGTAATTTAAAATTTCACTTTTCAGATATTGAGAGAGAACTGTATTACAGACAAAAATTGTAAAAAAAATGCATCAAAAAAGTATTTTATAACATACCAAAGTGTAGAATAAAGCAAAATATTTAAAGTTAGAAAATATCCACATAGGATTTGAAAAAAAAGGCAAGAATAGGCAGCATGGGATGAATAATGAACTTGCTTATCAAAAAGTTTATGTATCTGCCTTGATAATGCCAGCAATTGCTCAGTGTAAAGCTAATGAAAATCTTATAAGTTGCAATGCTAAACTAAAAAAAAAAACCTCCCACATATCATTGATTTAATGACCTTTTGTCTTATATCAAAGGAGTTTGCCACTGTCTCTTTGCAAAATTCTGCAATTAATAGTACTCACAGAAATATTAGTATCTTTCAACAGTAGTGAAACTGGCTATTATGCAAGTGATGCCCTATTTTCTCTTTCCCAAGAACTATAAGAATTTTTTAAAATCAATGCTTTTGGAAACACAAAACAATCTAGTCTACTCACTTTCCAGAATGAAACTCTGTGATGTTGGTAAACCTCACATTCAAAATCCAAGTACGTTAAGGGCTGCCAAATGAGGAAGGTAAGTACTTTGGTGACTACAGCTTTGATTTTGGTTTAAAGCCGCTGAGATACCTAGGGCTCTTTAACACAAAGTTTTAATCTAATCTGAAGTTATACACCTGAAAGTACCCACTGAGAATAAAGACTACTACATGATTTTGGGTTGATCTCAATGAAGTATTATAAGTAAGAGGGGATTCAATCTACTTAATGGGTAATTTTTTTCAAGTATTCCTAATAGTTACAAGTAGATTAATTTTTTCAATCTATGACTAAACATTCCTAGATTCACAGAAAATTGAAGTGCTTTCTGTCAAAAATTTAACATGATAAAATAGATTCAAGTAGTTAATAGAAAAAATAGAACATTATGGTCTTGATAAGCATACACGAACTTTATGCAAGCATAACTATGAATATAGAACCAAACCACTGCAAGTATTGTATCTTTATTCTGTATGTTACATTATTTTCTAATCTTTGAGATACAAATAATTCCTTGTCAGTTAATATTAAAAGTTTCAAAAATGTATATTTATCAGTCAATGGAAGCAGAAGAAAGATGGCAGGAGAACTATGGCCCTATCCCTTCCATTGGCTAATTCTCAAACATATCCAAGTGGTAATTGCAGTACCAATTTCAATTCCATTTCTCACAAAACATGAACTTCTTGGAAGGACCAACTGAAATGGGTTAGGGCAACACTAAGCCCTAACCAACTTGTCTAGCATCACCCACAGCAATATATTCCTATTTCTACACATTACCTCAGTAAAGTCTACAATCAATTAAACTATCATATCTGAAAATAGAAAATAGGTAACACTGTATAACCTAAATTTGTCTGCCAGTACACCGGACTTTTGGGAAAAAAAAAAAAAAAAAAAAAAAAAAAAGGGAAGAAAGCCCAACAAAACAGGACAAAGAGGAAATTAGTTGCAAAGTCCCCCTGTCAGGTAACAAGGCAGGCCCACAAAGAAACTCATTTGAAATTTTCATACGGCAAAGAGGATGCCTCAAAAGTAGTATTTTAAAAAGGCATGTGGTGGGGAGGGGGAGGAATATATTTGAACTTACAATCTACAGATAGCCTTTTTTCCTCCTCAGACAGATGTACAATTAATATGATATCAGGCAGTTATGAACCATTCCTATCCCAGAAATCTTTAACATTCAACTGTGAAAGCTTTACTGTTCCCATATAGATACTTTAAGTATTTTTTTAATAACATAAAACATTACAGCCACAAAATCAGCCACATTACAGCCACAAAAGACAAACACAAAGTAAACCAGTTTGGCATCCATTCATAACAGAGACCTCTTCTCTCTCTTTTTTACTGCACCATCACAGCCACAGTCACAGACAGAGAGTAGTAGGAGGACAGGATTCCACAGGTTTGGAAATAGTTACAAGTTACCTCTAATGAACAGACCAGGTTAGCTGTTTGCTTATTGAGTGCTGTAGAGACTATCAGCAGCAGTGAGAGCATCTAGCTACAGCACACAAACCAGATGTCAAAGATCTGCAAAATAACTGGTTGTTACCTATTCAAATTACTTATTTGAACATTCAAATTAAGCACAGTAGTTACAGCCATGCTGCAAGATCTGGGTGTTTTCTCACTGTCAAATTGGTCTCACACATATTTAAGAGAATATTTCCATAAAAAGCTCGACTACTTGTCCCAGATGTATTTCAACAGTGCAAGAGAAGCAAACTACCCTCCAATTGCCATTGTGGGCCAGTCTGTTGTCCTGCCAGTCAGCTCAAGATCAGTCCTGCAATTTGTTTGCCTAAGCTTTCATCACGTGTCTTTGTCTAGTTCTAAGTAACCTTGGTTAAATTGAAGTTTTCATTATTCATTCTGATTCCAAAGCTAACAAATGACAGGTAAACCTAAGATAATCTTAAGTACAAGCTCATTAAAATTTAGATCTTTAGTAATGCAAACATTAAGAAGAGATTCCATAAGCATTTATTTTATGTAGTCCAAACCAAACATATTTTCGCACACTATTTTTTTTAATGTATCTCTTGTCAATGCTACTGAAACTCACTGGAAGGTCATAACATATACTATAATTTAGAAATTCCCATATATAGAGCTCAATAAATCATATGGAAGCCCTTTGGAAGTTTTGCAAGTTTCAGCCTACCTTTGATCTTAGTTCAATAAATTTAGGATACTGGACCACACAGTCTCTAATAAGGTAACTGTATAAGCTTCCCCAGTGGCAGACCATGGCTGCAGGCTCTTGCCCTTTCCATGCTGCATGTCAAGACAGCTGATCAGTGTACATACACTGCTCCAGGGCTTCCCAGAAACTCTGCACACACTATTCAAGAAATCAGGCAGGCAAGAGCTAAACACCACTCCTAATCACTTGGTCCAGCCTACCTCTAGCCATCAAAGAAGCTGTAGGCATCACCAAGCTCTTCTCATCTGCCATTATTCTTCCAGGGGGAATAAAGGGGCCCAACTCTTCCCTATTGTAACAAAATACTTACCATAGGTGACATCTGGAAAAAAATATGCCCAGGACTACAGTATCATCTGCTTCAAAACCCCCATGGGCTTTTGCAAGAGCTAGACTAATGAATCAACTTAGTGGGCAATAAGTAAGTACACTATAATAAGTATGTACACTAGGTGGGCTGTGATTTTTTTTCTACTAACAAGAAAATACTAGTTGATTAATATGAACAGACAAAAAGATCATGCTTTACCATAAAATGATTTTTTTTAATGTAGTAAGACTGGAAAATACCATCCAATTTGGTAACCTATGAACTTTTTAATGTCATACTTTATTAATTCCTTAAGACATCAGTGAATATTTGTATTGATTTCTTCTGACATAAAGAGTCTACTGTGATTACTCTAAACTCTAGATTGTAGGTTCCTTTTAAAACTCTTATGTAAGTCACAATAGCATCCCTGGTTTTCAAAGTTCACTTTCTGATATCACCTCTATTTAGTAATAATTGCAATGCATTAAGTAAATGACATAATTATATTCTTCTCAATATACAATACACTCCTTCTCCCAAGCCCCAGCTGTGTTGCATTATTAATAAAGACATGAAAAACAAGAGTTTCAGATAAAATCCTTCTAGAATTTCATAGATGTGTTCATGAATAATGGCAGTGGAACCGTCTTTGGAAGTTACTCTTCTTCAAGAAAAGATCATAAATCACTTCAGATTTACCATGTCTTGCATACAACTTCTAGTGATGATAATTCCACAATTTTCATAGGTAATTTATTTCAGTTCTCATCCATACTTGTTCTTGGAAAAGATTCTTTTCTCCTAGTGTCTACTAAGCTCTAACCTGAATTCCTCCTCCTGCAACTTATAAGTCATAATATCCTGTCACATCCTAAACAACGTGGAGAACCATTTTTTTATTATACTACTACATAACCAAAGGAGTACATGTAAATCTCAGCATCATCCTCTCTGACTAAAATAAATCCCAATCTTTTTTAAGGTATCTGAGATCATGAGAGGGAAGGGAAAGAGAAGGAAGAAATTTTTGTGATTAAGAAAACCGCCAGTTTTAGTGATAGGTTCACTATTTTTAAGAGAAATAAAATGGAACACATTCATGAAATTGAAACAAAAATATTCAAAACATTTCTTAATTTAACAACCTAACCTATCCATTATTAGGAAAGGAATACTCAAGGGAATACAGCACCTTTCATTATACTGCCTGTATCATACCATCCACCATCAGGACTATCAGGAATGCAAGTGAGTTCTCCAGAAAAAGCAACATGCTCAAGTAATTAAATACATGCCACTTCTCATCTACAGTAACAGTTTACACTGACTAACAGGGTTTAATAATTTTTGTACACATCAGAAGTATTGCCTGTGATGCCTTCCAAATTTGTGAAGATTTCATTTCACAGAAATCATCATTCAAATCTGAGAACAATCTGATCTAATCTGTTTTCTGAATGGATTCTTAAAGGCCTATTTGTCACTGTTCAGTGCCCCTCATTAACAACAGGTTTCTTTTTACAAATTTTTGCATTGTTATTTTGCACAACACAAAGCACACAATTTGTTGAAATGCTATCCTGCATCTAACCAAGCAATGCTGCAAGGAGAAATGTACTAGTCTAATCAAACCCTTCAGAATACGTTATTCCTACTGGCAGAATACAAACTGAAAACAGAGATTCTGAAGAACAATTTAAAGCATGTGAAAAGAAGAGAAGGATGTAGACAAAAAACCTGGGAAGATACCATCTTAAAATTCAGTGCCTCCCAAAAGATACTTCTGGTTGTAATAGAGCTGGCCTTCAACTTGTAGAATGAATTCTGCTAAACACTGCATTTCTAGAACACAACTACATGCCAGATGCTTCTTAGTAAAGGATGTAGTTTGTCCCCAGTCAAAAAGCAAAAAAAAAGAAAAGCTCTTCCAGCAGCCAGCCTCATGTATCACAGTCACAAACACTAGTAAAATTAAGTTGATATCTTATCAGAAGAAAAAGACACCCCCCCTTTAAACTCTGCTGTCATCAAATAAAGAAAAAGGTTTATTTGTGGATGAATTTTTGCTTAAAGAAAATTCCAGAATTCCAGTGGAATCTACCAATACAAGAATCCATTGCATTCAGCTACCTTAACAGGACATGCTCCTCATTCATTTCCACCACTGCTGAGATACCTTCAATGTCCTGTGGGCCCTTGCTTTAAATGAGGGCAGTCAGTGGCATATTATATATGAGGGGTCAGTAGTTCTGAAATGCATTCACTCCCATTGCTCAGAAAGACAGCTGGACACAGTGACCTCCAGAACAAGGTTCATCTTTTTTCCCAGGCTTAGTGCAAGAAAAATAAACTCAAAATGGCAGGGAGCCTTGATAACTAGCTGAGGAAGAAGCCAGTGCCAATCTTACTGCAAAAAAACCTACCCCAAGTCATAGTGGAATAATAAATAACAACAAACAGCAAAGCAAAAGTAGTTTTGCTTCTCCATCCTGACAGCTGTTGAGTATTAACTAGGTTTTGTGCCTGCTGGTCAACAGCTGACAAAAATCTCTACTGGTGCAAAAATTTTCATCCAGCATGTCTGTCACACACATGCACACACCTGAGCTGCCTGTAGTCTGATCAACACCTGACCTTCTTACAACTACTACTTATAGTTAAACCCTACTTTGATGTACTTTTTCTTTTTTCACCCATACTAGACCAATGTTGTCACTGGAGAACCATGCTGATCTCCTCAGTTTCCTCCACTGGTAAATGAACTTTAGTCCACTTCAGTCAACAGAAGCTATCAAAAGGTAGAGTCATCTTACCAACTGAAAATAAATTTAGAACTATGATATATGACCAAAGCTGAATCAGTAAGTTTTCTGCACCTTCAAAACAAACAAAAAAAAGATTAATATTTAATGCTGATATATAAAAAACACAAACAAAAGGTGATTGTCAGAATCAGAACACAAGAATTATGTTGGAAGTAACGACAAAAACTGATAGCAAACAAGAAGGTTCTGATGCACCTGAAGATGAAAATCAAAACTAGTCAATATAGGGCTACTATGACTAATTATCAAACTATCTGCATTACATTACCTTGTGAAGAATAGTGCCTTAAGCCCATAAAACAGTCACAAAATGTAAAATGTATACACTAAAAACCATTATGTCATGGACTTTGCTAACCTACATTTGTTATGAATTCCATGTCATCAAGACCTAGGCAGCTTCACCGGTCACTTGGGTACACTTCGTGTTTCACTACTGATGTGTACTTTGAAATCAAACAGCTGCACTTATGCAACTTGCTTAGAACTTTGACTGAAAAGCAGCATCAGTACTTAGGGTTACAATGTGGAATTTATCTTTTTATTCCTATACAAGCAGCATTTAGCCACACTTGAGCAAGTATTCTGTACAATGCATTAAGTAGCATGTTAGAAACAGGTGATGCATCAAGCCACCTTGTTTCATACAGCAGAGCAGGAGCCTCCTGTGCAGAACACTCAATTCTATTCATTCACAAATGTACTCTGTTGCCTGCAAAGAGCATCTCTGAACCTCTTCCAGTTTCTTCCAGTAACTACACTGAGAGAACTATGAAAGATAACAGTTGCAAATAAGTGCCATCTGAACAGCCAAATGCCTCCAAACTACAAAGCACAGCAACTCTTCTTTTATAGTACTTTCATTATTTATAGTGTTCTCCTCCTCACTTAGAGGACACACTGAAAAACAAAAGGAACTTTGACCTATTTGGAGGACTTGCAAAAATGAGGTAAAAATATGCAAGACTACAAAATCACTACAGAATTAATGAAGCCCTTGTCTTTACCTTTCCCATCACTGAAACAGGTTCAAAAGCTGTCTTGAGCAGAAAAGGCAGTGCTGCCCCTTTTACGGCTCTCTGAAAAGACCCAGAGGAAGAAGCATCAATCCACAGAATATAATAGTAAAGAGCAAACAAATGCAAGGTGTTAGGAAGAGAAGAGGAAGAGGCGGAGAGGAGAGGAGGGGAGAGATTTTTCATATGCTTATTTCTTACTTTCAGGTTCTGAAGTGAGATGGATGTTGATAGGACACAACATGCTTAAGCAACTTAAGAGTACAGTCCAACTATGTTTACTATGGACTGTACTCACAGTAACAACCGAAAAAATCCAGCAAGTGTACCCACAATTATTACTGCCTTACCTATAGGTACTAACTAAATATAGAAACAAAACTTTCCCTTGAGTAAATGAAATTTGTTTCCAGAAGCAAATACTATAGCAGCTCACTTCTTCTCCACTCCTTGTTCCCCTTCAACCCCCAATCCTTCCACATGTATTGAACAACCTTCAAAAACTGTCCATCTTTTCAACAAAATATGAGGACAAGTATAGCTGGCCTAGGGTTGCACTCATTCTGAATGAATAACAGAACTATGCAACTCTTATCTGCAGGGATCAACTTCAGTGACCAATTATACACTCCCTAAATCTTCAATCTTTACTGTGCAGTCAGAAATAATACTTGCAATAAAGCTGAAATTAAAATATTATTATATGTGACAGTATTATTTCAATAAAATGTCACTTCTTTTGTATTGAACTAAGAAACAAACTTTTGATCTCCTTTTGCAAATGGCATTTCTTTGTTGCAACAACAAGAACTAGTGCCAACAACTGTTTATAAAAGTTTCAGAGCAGAAAATAAACTTACTTTCACCAAGAACAGTCAACCACTGGGCAATGGCACCTTCAGACTACCACTAAGTAACTTGAACTGTTGGTTAAAGTTTTCTAGGATGCAATAATAGAAAGGTATGTGCATTGGGAAGGGCATGTTTACCTTTCAATTGAGCTGGATATCAGCCCATAACAGTTTCACTTATCGGTTGTTTTTCACATATGACACTGTTTGGATTTTCACATTCATAGTCAATTCTGTTTCTGAAACTCTTCTCAAGTATGAGCTGAGTAAAAAAAGCATAATTATTTTACTCCACCCAGTCCTTATAGGCTTTTCTCTGCAATGTCCCTCTGCCCTCCAGCACACTACTTTTGATATACTCAAGTACTGGAAATGAGATTCCAGCTTCCAGAGGCTAGTATTAAAAAACAAGGAACAGTGCAGCTTCATCCTAAAAGAGTCTGTGGAGGGAAAAAAACCATATTCTACTGTAGAGATGAACATGGCCCTCATCAGTGATGAGAAGTCTCAAAGCCTCCACACCTCAAGGTGAAGAGAGCCTGCTGAGCTGTGTCTTGTAAAAGAACGATTAGCCTTTCAAGGTCTTATATTGAATGAGATTAATCTCTGTCAATTTCAGTCCACAACTTCTTCTCCATCTTCTGCTCTACAGACAATTCCTTCTGCTCTAATTAGCTTTAGGTGTCTTATTTAACAAAATCATTTTAAAGGCCATTTTTAATCCCACTGTGAATAGAGACATGCACTCCAACAGTCTCTTGCATGCAGGCTGTTCAGATTTCCATTAACTGCTGTATCGTGCTTACTTCAACCTCCTAAGCTCAAAGTTTCAACATTTACAATAGTAAACAAACCAACAAAACAAAAGCCCCACCCAAGCAGGCAACTAAATGGGATTGTGAAGAAACACACTTCCCTATGTTGTTTGCTATCTCAGCTGAAGCTGGGAGAAATGTCAAGGATTGACAACACTCCCTTCCTGGTTCTGTTTAGCATATTTTGAGCTAACTCAGCTGTTTTTATGAAGACTAAAGTTAAGCAGCATTCATGGAGCTTTCCACAGACTCTGCTATCAAATGCAATACAACACATTCGCTCTGCAGTCTGGAAATGGGGAACACAGACTGCCCAAGAAATGATGCAGGAAGAAACACAGCTTCAGGTACTGCCCCTGTGTTGTGTTATAAATGGGGTGTTCTTTAAAAAGAAAAATCAGAAAATCCCTAAGACATGACCAACTAAGGGGTGCTGTTTGAAAGATGCTGCAGTTCAAGTTGTACAAACTACAGCCCAGTTACTTCAGAAATAAAATATGGTTAAAAAGTCAGAATTCTGTAGATTTTCATTAAGCAACTAAGATTTTCAGTTTGCACCCTCCCAGATGCCAAAGAGCCAAGCCTACTTAAGTTTCCAAAAGTTACAGTAGAGTTCCAAATCACAGCAAAGACGATCTGACAACCTCCTGCCTCCCAGCAGTAATAACATTTTTTCTGAATTTTTGGGAATTCAGCTCAGTGATCTAAAGCAGAAGAGAGTTTTTCTTTGTGTGGGCAGAAGGGAAGGATAGGCTTTGTGCAGGAAGGGAACTCCCTGAAGTGGCTCACCACTGGGTGGGGAAAACAGCAGAGCAAGACAAAAGAAGACATCTGAGGCCTGGAGAAGGGAAGAGGTGGGTCCATCCTTTTCAGCACTCTACAACCATCAGATTCATCTTCCTACAATGGAGACTTGTAAACAGAAAGGAAACTGGGATGTTCGTATAAAATACTCTCAAGTTTTGTTTGAATTCTTGAGCAGAACATCAACTTCTGGTTTCTCAAACAAAGCAGGCAGATCTAAAGACATGAAGTTCACTTTAAAATAACAGTGCTTTGGATATTTGTTATGGGAAGATGCCCCCTTGGTTTTCATCAGCCTTGGAGAAACTTAATTCTGATAGCTGCTATGGGACACAGATTCATATATATATATATATATATATAAATTTTTTTTTTGCTTCAATAAAATATACTCTGTACCATTTACACTTTCTTATTATTTTATTTCCAGTTTTTAATCCAGAACTGGACACCTGCCTTGCTGGAATTATTTACACATTTAATTTTTTTAAGCAAATCACCTTTTAAAGAGAGCTTGGACTAATCTGACATATCTAGGGTGTTTACCATTCCCCAAAGATAATTAATCCAGCTTTAGCAGCTTTTCAGACAAGCCACTTCATTCAGATTTATGAGTTCAGAAGCAGGAACACACTATCATTTAAAGTACAGAAGCTGATCTGAAGCTGTTTTTGTCAAGTAGCAGGCTCAAGGAGGCAGCTGAACCTGCAGCATCCAAAGGACTTTTTGACCTGGCCTCAAGTACTATGAGACAGACCCCATGATTTCACATATGTGCATAATGACACAGGCACACAATGCAGATTACAGGAAAAACAAAAAATCCCCAAAAAACACACAAACAAAAAAAAAGATACACTCCTTTTTATTACTATGGAAAGGGAAAAATTAAGTCTTTCAACCTCACTTTACTGCCCTCACATCCCCTCTACAGCAACAGTGATCTTAGCCTATTAAAAGGGAACAAGTGTCTAGGAATATTGATGGAAGGAAAGAAAAGTTTACAAAAACAAGACAAAGACAACTTGATGAACATATAACACTGATGGAACAACTGTATACAGAGACATTCTTCTGTATGAAATGTATTGAAACTTAATGCTGTTATTTATAAGAAAATACTAACTATAATTCAGCAAAAGCCAGATGAATAGTAGAGGGCAAAGCTTTGTAAGGAACAGCAGAAAAGAACAGGAAAAGAACTTCCAAAAACTGTTGGAAAGAACTGAGAAAGCCACATTCAAATGTGAGAAAAGAGAAGGGTCAGAAAAAACAGCTACGACCTTCACTTAGAAATTTTAAGTTTTGTTAGACTGAGACTTTAGGTTCATATTTTATGACTAGATAAAACTGAAGTTCTCATAAAGTCTGCAGGTGATAAATGAGTCATCAAAACAAGATTAAAATTATCTTACTAGATTAAAAAAATCTTTGCTTTTGCTTGTGTTATGGTAAGCTCTCTGATTTTGACAGATAACACAGAGAAGCTGAGGTAGGATAGGACCTGAAAATTAGAGGTCCAGATCAAAGCAGGGTCAGCTAGAGGAGACTGCTCAGGTCTAGACCTGGTTGGTTTTCAGTATGTCCATAGTCTCACTGGGAAACCTATGTCCATGTCAAATCAGTCTCACTGCAAAAAAAAAAACAACCCATAAACCAAAACAAACAGGCAAGCAGACAAAAAAAAAAAAAAAAAAACCAAAACCAAAACAAAAAAAACCCAAAAAAAACCCCAAAAAAACCCCAAACCGCAGACTCTTCTTTCTTCTGTTCTAATGGTAATTTATTTTGTGTCTTGTCATTAAATACAACTGAGAAGGGTCCAAGGCTCTTTTTTCTCATTCCCTCTCTCTAGACAGATACTTATAAATAGGATTCCCTCATGAGCTTTCTCTTCTCCAAACTAATGCAACAAGGCAAATCAGAAGTGAGTATGCTCTTTTAACAGTGAACTCCAATCTTTAGTATGACACCATGCAGTACACTTCATGAACCCATCTACCCTGACTAATGAGAGAGTTTACTTGCTGTTCTCACACTCAGTGCCTCTCAGCCCTGGAAAGTGTTCAAATCATGTTAAATAATAAAAGTATCTTTAAAAATGTATTTTGTCCCCATATAGAAGTTTTATGAGCTTCAGCTCTAAGGAAACCACACTCACAAGAAGCAAGTTTATTAATGAGTTGCAATGTTGACAACAGACAAGTCACAGCTATTCTAGCTTTTACTTTTCTTTTTAGTACTTTTAACTGCTCTACACAGTTCCAAATAAGGAACAATTATAGCTCTTCCATATACTAACTGAACATTAGAAAATCCTTTTTGCTAATAAAAATGTTTACTAAGGAACATGCACAGATGTGCCATGAAAACCCATACCTTGTGCACAAACAAGCATGCCAGCAAATTTTAAGCACAGGCTGGTCTGACACGTGCTTCTCTGCCCAGAATCACGGCATTCATAACCAGTGGGGTATCACACAAGACATGGACATGCAAGACCACGACTGCAAGTTCCTGATATACAGAAGTGTATGTTAGTTCCTGATATACAGTTCAAAAAAGAGGGGATGCAAAATTTATCAAAATCACAGAAATTTTGTATTGGTGCATCTTTTGCAAGGTGGGTGGAAGAGGAAGCTTCCAACTCCTGACCATGTTTTTAATCTACATTCATAATATGTAGTATTATGCTGAGTATTTATGTTAAAAATACTTACAAATTCTAATACATCTGTTCCTTGCTCTTAAAAGCTGATATATATTGATCGTATGTACAAGAAACGTATGCTAAAGTCTTCAAACTAATTTCAAAAATTCATTCAATGCAGACAGTGTAAAAATGCTATCTTGCACATAAACTGCAACATGAAATTTACATCAGATTTTATGCACATTAGCTTCTGAGTTCTCAAATTTTCAATTTGATTTTCAGCATTCTTTCATAATTTACTTTTTTAAAATAAGAGTAAAATTTATAGGAGCAGCTGAACTGACTGCATATTTACTACAGCAAATGCACACTGCCAGTATTTATTGCAGTAAGCAACTTCAGGGGACAGCAGGGGTGGAAAAACATAAAACAAAACCAGCTGTGATCTCATTAGCCAAGCTCATTATGTAAGACCTCATTAGGCACCATCCCACAACAATGTGAATAAACCCTATGGATACTGATGAAATGGAAGTGATCATATACAGAACTGTATAATCATATATAATCATATAGCTCTACAGCACACTGTCAACTTAGTAGTTGAAATTCTAGGATCCATTTGGGTAAGAGCTCCACTGATGCACACTGCAGAAAGCCCACAGTCAGGCTTTGCAAATGTAAAGCCTCCTCTGCCTATTCACTGCAGTATGAGCAGGAGCTCAAATACCAACAGAAACAACAGAGTAAGGGACATGGCACGTGTTGCCCACAACTGAAATTTCAAAATAGCTTCAGCATCCTTCCGTAGGTATGTTTTATGTTAGCATCATTTAGTACTTCTGCAACTTGAGAAATACAAACAATTTTATTTGGGGCTATTACATACAGGCTTCATCTTGATTTCTCAGTTTGTCTCTATCTTTGATTTGTAAAAAATTTATCCACTTTACCGTTTTGTATTAAGTTCTGAAAAACAAATGGGCTGTAATTATATGAAGTTTAATAAACTTCTGGTAGTTCCAGCTGACTTCAGGGGATTTTTTCCCTTTCTCCATCACCTTTGTAACATGAAAGATGAACGGCCCTGCTATGTGCAAACATTTACTGGCAACCTGGACTGGAGTGATCATCAGCTACTACAACCTCACTTGCAAGAATCACCTATCACGATAAGAAAAATTTCCTAGATAAAGCTCTTCAACTTTTAAAGCAATTTTTCAAAATGTCTAAGTATTTTAAGCTAATGTTGTAGGGTTTTTTGACTGGGCCATTTCAAAACGCACATGCAGCTTAGAAAGTTAAAAATATTCCCAGTTTTCTCCTCTTCTGCAGCAATTTTCACTTTCGCATTAATCACTTGGTGTTTGAGTGCTACAGTCAACAGGGCAATGCTGCACTATAATGGAGAGACCTCTTACATTATAAACTTCATTTTGCTGGGGTTTTTACTACTTAAAAAGTAAACTTAGGTGTTAAAATCTTTAAAAAACCCAGATATTTTTAACACAGTATTTTGCCAGCCCTCTCCCTGCCCACATCCAGAAGATAATTTCTTGGGCAGCCAGATTCATTGAGATACTTTGTTTTGTATGAAATGCCATTTAAAAAATAATAATGCAACATGACAGCTATGACAGAAATCATGTAGCAAAAAAGGTATTTTTTTGCATAATTAGTCCAATTTTCAACATGAATGAAAAGAATACTTTACATGAACCTAAATATATAAAATGATTCCTGAGAAACTAACTTGAAAAAGCAGCTGAAAAAGACCATCTTTCCTTTAAAACACAAATGGAATTTTCTACAGAGTTGATATGAGAAGACTTTCAGATGGCCACATGACAATACCAGCAGTGACGGAATTTCACAAGGGTTTAGGTGGCATCAGGCAAAGTTGACTGCTCATGTTCACATTTCACTCTAAAGATGTATGTGTATTAATGATCTAAAGACACACAATGATTTCCTCAAGGTTCCCAAATAATATACTATCTGAGAAGCCAACATCCCAGCAACTGACATTCCATTATACCACTATCATCCCTATTTTCATTTCCCTGCCCCTCCACAAAGAAAAGATGGAAATATAAGTAGAAAAAAAAATAAAAAAGTGTTCAAAACTTCTCAATGAAACAGTAGATAAAGGCCACCAATTAAGCTGAATACAAAAAAAACCTCCAGCCAAACCAAAACAAAACCACCAAAACCCAACAAACCAACCAACCTCATAAAAAAAGAAAAAAGCTGTTTAACAGCTGTTTTAGAAAGTGGATTAGTGTTACAAAACCATTAAAAGTTTCTGCAGTTTCAGGGGAAGTAAAGAAGACAAGATTTCTAAAAACGAGAGGTTATCCTTCCTTCTGTTATCCTCACAGAGTTTTACTCTGAAAAATGAAGCATTTAACCATTGTCCATTTCCATGACCTAACCTTGAAAAACACAAGTGCATGACCTAATATCAAATGCCATTAGTTGATTATTGAGTGAAGGATTTCAATTTACATAATTCATTCAAAGCAGGTTTACAAGTTTATACTGACATACCTGCTCAGTGACATGCTACTTTTGAGATACAGTAGTACAAAACTACTCTCTGTTGGCCAGAGGGAAACTTCAGCAGACACACTTGCTCAGATCACTGAGAAACTTAGGAGATTAGGCAAGTTCTTCTGTAATGAAGAAAAATCCCTTGTCAAGTAAAAGTATTAGACAGTATGTGAGAGATATTTGATTCTGACAGTAAACATTTTCAGGGCAATTAAGTGCAAAGAACATTCTGCTTGGAATGAACACAGTCCCTTAGAAATTGACGGTATCATTTGCTCAATACAAAGTGTAAACCTTAAAGATCAGATTTACTGTATTCCATGTCTTTTTCACTAAGTTATCAGAGATGCATAATATGACTCAATAAG
This sequence comes from Cettia cetti, assembly GCA_013401135.1. Lineage (NCBI taxonomy): Eukaryota > Metazoa > Chordata > Aves > Passeriformes > Sylviidae > Cettia > Cettia cetti. Next base: position 166,380 of record VZUI01040049.1, on the reverse strand, counting down.
GAACAGAAATATTCCTCTGGTTTAACTTTAATGACAGGTTTAAAAAAAAAATACAAAGAAAAATGGAGAAAAGGACACCTACTCAACACTACACTCACCTATGTCACCACGCACAATTAGGCAGTGACTGCCTTCCATGTAGAGAATGATGCAGATCTCCTGTTGAATAATAATTTTAGTTTATATATGATTTTTGCTTTAAAATCCATTTTGACATCTTCAAACGGAAATGCTCTGTAAGCTTAGAGCAGCCTTTAACAGTCAGATGGGTAGCACTTTCTTCTAAGGAACTCATGGTCCTTAAGAGACACTAAACTTACTTGTCTTAAGAGCGGAGGAACAAAAAAAAAAGGAGGTTATTAGATGAACATTCCACCTACTTGGCATACAGCCTCATGCTAAGAGACCACCTCTTGCAAGAGCAGAAAACACTTGCCCTAAGATGAGAAGGGTTGCTGATACCACAGCGAAAATGCTCAGCTTACTGACATCAGTGTTTACACATAGGGGTTTGCCGCAGTTATCAGCAAGTTACACCACTTCACCATAGAGGTTCAATATTGAACAATCCACACGCAGCATCAAAAAGTGTGACTCATGAATGTCCTCCAGTCACACTAGTTTTCAGAGTGGCAGGCCCAGAGCAGGTTGCCAGCAGCTGCGAGAGCATAGAAATCAATGGTTTGTACACACGTATGCACATAAAGAGCCTCAGTTTAAATAATTTTCCAGCATACATCTTTTGCAATTACACAAATGCTCACGAAAAAAAAAAAAGGTTAAAAACCCCCAAGTGTTAGTTAGCTCAAAACAAACAAACTAAAAAACCCTCCAGCTTGCTGAATCAGTGCAAGCGTCAAATGGTATCAGAAGTGATAGGGCTCTGATTCACATTTTCAGAGAAAAAAGCTGCACTGCTTCAGCCCTTCCAGCATCCTACCATCTGCTTCAACCTTCTTGCAGAGCCACTCACCCTGCAAAGAAGTTAACAGAAGAAAACATGACTGTGCCTGAGTCAATTCAGTTCAGTCGGCATCTTCACTTAAACCCACGTTTTATGGGAAGTTTAATTTGCCTGCCTGAGCTGAAGCAGCTCAAGTGCAGACATGTTCCTTCCTGTTACCTGCCCAGTGAGGCCCGAGAGCAAAGGGAGCACTCAGAGGCAACTCACAGTAGCAACATAGCTGAGGCCATCAGCCACAGCTCTGGAACTTCCGATCTTGTGCATCCACATGAGATTTGCCATTTAACAACAATATGCTTGTTGCACAAATCCTACTGGGTTAAATATGTCATTCAGCCTCCATTTTGCTTTCCTGTAACCTACAGAAACAATACCCCAAATGACCACGAGCATAAAGGGCTCTTATTTCTTTTGAATATGTATACCTAGCTAAGTGCAGTAAGTATGAAGCATGTTAGTTCTGCCTCTACTGCACAAATAAAGGACTTTACATACATGTAAATACAATGGTTCAACTGGCACACACAGCCAACAGATCTGCCCTTCAGTTACAGATGCTGTCTTTGCTCCCTGGAGAGGAATCTGCTTTCTAAGCTTTAAATGCAGCTACCTTGATAAATGAGTGCTAAATAGTTTGGGAAAATATACGTCCGTGTACCATTGGAAGGCAAAGGAAAAAACCAAAATGCAACACAAGGCCAAATTTACAAGAAAAAAGGAAAAACAGCTCAATAACTCAGTGTTAGGGTTAGAAAAAAGTTTCAAGGTAAAGTAACACACCAAATTTCAAGGACAAATTCAGTTATTTGTGGTGTCTCATCTTGAGCAATTTAAAATAGGTATAGTTTTTAAGAACAACTCAGCATAGCATCCCTCTTAGGACCCCAAAGTGCTTGCAATCATTCATGTTACATTTAATAAACAAGTTACAGAAATAAAACTGCTTGTTATTTGCATTCTCTTCCTTTGGAAAGGGAGGGAAGCAGACTTAATAAATATTTTGCCTGCCTGAAAACTCATGGTTTGTTGTTTTTCTTTTAAGCAAATTCTGGCTTATCTCTTTGAAAATGAAAAAGAACAGTGAAATGATAAAAGAAAGACGTGGCGATGCACTTTGAGTACATGAGAGATAAAAGTCAACATAGAGAAAGGAATAAAATCAGCTGAAAGCAGGAGGTGGAGAAAGTAGGCAGGAAAAAAGCACAAAAGCATAAACATAAAGAAAAAATATTACAAAAGGCATGACTCAATGTCAAAAGCTATACAGGCCAAGATGCATGACATGTTTGCTTTTGGAGACATGGGATTTGTTGACTCCGAGAAATATATTTCTTTCCTGGAGAATATTCTAAAGCACACGAGATACAGCTCTGGATGTATGGATGTCAAGAGTAGAATGGAAGTGAGGGAAATCACACTGAAGAAACAAACAAAGCCAAAGTATACAGGACAACTGTTGGCATGATGCTTTCCAAGAAACTAGCTGTTAAATAATCTTTCCAACATCCCCCCTTCCCAGTCTGTAACCGAGGAATGACTTGAACCATGAGAACCCATTTTCAAGTTTCCAAAACCAAAAGAAACAAAATAATTTATTTCCACTGTAGCAAAAAAGAACAAATATTTCCAAGAACATACAGGGTACCTTCCTCTCCAATGGCAGTTGGACCTTACGTTTCAGACACACAAGGCACATGCTCATTTAAAAACCACTTTGCCCCGCAGGTACACAAAGGATTGAAAGACATTTCTGTCATACCCAATGAATAGCTGGTTAATAACCAAATCAGCCAATAATGGCAGTGACACTTAACACTCAGCAAGCATGCGATCACTGATCAATAAACAGTAACTTCCCACTACTAGGAACAGACACAAGTAGAAACTGCTTGAAAATAGCACCCTTCAATAAGAGACTCCCCTCTTTTTCTAACATTAACAATCCTCTGCAGTTTAACCATCACAGACGTACTGAACACCATTCTCACAGTCTTTAGGTGTGGGTTTTAACTAGCCTTCAGAGGATGAGCAATAATTTTTCAATGCAAGAGCTTTCTAAAGACCAAATCTACCTTATCATTACAAAAATGAAATACCATTGCCACCCTCTACTTTGATTTTCCTTAGGAGAGTGCAAGTGATACAAAAATGACTCAAGACCAGTACACACACACAATTTGTACAGTTCTATTATATAAAGCCCAAGATTCCTCCCTGCTCCCAGACTGTCAATAAGAATAAGCACCAACTATATATGAAAATCCCTGACTAAAAATCTTGTCAATCACATATGGTTACACTGCAAATATTCCCAAAGATGTGATGGAAGTTGCAGAATTCAACTCTGGTAGAGCATGTAGCTCACAGTAGTGATGAAATCAGAAGGTGATGAGTAGCTAGCAGCTCATCCTGCTTTAGCAGTTCTGAATCACGCAGCTGCAAAGAAAATTTATCTCTGAAAGATCAAAGTGTTACATAAATAAATTGCAAATAGTGGCTTAATAAATCAGTTTTACAACCCTGAAACATTATACTTTCAACCCTACATTTACCTTCTGGTATCTGCAGGAAGTCCAGCAGGCTTCAGAGGCTGTGCTGAAGATGATGAGACTGCACACAGACAGAGGTGTCAGCCCACATAGAAAAGCTTTCCAAAAGCTTAATCATGGCAAACAGAATAGAGCAGCATCCAGTCCTAATGCAATACTATCAGGTTACACCTTTAATACCAGTTTAAAACCAAGAAAGTAAACACTTGCAGTGTGGATACTATCCTCTGTGTTATTTCAACTACTCAAATGATACTCAAGCAGCTTCATAATGCCTGCAGAAGATTTACATTTAGTATACACTTCTAAAGTAACCTGGAGCCCACTAATGACAATTCATCTACTGAGCTGACATTTAGCCACTGGTTAAGCACCTGCTGAGCATTTTTACTTTCTTTACTGCAACCACTATTGTTAAGATGATCTGCATTTAACAGGTACAATTTAGGGTTTGTTAATGTCCCTATCTTCTTGCTTGAAGACACCAAGTAATGAATTACCTCTGGTTTTCAACTGTACTGCTTAGCAAAACAATTTCTGGAGGCAGCACAGAAGCTTAGTTATAAATAATAGCTCTTATTGCAGAGAAAAAGTAATTTAAAGATATTTTTCTGCCACAAGTCAAAGTACAATAATTTAAGGCAGGTAAAGGAGCACTAACCCTTTAAGACAACTCAATTATTCTTACAGGAGGTGTTCTAGCAGTGTAAACTTCTTTGTACTTGGTTCCTAATTAAAAGTAAGTAAATAAAAGTTACATTATACTGCTCACATCAAGTGCCGAATTCTTTACTGCCATGTGTAGTTAATTTAACTACTACAATATTAGAGTAAAAATCAGTATATTTGATTTGCTGTCACTGTGTTCACTTTATACAGATGAAAAGGGCTACAGAGGAAAGGGCCCTAGAAGGATGCCAGCTTACTTAAAAAAAAAAAAAATACAGTCCAAACCTCCACGGCAAATGTAGCTTAAACTAAGACTAAACTCACATACAAGTTATCATAAAGTAATGCTGTTACCTAGTGGTGAAAAGCTAGGTACATGCAAAATTGTACAGCTCTTTTTTTTCTCCTTCCTTTGAATTCTCATCGACAAGCTATTAAAACAATGTCAAGAGAAAAAAAAAAAAAAGCCTGATTCATAAACTAATGAAAAATATTGCTTTTCTTGCATTCAGTTCTGTGACAAAGGGTCAGTATTTCTGCACAAGCCAGTTCTGATTCTCATACTGACAGACGAGGAACTTCATCATTTCCTGGTCATCCCAAACCTGCTATTTTACATTCCTCTTTCAACACCAGCAAGAGCTAGAAATCTGTGGTATAAAAGCAACTTCAACCTTAATTCTCATTAGTTTTCCAGAGTATAATAACCCAAACTGTACTGTGCACCCTTCAGCATCTTATCAGATCGTATTTTCAGTTATATAAATCAACACTACTGGAATTCAGTCAGCATTCTCTCCTAAATAAAAATGTTAATTTTGCTTTCAGCCAGCAAATAAATAACTAGAGGAGGAGAAGGAATACATGAAGACTTCAAAGTCACTTACTCAAATGCAAAGAAGAGTCCACTGGTGACCAAGATGAGAACAAGAGTCAGGTAGAAGACTCCAGTCTGTCGTGCCATCATGATCCTCCCATTGCAGAAGAATTTGTTTCTTCCAGGAAAAACCTCCCATTTTCTTTTGGGAACTGATTTCTTTTTCTTATGGGGAGACTCCATGGGAGACGAAGAGCTGTGTGTGCTGATCTGACTGTATTCACAGTCTTTCATGGGCCCACTTCCACCTCCAGGAGTCATCAAGAAAGAGTAAAATGTGGGGAGAGCCCCACCAAAAATATATACAAATATATATGTGCAAATATTCTTCTGGCTAAGAGAGGCCTTTCCACCAGCCCCAGTTAATAAAAAAACCAAATAAAACGATGAAAACTCTGCTACCAGACTAGCAATAGGTGTATCATGCAAACACCACTTAACTCTTCAGAAACCAAAGCTGTCATATCAGAAACGCTTGAGAGGGATCGATCCTTCCTTCCTCCACCAGTTACAAAACAACCACGTAGGACAATCCTTTTAAAAACAACTTATCACAAAGCAGGACAAAAAGAAAAAAAAAGTCATTACAAATCAGCTAGGCTCTCTCTCTCAAAAAAAAAAAAAAGTCTTTTTTTTGTCAAGTTTATTTTCAAATGGGAAGGTTTTTTCCTTCCCACGCACACCCTGAGAGTTTTCTCCGAGGGTCAGAAGGTTGGCCAAGGCAAGGTTTAGCAATCGAGTCTATCATTCATAGAGATTTGTTATAATCCTCCTTTGCGCAGCAGATTCCACTGCTAAAAATGACCATTCCTAAGACGTTCCCTCGAGAGAGACACGCGAAACAAATCATTAAGGGGGAAGGGAGGGAAAAAAAAAAAAAAAAAAAAAAGGCAAGTAAGAAACCAGGCTGCAACTCCAGCTTCCGAAAAACACTTGAAGCTCTCCTCTCCTCTTCCTGAAGCCGCAGTCCAGCGGGAAGCGGCCGCCGCTCCGCGCAGACCCAGGGGCGCAGGGCTCCCCTGTCAGCACTCCACAGCAAGGGATTCTCCCGAGCCCGTGGCAGCCCGGGGCACGGCCGCTCTCCGACAGACACCAGCGCCTCGGGAGCGGATCCTCCTCATCCTCCCTGCCCGCGCCTCCCCCTACACAACAGGTCCCCGCCGCCGCCTCATGCTCCCCAGCGCCTCGGCCCCGCGGGAGGGAGGTTGGGAGGCAGGGGACAGAGAGGCTTCGCCGCCGCTAGATCTCTGTCAGGACTTCTCCCTCCCCGCACCATCCTCGCCGCCCGGCTCAGCGCCGCCGCGGCCGCTCGCACCCCGCCCCGCCGCAGGCTCTCGCCCACGGCCCGCGGCGGTGCCGGGCCTCCCCCCGCATCCCGCCCCCTCCCCCGGTGCACGGCAGCGGCTCCCCGCCGGCGTCCCTGGCTTCGCTGTGCTCTGACCCCGCAGCAAGGTGAGAAAAACGCCCGGCTTCCCTCTTCGCGAACCAGCTAGCGGCGACTTTCTCTTCACCCTTCTTTACGAGCCTCTATCCAGCTTTCCCCCCGGCAGCCAGACCCCGAAGCAGCAGCTGCCACCACCTCTTCATTTTCAGGGGGAGGCGGTAACCACCGCAGCGCCGGCCGCCCGCCCGCCCGCCCGCGGGAGGAGCCGGCGGGGGACGGGACCACACAGGCGCGCACCCTCCGCCGCCCTCGGCCGGTCGGTCACTCAGCCGCTTCTCGGCGACGGGGCAGCAGGTCCCACGCACCAGCCAGCCCGGCCCGGCCCTCTCCCCGGCCACTGGAGCGCGGTGACTGCACTAACTCTTCTCCATGGCCACCTCCCCGCAGGCAGCCGCCCGCCGGCCGGGCTGGAAGCGCAGGGCAGCAAGCCGGGCAGCGGCTGTCCGCGCTGGAGCCCCGCTCCCACTGCCGCCGCCTCCCGCTCAGCCGAGCCGCCCCCGACCCACGCTCCGCTGAACCGCGAGCGGTGTGTGCCGCCAGCCCCTGGTGGCAGCCGCGTCCTGCTCCGCTCCCGCTGCCGGGCCGAGGGCGGGCGAGTCCCGCCAGCGAACGATGGGCACGGAAAAGCCCCACCCGCGCGGCCCGACCTAGCAGGACTCGTCCCCGCCCCGTGCGGTCTCGGACACGGCGCTGGAGACACACCTCTCCGCCCGCCGGGAGTTGTAGTTTCGTTCAGTTGTAGTTTTGAAGCCGGAGGTGGAACGGCGTCGCGCGGGACTACAAGCCCCAGCATGCCTTGCGAGCCATCCTGGCTAAGAGGGGCCGGGCCGGGCTAAGCTGGGCTGCCCCAGCGGCTCTCGGCGGGCGGAGACTTTGCCCGGCCTGGCTCGGCCGTACCCCGCATCCGTTGCCCCATGCACGGCCCCGCTTTCCCTGGGCAGTCCTACGTGCCCTCCTCCGCGGCGGAGGACTGCGTCCGGGTTTATCTTTCAGTCAGGCCGGAAGGACGGCGCTGGAACCCCTGATCCGTCCCGTCGGGAGCCATGCGGCCCCCCGCGTTCCGGGTCACCCGGTATAACTTAGGGGTGGTTCCTGTCCCACCTGCCCAAAGTGCTGGACTGCAGCAGTGCTGGGCCCCGCGCGGCTCTCCCTGCTTCTCCTGCATGCCAGTGCTTCACTGCTCCACCGGCGGCACCCACATGCTCCGTTATGCTGCTGGAATCACAGAGTCAGCTAGGTCGGAAAAGACCTTTGAGATCATCCAAACTATGAAGTAACACCATCTTGTCAACTAGACTATGGCACTTAAGTGCCATATCCAGTCTTACCTTAAAAACATTTATAGGGATGGTGACTCCACTACCTCCGTGGGGCAGTCCATTCCAATGTTTAATCACCCTTTCTGTGAAGAACTTCTGAATGTCCAACCTAAAATTCACTTGTGGCAGCTTAAGACTGTGTCCTTGTGTCCTATTGCTGGTTGCCTGAGAGGCAAAACCAACCTCCATCTGGCAAGAACCTCCTTTCAGGTTGTTCTAAAGAGTGATAAGGTCTCCCCTGAGCCTCCTGTTTTCCAGGCTAAACAACTCTAGCTCCTTCAGCCACTACTCCTAGGACTTCTGTTCATACCCTTCACCAGCCTTGTTGCCCTTCTCCAGACATTCTCCTGAATCTCAGCATCCTTCCTAAACTGAGGGGCACAGAACTGGACACAGCACACAAGGTGCTGCCTCACTAGTACCAAGTACAGGGGAAGAATGACCTCCCTGGTCCTGATACAGGCCGGGATGGCCATTGGCTGCCTTTTCCATGTGGGCACATTGCTGGAAGTACATGGTTTGTGCACGAACGCCGACATGTTCATACAGACCTTCACTGTGTCCTGACTTCATATCCCAGAAAGTACTGCACATCCCAGAAAGATATGAGCCATGAAGGGAAAGCTTTCCTATAAATGCCATCCTGCACCACGCCCTTCTCACATGGGCACTGGTGGCAGGAGTGCTTGCAGAAAGCCCAGGGAGGCTTCCCACAGTTAAGGCAGAACCATTCTCAAAGCTGCTTGCTGTTGTTTTTGCCTAGTATGTTCTCCATATGCATCCAAAGAAGAGCTGGTGATGGGTCTGGAGCACCTTATGATGAGCAATTGAAAGAACAGGAGTTATTTTGCCTGGAGAAAAGGAGGCCTGGGGAGAGTTCACTGATCTCTATAACTACGTGAAAGGAGGTTGTAGCCAGGTGGGGTCAGTCCCTTCTCCTAAATAACAAGCGACAGGACAAAAGGAAATGTCCTCAAGTTGTGCCAGGGAAGGTTTAGATTGGATATTAGGAAAAATTACTACACTAGAAGTATAGTCAAGCATTGGAACAGGCTGCCCAGGGAAGTGATGGAATCACCACCCCAGAGGTATTTAAAAGACTGTAGCTGTGGTACTTTGGGACATGGTGGATTTGGCAGTGTCAGGTTTACAGTTAAACTCAATGATCTTAAAGGTCTTTTTCAAACTACATGATTCTATAATTTTATGATCTGCAATGGGTAAGCAGGCATAAACCAGTGCTAACAAAGATTCATTTTGATTCATCTTTTACAAGTTTTGTAATTTACTAGCACAGCTGTGTAAGCTGTAGAGAACCAACTAGTTTGGGACATGTGGAGGAATCAATACAGTTCAGAAAAGCCAAAAGCAAACTGAGCAAACTTTTGTAAAAAGCTGAGAACAAAAGTTGAGAACAAAAGTTGATTACAATCACCTGCATCTCTCATGGCTGAATGTTGTCCTATCCTTCATCATTCTGTCCTAGGAGAGACAGCAAAAACGTGTAAGGATGCAGCTGAATTCTCAGGCAATGCGTTTTCTGTTTTTATAATTTCATTTTGAATTTTGAAATGGAATATTTATCCCTTTGATACAATAAGCTAATTCTTTATCCATAAACAGTGCCTGATAACAAAGGGATGGTAAGCTAATTCTTTATCCATAAACAGTGCCTGATAACAAAGGGATGGTGGAACAGTCTGACCAGCACTGGATAACTTCCCCTTCCTTGGAGGAAATGAATTACTCTGGTAACCAAATTACACAGAGCAGCCTGGTAGACACTCTCCTGATGATTCTACAATCCATTTTATTGATACACAGAAATATTTTTGGCATGACACATGGGAAAATATGGGGGATGTCTTCTGTAAGGTGTAAAGAAGTAGTTCTTTTGCAACAGGATGTAAAAATAGTTTCTGATATCATCTCTCACGAAAATGCATTGGCATCCTTATTCCACACATGTAATAGATGCTGCCTTCCCATCTTCTCCTCCTCTTGTAATGCCTGTTGTCAACAGTTTGCCTGCAATCTCATAACTTAGATATCACAGCATTTTTTATTCTTTGAAATCGTCTTTATAAACAGCTAATAACTTTTCTTTCTTTCTTAATGAATACAGCGCCTATGTATTCAGAAGGTTGCTGACAGATTTTTTTTGGTTCACTGACAAGCATTTTTAGTCTTCATCAGGTTTGTATTAGCATATTGCTGGAGCTCTATCTTCAGTGCTTTGACAATATTAATGACTGTATCATGTCAAATGGCACTGTTCTCTCCTGAGATTACGGAATATTTTAGGCATTCACAAATAGAGCAAATAGTTTCTGCAAAAAAGTCATTGTTGGCTTATCTTCACAGGTAGCACTCAGGCTAATTTCAGAAACACTCTTCAAAGGGTACACACTTGTAAACAATACCATCACCACATTCAAGCTGCTGTCTCATGCCACTGTCTTTCCTTGGGTTGTAAGACGCTGTAGTTGAGAAGTGAACCTCAGGCATGTGAACTGAGAGAAATACATCAAGGAATTTGAGGAGTGCTGGGAAAAATAATTCTAAAAGTCAAACTCAGAGAACAAACACACTTTTATTTTCAATAGTGAATCTATTTTGATTCTACCGGGATCATCCAGTCCTATACATTGTACTTTTCACGATAGCCTATTCTAGTCCCTAATCAGTACTAGAATTGCATTGGAATTTAAAGTACTAATTGTATCTTTTCTATCAATATCTCTTTGAAGTTTTTTTTTCAAAACAGTTTGAAACCCCCCTAGAAAAAGCACTAAATAGAGTAATATTTCACATGATTCAACATTATTTCTCCAAGTATTTATTGTTTATTCACATTACTGAAAATTGGTTTGAGGCACTAAATAGTTGAAATCTTACAGTAGGTAGGACAAATATTCTACTTTCATAAAACTTTGTAGGTTCATGTTTGCAGTATGTACTCTTCTGATTTCTTAGTTGTGACTCAGGTTGATCTCATGCAAAAGATGAATATGATGCAGCAATGTTACCTAGCTTAAAAGAAACCAAGACAATCTTTCTGTTAGGCAAATGCTAATGGAAAAGCTGTTGAAAATTCCTGTCTCTTACCCTATCTACAGTGTGGAGATGTCACAAGGGTAAATTTTGAAACAACAGGGAAGCTAATTTGCTCTGATATATAGACTATGTGTTACCATGCTTCATGGCAGAATCTGCTTGAATGTGTTGGAAGCAGTATCAGGAAAAAGGTTTAAGTGGTCAAATAAACACAAACTAGCAAACTGCAGCATCTTGGAAATAAGGTCTCTGTTCACCCTATATCCAACACTGCCAAATTGCTTTTTGCATCCAATCAGAAAAGGGGGATTATATAAACAAATATCTGAAATACTTGAAGTGTCAAATATTGAACTGAAAGTCCTGCTATTCTTACACATTGAAATAAGTTAGGGACTGCTGTGGAAACATTTTCTAGGCATATTTTAGACACCTTTCACAATAAATTTTGAAAAATAAATGAAAAAAATTCAAACAAAGTAGCAGTAATATCATTGCCATGCAAGACACTGACAATGTCTTGCATATTCCATACTTTCTGAATGCTACAGTACATCATACGTGCCAGTTTACAATGTTAAAATAAAAGCAAGTAATTCTAAGAGTTTTCTACAATGTACTTGTTTTTCTGACCAAATATTTCTCTCTTTTTGTCTGTACTTTTTTCAGAAGTTCTCTCTCTGCCATCATTTTAGAGTCTTACCAACTATTCATTTTGTGAAAATACTTAATTTCCTTGAAAAGGTTTTGTGCAAACTAGAAATATTACATTTCATAAGAGTTGGCAGGAACAGAGTGTGAGAATGCACATCAGAATCTCTCTAAAGAATAAAAAAATAGGGTTTTTTACAACAACGTGATCAACTAAAGCAGGTTCAAAAAGCTGTTGTGTCACTTAAGTCTTGCTTTTGAAAGATCAAGATGACTGCCATGTATTGTACAGCCTTCTAACAAAGTGTAACATATATTACTTCTCTGCAGTGGATGAGTTTAGAAGGCCAGATGAGCTTTTTCATGGTTAGAGAGCTTTTTCATGGCAAGTTCTGGAGACCAGAATCACTTTTGTGTTTACATTTATCCACTTCATGTTGTAACCATACCTCTTCATCGGGGTGGCTTTTTTTTTTTTTCCCTGTTTTGGAGCATTAGAAACACAGTTGTTTGTAAGTTAAAAATCTGAAATTGCCTAATCATATAAAGTCTGGAATATTTTGGTCTTTTTTCAACTTCTGACTTTAGCCTTCTACCTTATAACTTCATTGCTTTGGATAGAAATCAGAATCTATGGATATTTTATTTTTTTCCAGCAGAATAAAATGGGAATTCTCCTTAAAATGCAATTAAAATCCAGAAGTTTTTGGAATTGGCCATGCTTCCCTGATCAGTGACTGTTTCAAAAGATGAAGGTAGACTGCCTCCAAATCTTACAGTTCAACTGAAAAAATAAAGATGAGCATTGTACACATTTTCCAGTGTTACCAGTCACATCAAAAGTTCCCTCACTGGAGCCAGGAAATAATTTTCCTTAGTCTTCTATCATGTGTAGTAAAGTACTCTGCAGAAAGAGTGGAGCAAATTACAGTTTGTTTGATGCTTTGCTTCCCCATGAAGAGCCTTGTAGATGCAGAACAGCAACATTTAATAAGTCAGTACTATACAGAAATTTCTAATATCCTAATCCTACTTCATCAAACCAGTTGTTTTTCTTCAGTGGGCTTCCTCTTTAATTTTTTTTTTTTTTTAGGAATATGTATGGAAAATGAACGCAGCACTTCAGAGAAATAAACAAATTATGGTGGGTCATACCTATCTGCAGTCTTTATCTTTCAGTTTCTGGGTGTTTCCTGGCTGTTTTCAACTCCTTGCTGTTAAGCCAGGTCTCATTCTTTGTGTTCTGCACAATTACTATAAAGACAAGTGTCAGTGTGGGCAGTGGGTGAAGCAAGGTGGATTTCCACTCCCCATCACAGCCACATTGCTGTGCCCCATGATCCGCATGACGCTCCCAATGTGACACCAGCACCACGCACTGTGGCTAACGGGAGCCTGCCCACAGGCTGGCCAGGGGACAGCTGGCTGCCACCACAGGACCAAAAGTGAAGTGACAAAAGATGGGTGAGCGCTGAGCAGAGCTTGCAGCTCATCAGCACCAAGGCAGGAAGGCCTCTCTCGCTCCAATTTCCTTGTGCCTGAACCGGCTGTGAAGGGTGGCTGTTGCCCTGTCCTCTCCTCAGATCCTTCCACCCTCTCCCTTGCAGTTTCACCACGGCTTATCAGATGTCTTGCAGAGCTGTCTTGGTACAAGAATATCAGCAGAAATTAAAAAAAAAAACTATTCACTTTTTTCTTTTTTGGCAAGTTAATTTTCTGCTGCTATAACATGCTGAAATGACTTGGCAAAGGACATGACAAAGCATGACAAAGGACTGCAACAAAGGAGGGGCAGGAACAGAATGCCCAGAGAAAGGGAAGTGAAAGAGGAAAGAGCTTTCCTCTTTAAAAAAAATCTATTATATAAACTTGAACATATATAAAGGGGCAGAGAGTAGGACTGTTGACAGGTGTTGGATTGGTCTAAGCTGCCACTGAACTTCAAGTGCAACCAGATGTGCTCATGGAGGTATTCCATAGGATGCAAGAACTGGCAAAACATGAGAGGACACAAAATGCAGCTTAAAGACAGAAAAGGGAGAGCAGGACCTTTGAATCCTGAATCCCATAGTGATGGGCTGTTAGATAAGCCAGCTCATCGTGACTTGCCCAGGGTGGTAGTACATCACGCCCAAGTACTTTAAAAAGCGTTGGCATCAGTTTGTATTTCTTTCATTGATTTTCTAGAAACATTTAAAAAATATAGTTAAACTTGAAGCCTCTACTTTCTTTCCCATTCAGCTGAGCAAGTTTCAACTTATTCTCTGTGAAGAGAAGTCCGGCTGACACTTTAAACAATTGCTAATTCTGTTCCCAGGAAACGAAACAAAGAACAATAAAATACACACCTACAAAGGGTTATGCAATTAAAAAGATGCTGTCAACTACAATTATTTTAATTAAACAATTAACGTAGTAAAAATGTTTTGATAATGTTCTTTAACTAGTATCTCCTGTTTAAAAAAATATCCCATTTACAGGTTTTCATTTTCCCTCCTGTTCCGTGCTGGAGGCTATAGAAGTAACTGTACTTCTGGTTGACAAAACAACAATTGCAATATGTTCTGGTTTATCTCATATACAACCTTTTTTGCCCCCCTCTGTGTATATTTCCTTGTGCCTCTTCCTTCTCCTTCTCTGCTGCCTCAGTAAACACCCACTCACAGTAATGTGGGAAAGTAGGAACTTACGCTTTGCTGTGGAGTGCAAGAAAGTGACTCCTTCCAGCTTATGTGGGAGCATGACACTCATTTTGAGAAAAGCCTTCTTCATAATACTGTTGTGGGCTGGTTCACTGTTTTGGACTACACATTTTGAGCATTTACAGAAGAACCGTCCATTGCTATCAGTGGAACACATCCATGATGTATATGGATTAACACAAAATACATAAAAGTTTTCCTGGAGGAATCTGGCAGTTAGAGATGTCTATGAATCCCAGAGTGGGGCTACCTGCATTATTAAACACTTAACTAGGCCATCTCAAAATGGAGCTATCTGCTTTTGAAAATCTCTCCATTGTCACATTCAGCATCATTAACTGGGAAGATTTAATATTATATAATTGCTTTTCTCTTGAGCCTTTCTTTTCTTTCCCTGCCTTCCACTTGGTTTTGTGAGTGTTCTAGACCTGCCCTCCCTCACTGCATATACTTTATTTCAGCAAACAGCAATATTGGTCTTGGGTTTCATACCAACCCCTTTCCCACCATAAAACAATGAGTAAAAAGAATAAGGGAGAACAGGTCATTTTACTCCTCTCAGAGCTATTGTTTTCAGGACAATAAGCCAGGACTGCTGCTCAAGAGTGCAGCACTGCAATGATTGAATTAATTTCAAATTTGGAAAGCCTGGGTTCCTTCCCTTCCCCCTCAGCAAACAGGATTAAAAAAAAAAAAAAAAAAAAAAAAAAAAAAAAAAAAAAAAAAAAAAAAAGTAGTTCAGTTACTTGGTAATTTATACTCTGTGGAATCTGAATATTCAATGAGCTCTGTGTACAAAAGACTAGATATGACTCATGAATCATATGGCTGACAACACTGCAGTAGAGAAAGGAAGTCTGACAATCAACAGAAATGTGATACTGATCATACACAAATGTGGTCAGAGACATAAAACAAAAACATTTTTTCTGCTATTTTTGTTCATGTATTTACTATAGTGATCATTCTTATACTTCTGTGAACACTTAAATGGACAGAATTTGCTCAGAAGTGTGTGCCCAACTAGGTATGTATTTATGGAAGCAGAGTTTTAGCAATTACTTCTGCTACTAATACAACATCTTCTGATGGAAATCTTTCACTTAATAAATGCATATTCCATATGGAAATCAACATAATGGCTCACTTTTAAGTGTTCTCAGAAGTTTGTCTTCTTCAAATATGCCCATGTGGGTGTCACCAGATCTATTTTTTCCTGTAAGATTTATTAACCTTATTTTAACCAATAATTATTCTTAAAAAAACTTAAGAACTGCTTATAAGACAAGCTATGGGATTATTTTTATGGTCAAGAGAATGTTTTGGCCAAGGTTCTGAGAATGAGTGTCAATACATTAGAACATATGCTTTTTACACCATAATAGGAGAATGAGTTTATAAATCTGATTTTTTATAGAGTTAGTTTAACCTAACTCTAGTGCTAATCTATTAGCATTCATATAAATTAATTCTGATGAGCAAATGGCAGTCTGGAGTATAATCACATTTTAAACCAATAAAACTGTAACCAGCAAATAGAGGAAAACTATTCTGAAGTCTAAAGAAAATTATTCGTGCAATAAATAATATGCAAAGATTAGTCTTGGAGGCATTCTGAATTGGTATATTTTATTTGATTAAGAGGAGTGTAGATATAGAATACCAGAGGGAATAAAACAGGAAAAAAAATTAACTTTGAGATACAAACATGAACATTTATATGCAAAAATTTATTAAGTGGGGTTTCATATAGAAGAATGAAGTCTTCCATGAGGAGAGTGACTCCTTCATGCAAACAGCATCAGCCTTGATGCCTCAGAGATGGTGAATACTTGGTAAAGTTGATGGCTGAATCTTCAGGTGGCTACTCAGAGCTGAGGACTAGGGACAGAGGACATCAACACAGAGAAACTGCGGGTGGATTTTTAGGGACACCACACTCAGAAGGAACACCTTGTGAGGGGAAATAATCTGTAAAAACTTGCATTTTTTTCCACTTCTGAAGATAACTGCAATTAGGAAGATTTCTTCCAAAGAGAAAATCTAACAAAAAGCAAATTACTGGCGGCACGAAGGGGCAGCTCACAGGGATTTATGAGAACCCAATTTAACTTCCCTTTTTTTTTGTGATTCTCTCCATCCAAGCCATCTGGCACAGACTAGCTTTTGGAACACAGGTCAAAGCTAGGGCTTTCCTAGCGGACTGGCTCCATCCTTTCTTCACATTCACAGAGCATATTTTAGTGCCAAATCCATCCCACGCTGTTTCTATCTGCATGCCACAGCCCTGCCTGTCATGCATTATGCACAACGCTCAGCAATTGTCTGCTCTAACCACAGTCCCTCACCACAGCAGGTTGCTCAGAATGAGCCTAGCACACATCCGTCACCTTTGTGCAGCCTACACTACAAACACACCCCACCTCCTGTTATTTGCTTTGCTTGCTGGCTGCCACTCTACCTGTTCCTTGTGCAACAGCTCAAGAAATCATGACAGCATCTCAGACCTCTCCTGAGCTTGCCTGAGCCAGATCAGCCAACTCTAGATATCACATCTCAATAGCTTGGCAAGAACTTCTAGACTTATATGAAATGCATTTTTTTCAATAACTTCATAACTTATGAGGTTTTGCATCTTGAAGACTAACGTTCCCTGTGGCACCATGTTATGGTCTGTATTTGGAAAAAGCAGCAGATAATCAAAAGCTCTCTGCATGCCAGATGCCTGTCTCAGAGTTAGCACCTGCCATTCAGCAAGAACTGGCATTCTGGGCAGCCATGCATATTCAGGAGGCATCTAGTACAGATGAGCTTCAGCAAATCCAAGGTGGGTCTGTTTTCAGTAAAGATCTTCAAAGCCATTCTCCATAGCTTATATCCCTACATAATCTTCAGTAACACTGAAAATATTGATAGCTCTTTGCCCAGTGTGGACTCCCCATTGCTAGGAACAAAAGACAGGATTCACATTCCCACAGGATGTGTTTATGCAGTTCTTACAACTACACGGAAGAGAAAAACTATCAGTCATTTTCAAGTCTCTGCTCTTCCAGAGTAGGTAGCTGGCACTCTCTCCCCCACTGCAGAACCTCAGCTTCTGCAAAACTGGAGAACTTGTGTTTATTTCAGGCATTGCTGGTTTGTTTGGTTTTTTTTTTACCTTGGATGAAGTGTCCGTACCCAGTCAAGATGCACACATGCTGTGTTGTGAGGGGCTGTACACTCAGCTGGTTGACCACATGGACTGCCAGGATTCATGGAATGTCAATTTTTCAAGTTTTGTGAGAATCCCTATGACTGGATACATCCCATGTATCCAGGGTTTGGTGAACCCTTCAGTATGGAATAGCCTGGTAAAATTATGTCTTTCAGTCTATCTATATCTATCTCATCAGTGCTGCTGCCTCTAGGCAATTCTGAGCAATTCTGGGATGGTAGGCAAATATGTGTTAGCAACAACACAGCCTCACAAGCACCACCTGGGTCTGTAGGGCAAGAAAGGCATTACTTTAATGAATGTTCATTCCAACCAGAGCTTACAGGGCATAATTGTTCTCTTCATTCATGTCCAAAAAAAAAAAAGGTACTAATTTCTTTCCTTCCTCTGCACCTTCTCAAGAAGACAAATGTAAGTCGCAAAAAACCCAAAAATATCAATCCTCCCACTTCCTTTTCCCACCTCCTTCCAAACTCATGAAAACTACCAGTTTATCTCTTCTCTCCACCAACCTACCTGAAGGATACAGCTCTCCATCTTCTTATGCTTTGTAAGATTAGCTCCTCCCTTGCCTCTGAGAAGTTAGAATGCTCTTTTTGAAGGTCAGTGATCAGGCCTGTATCTTGAAGGGCTCACACAAAAACAAACCCAAAACTCTTTTGGGCAGATCAACTGTATCTCACTGCTTTGTTCCTGCTCCATATTCCTGCCAGACAGAGGCAGCTCACATTCCCTACTATCCCTCTCCAGGAGGCCAGCTATAGAGCTGAGACCAAGGAAGAAAACACCTGCCTTCAAACACCTCCCTCAAAATGGAGGGCAAGCAGAAAATGTTAAATTAAAACATATTGTACAATACATGTAGATCTAAGTACTTCTCACAAGTAGAAGAGTTCATCATAATTAACCCCCTTGAATTAAATAAACCCAAGTACTTACGTGTTAAGTCTCCATCTAGTGTTGCTATGCAGAGACCACTTCAGAAAAGAAATACTGGATTTGGCCACAATAGATAAAGGATGCTCGGGCTGGAAGCTGCTTGGGCTAGTTCTGTGTCTTGATGGGCTTCCAGAACCCCTGTGGCTTCTCCTCGGATGGAGCTTTCACAGGTTGAAAGTTGCTGTTAAAAGGAGAAGGTGCCAAAACACGTTTTGAAGAAACACTCCATCGTATATGACTAGCAGCCAAAGCCACCAGCAGTGCAGAAGCATGTCCTCAATAGACACTCAAATTTCTTACACCGGGAATGAGAGGACATAGCTACTGCACAGCAAGAAGACAGAAATACAGCTGGGGGGGAAATAACTTTCTCATGCTAGGTGAGGATTCAAACCAAGTTTTAATTACAATGGCATACAATTTCCTTTTTTGAAGAAAAGGAAATTTTCACATTTCCTTCAAGAGAGGAAGGAGTCCACTGGAGTGACAAAAGATATTGTCCAGATCTTGCAAAATGCAATTAAAATAAAAAAATCAAAGAGAAGTGTTGTGATTTCTAAACATCATGAAAATAAGAATATTCTTTTTGAAAATGCTCTTATAGAGAGCATACTCTTTTTTCAGTAATAATTAGAATGCTTTTAATGGTAAGGCTTTTGAATTTTGAATATTAACACACTCTTTTGAGCTTTAATTAAAAAGTTGCTACAATTTATAATTTTGTAAGTAAAAAAGCAAAGTTCCTTCCATCCTTAGGAATGCTATTGCACTGTATTATTCTTTATATAGTAAACTATTTGAAATTAATTTTTTCAGCGGAACATACTACATTGTTGTCCTAACATTTGGGAAAGCAAAATAAATTGTATTGACCAACAAAGATCTCCTTAAAATCTGAAACAACTTAGCTCGCTGGAAGAACACTGAGAAATTGTGCTTGCAGCTGCCATTGTTTTGGAAGGCCTGCTGGATGCAGTGGTAGTGATGTACTGCTTGGAATGAAGAAAAATTAGATCACAACATACATGACAGGGGCCCATCATCTGCATGGCCAAGTGCCACTTTTATGCCCTCCAAAAGCATTTTCTGTCAGATCATTTTGTCATGTCTTTGTCCACCCAGAACAATACATGTCACAACCCTGGCATTTATAAAGTTCAGAATTACACTTTTATTTTCTGTCAATGTTGAAACTAGGAAGACTCTCTTCACTTGCTACTTTCTTGTCTGCTTCATATCAGACAGAAATACCCTTTTCTACCCACTTTAAGAGGAAGGGAGAAAAGAAAGGAGGGAGTGAGGTAGCTTTCCTCCACACCTGTAAGTTTCTGTGGCTTCTTCTGAGCTGAAAACATTTTAAATGTCAGATGTTAATCAGAAACTCTAGGCTGCTTAGTAGCATCTGTGCCTCCTGGTTCTACCAAGTTGACCTTCCAGGTTCAGTTGATCATTCATGTCCTCCAGGGGCTCCTATATCCTGTAACAGGGCAAACCATTCATGTTTGCCCACTGGGACATTAGTTTTAATAAAATCTGTGTGATATACATACGTACATATGTGCATGTGTACAAACTCCATATCCCCATGCACAAACAGAGCAATGACCCTGTCTGACCTCCCAACCTGTCAACTTTTCATGGGACTGACAAAGCACACTTGTGAGCTACCTCCTTACTCAAGAGTTTATTATAAGATCAGGGCCGTAGTTTAAACCAGGTATCATAAGCAAGAATACTCATACTTTCAGTTCAGTGAATGTGACAATGTGTTCTTAAATGCAGTATTCCCATTTCTTTCTCTAGTCCTCTCATTTCTAGAGAATCAAAAGCACCATCCAACGAACACAGAAGGAGATGAGAAGTTAGCTTTAAGTTCTATTTTGGCTCTAAAATCAAAGGCCTGTTTAAAGCCTAATAAAATTATAGACTCAATCTACCATTAATAGCATGCATGGCGCCAGTGTAATAAAAAATGGAAATTCATTGTCCGAGAATGATTTATGAAGTCCAGTAATTCATGTCAGATTTTCCACACCGTTGTGATTCTCAAAAATCTCAGGTCCAACTAACTCACAGTGTTCAGTTAGACATTGATCCTTTAATGTGTGTGTGCACTTTACTGATTTTATTTTGGCAAAGTTACAAGTATGGAAGTAAGAGAGAAAGAGAAAGAAAAAGTGCAGTAAAATATGCAGTGATATTTCTAATCTGCTTTGTATGTGGTGTTTTTAAGATATTAATTTCATCTTTCCATCCTCTGGGACAAATGACTATGGAACATGTAAATTTCTGAAAAGATGCACAATTTTTAATATTGAGTTCAGCAGATTATACAAAAATTAGATCTGAAGAAGCAAAGATCAGATTTAAGGACCATTTTAATATACATAATCTATACAAATAATGCATAAAAAATATTAGCCTATTTTTGACCATTTGTGTCTCTGTAGTGGTATTCCAAGTGAGCTTAGTGATTTTTTTTTTTTTACACTGTACATTTAGTTTTAATGGTATGGCTCTTCTTCAGTCATCAATAGGGAGCCTTGTTACCATGGTGACAGACAGATGGATTAATGCAATGTTTAGGGAGATGCAGTAGTGCCAAATTTTTATATATACGGTAAGCTGTAATGTACTGTATACACAAGAGGGCATGCATGCAGAAAATTTCAGGAACAGTCTTCCATGTGCATGGAGTGTCTTGACACAACATTCTCACTATCTTCTGCCAGAAAGTGACCATCCATCTCCCACTTTATGCTCTTGAAGAGTACCCTCTTGGAGTCACAGACTCCTTTTGCTTTGGAAACTTAAACTGAGTGTCTGATGAGGCCTGTTGGAAAGGGCCATGTTCAACACCTGACGTGTCGGCTGCATGAATTCGGCCATGAAGCTGCCAGTCATCTGGGAATGCCTGTCTATAATCCACTCCTTGAAATGCAGCCTGACATCTTCAGCTGACACCTTTCCATTTGCCTCTTTACTTTATTCACTGCAGGTCTCATTAATGAGAAAGAAATGTGAGATATACAAAAATCTTTGGGTTTTTGCAGAGCACAAACAGATTGCGTGTGGAGTAATCCTTCTTAAAACTTTCACACTTCCTTTACTTTTAAACCTTTAATGACCTGCACCTTCCTCGCCCATCTCACTCCCTTCCCTAGAGCTGCTAATGAGCTTTCCTGTTTTCAGAGTATTAGATTAGCAGTTCATGTCTCGCAAACACCCTCAGATAGAGATGAAATTAATACAGGAAGAAAATGTGTGACAGTCATGCTATGAATTCCTGTCATTCAGACTGTGAATTCCCCAAGCTCATAGAACTAGGAAATTATGCTAGTTGCATATTATTTTATTGTATTTTACTTTATTTGCTGTCCAACCATTGAATCATTCTGTCATTGCCAAACATCTTCAATGCAGAAACCTCTGATAAAATGCTACTGAAAAGTCAAGTAATTTTAAAAGACAATTTGACCTGCCAAGTGAAATTCTGGCACAAACGTGGTGCTCTTAAAAATATTTCAGATGTGAAATCAGAAGTGTTTTATCCAGAACACAATGGTAATTTATGTAACAAGACTAATTTAATAAGAAATGTTTTCCACCCATCTACACAAAGTGATAATTACAATTCATCAGGAACCTAGCCTAGTATCAGCTCTCCTTCCAGGCCTTTTTAGATTGTAATATTTAACTATAGCAATTACACTCTGTGAATGACTGCGAAAAGGGCCTTTGGATATAATTGCACTGAAGCCAATTAGGAAAAATATACATCTTCTATTCCTGACAATTAATTTTACGGCTGGCTTTCTCAGCAGGTGATGTACTACTAGCATACATGAGTTGAGTTTATGGTGGCCACCTCCCCACAATAAATGAAATGCCAGTCCAGTTTCTCCCTCTGCAGCACATGCCACTGTTGAGGGTACCCAAACTGGTGTCACTGGCCATATGAGCATGGCCAGTGGCATGGGGTGGGCACAGCAGCATTCCCACAGGCACATGCTGCACAGCAGCTTCTGAGGGACCCTCTGCTGCCCAGCAGCACACCCCTCCCACCCTGCAGCCACCATGGTGTGAGGTTTTACATCAGAGCCAAGCTTGAAGTTACCCCTGCCCATGAACATATTCATGGAGGAGTCAAACCAGACACCCAGGTCTTGTGCAGCTTCCTTCCCAAAGCAGGCTCAAGCTGCATGCTCAGGGAAGCTCACTCATGGTTTTAGCCTCATGAAATCTCCCTTGAAAAGAAACTGTACAATCTCTCCAGCCAGTCTGATCTGAGCCTGACTGTCCTTGTGGGAACCTGTCTGAGTTACTAACAAAGTCATGTCCCAGAGCCACAGCAGGTAACACACAGGATGGACAACTCTATCTATTGGACTGTCACTGAGAGAGGCCTCCTTCGTCTCACCAACCATAATTTTAGAACTTTCCAGTTCTGGCCACGTGGGCCAGGAGCAGATTTTTCTCTGTAGAAATCCTGCTCCCAGGCTGTCACCCAGCAGAACCTGGTCAGATGGTCTGGTGGATTCAGGATTCCTGCTGCTACCTCATGTTGCAGCATCCAGTAAGAGCAGCTTGTGAGACCCAAGCACCAGGCCATGCTCTAGTGACACCATGGAAATAATAATTAACTTTTGCTGTTTCTTTTTTTTTTTTTTTTCTTAATTCAGTTAGAAATACTTTTTTTTTTTTTTCCTGGACAATAGTAGAGATTTTTCTAATATGGTACCGCAAAGTAACTATTAAAAGTTCTATAATGAAACACATACTAAGACCACTAAAGATGTGGTATCCAGTGAAACTCAAAAATAACTTGTAAACATATTTGCTAGGTCTCTAAAGACAGTAAGAATACCACAGGAATTGGGAAGGGATCTGTGATTTTCCTCTCTAGTAAATGTGGGCAAAGCCAAACAGATATAGGCATATTTTACTTTCCAAAACAGAGTATTATAAACACTGAGCAGGTAATAAAACATACAATTTAGTAAAGGATAAGAACAGAAAACAAGTAGATACAGGCATATGAAAGAAGACCCTCCTTAAGTGTTCTCATCTCCACAGCCCCACCTGAATTCTGTCCAAGGCCTATGACAGCCTTGATATGTTATTAACAGCTCTGAAATCTGTAGTATGCCTCTGACCAGCCATAATGTCATCATCCACAAATGCTAATTTGGGATTTATAACTGAAACTCTGGCCAACAGGGCTTTTGCCATTTGCTGAAACGTGGCCAGGCTGTGGCCATAACAAACAACGCTGCTGTGGTCTCTGCAGCATGCCTGCACACCCAGTCTTGTCCAGAGTTATGCCTCACATGTGCTCCTCAATAACCAAATGTAGAAGTGAAATTAAGGAAGAGTGTTGCATATTCTGTAGAAGCAAGCTGCAGTTTAGAAAAGCATCTCTGGGGCTGGGTAGGTGGCCAGAAATCTGGAAATCCGGGCTCTCTGCTCCTGCCTTTGCTGGAGAACCACAGCAAAACCTTGCGCAAAAAAATCGCCTCATCACCTCTAAAACGAAAAGGACCCATCCATAAGTGGGTGCAGCCAGCTCAGCCAGTATTTTTTATGTGTCTTTTGAGTCTCCATGCAAGGCTATTCTTACAATTGTGAGTACATTTGACAAGTGAGCACTGCCTTTTGTCAGAATTTCTGTAATTAAAGTCTACACATCACTATTCAGTGACCAGATTTCTGCTGCAGTGAGACAAGAGATCTGAGGACAAACTCTCAACATGGGAATTTCAGCCACCACATCCTTAGGAGATGCACAACGGTAAACAGCTAATTATAAAAACAGAGGTTTCTGCAGAAACCAAATCATAGCTAGAACACTTTTATTTCTTGTCCAATCAACTAGAAAATTGTTTGGAAATATATAACTGGTTTCTTCATGCCCCTTCCTGTAGACAGTGGTGATGCTGCATGGTGCTTTCAGGAATATCAAAGCTGCCATAAATAGAGGAAATGACCCCAGTGAGTCAGGCAGAGAATAAAGCTCAGGAATCCTGAGAGCCAAAGGGTAGCTCAACTGCTGCATTTTTTTCTCTTTCCAAAACCAGTGTTCAGCTCATTCCCAAGTTCTTTTACATAATCCCGTCCAGTTACTGAACATGTCAGTTTAACCAGTATTCAAATCAATCCCCTCTATGTTTTGAATTGCATTTTCAAATTCCAAAAAGGATTCTGTGTCTCAGGTGCCAACATTTTTTGCAGCGGCACTCAAGACTTTTGACTATATAAATCAGACAGATAACTTAGTGAACAAAACAAATTACTGCCTTTATTATGTCCCAGCCAGCTTATCAACTAGCTTCTTTGCCTCTCAATACCTAAATTGCAAACTTGGTCCTGTCAGTGGAGATGGCCAGGTATCACTGCACAGTCCT
This sequence comes from Cettia cetti, assembly GCA_013401135.1. Classification (NCBI taxonomy): domain Eukaryota; kingdom Metazoa; phylum Chordata; class Aves; order Passeriformes; family Sylviidae; genus Cettia; species Cettia cetti. Next base: position 141,588 of record VZUI01040049.1, on the reverse strand, counting down.
GCACTGGAGAGGAAGAAGAGCAGGAGACACACAGGCCAGGACTGAAATATCTCACAGCATTATGTTAAGAAGTTTGCACACTGGTGTTCTATTTCTTGATAGAGCTGCTTATTGGCAGCAATGCCACGTGTTTGCAAGGGTTATAAAAATCTCTTAGGGAATATATTTATGCTAACCTGTTTCTTTGGTTTTATTTTAAAGTTTATTTTCTTCCTTGTGTTCTTGCTTACTCTCCACACTCCTCCCTCGCCAATACTGTACAAAAATATGAACTCCCATAGGAGGGGCACCATGTTACCAATTTTTTGTTAAAACCCAGGGGTTGATATAAATTTCCTAACCATAATATCAGGATCACAAGTGGAGATTTACACATCCTTTGAAATGTAAAACTTTGGTTCCCTCTCAATGTCTGCTTTTGGCTTTCCAAGTTTTCTGCAATAAAAAGGAAAGAAAGCATTATATTCAGTTATACAACAAGAAGACATTATACATTAATATTGTAACCTAAATGAACACAATTCTGCTGAGTATCTCTTGGGTTTTTTTAAAACAAGTAAAATTTACAACACCAAGAATTTAAAGTTATTCAGAGTGGATTTCATGGTCTTTATGCTCTACTTTAAGTCTCTGTGAATGATTAATAGAGACAGATATGATCTGACTCTCTTAAATATAGATTCTTGGCATTGTTCAAACCAGGATTAAATAACACCATTTAACCTTTCTCTTCTCTTTCTTCCTGGTTCTGGAAAATTTTGAAAGAAAGTGATGTCTTGATTGATGTGAACTGAAAAAACTATCCTGAGAAGAAAATACAGGATTGTTACCATCAAAGACACAAAAAATACAACAGACACAATAACCTAATTGTCTCTCATAGTTCAAGGATTCCTCTATCTGATGCAGTGATGGTCTTGACATCAATTACAATCAAAATGAGATGCATGGTCCTGTTTTAGTTTTATGCATTCTAATAAATTTAAATATATAAAAAGTAATTTCTTCTTTTCACGTTGTCACTCTGCCGTTTTTCTAAGATGCCCTTCTCTAAGCTTTTCCAGGAGGTTTTGTTATTTGTGGCAAAGTCTAATTCTATTCCAAAGCTCCAAAGCACACAGAGGATTTTGGAGTACTTTTTCATGGGAAAAAAGAAGACTAGAGGAAAGGAGTCATTTACCTGCTGTCCAGATTAGGAAAAAAAAAAAAAAAAAAAAGAGTTAGTGATGGGCTCTCTGTGCAAAATATTGTTTAATTTAAACAGCACATGGTCTATTAGGAAACAGCTTTGGAATGGTTTTTAGAAGTATCATGAACAGGAAGTTTCCCAAAATACTAATTTTATGCCTAGCAACCCAGTCCCTAAAATTAGATCCTTAGCTACATGATATAAATTATGTTAAAAGATACAAAGAAGGAAGCTGGGGAAGAAATGCTTCGTTTGGATTTATTTACATTCATTGTTTGCTGTTAAAGTACTGACTGTTATAACTAAAAATACAATTTACCTGTCCATACTGAATCTTAGTACATTGTTTGATAGTGATAAAATTAGGTAGCACATTAATTTACATTCATCAGCAGTTGAGAATTAGGATGGCACGGAAATGAAACAACCCCAAATATATGTTCTCATAGTGTGAAGAACTATTTACATAACTTGAAAAAATGACAATTTGGAACAAAAATATGCACTTTAAACCAACACCGTTCGTCAAGATACAGCTTACTAAAATTCCTGGGAATTAAGACTGCCTTCCAGTTTTACTTGGTAAAGCTCACTACGCGATCTATCCCAGGGACATAAAAAAACAACCCTAAACCATGAGCTTGCTACAAAAGACTTGATTTAAAAGAGGCTTTGACAACTTTTTCCCCCGTTCCCTCTGCACGATTTGGGCTCCGGGAAGCCGAACGCGCCCCGAGCGGCGGAAGATCTCCTCAGGGGCGGCAGCTCCGCCCGCGCCCGCGTTGCCGCCGGATCCCGCCCGGCTGCGCGGCCGCGGAGGGGGAACAGGAGCGAAGGCGGCTGCGTGTCCCGGCCCAGCTCCCTTTCCTTCCGGGTTGCCGCCGCCGCCGCCTGCTCCCGTGCCCTGGGCCATGGGGGCGGCTGCCGGCGGGGCCGTCCGTGACGGGGCCGTGGCCGCAGCGCCGCTGGACCCCGGGCGCGGGCTGCCGCTGCCCCGGGGGGCTGGGAGCTCTGCGGCATCCCAGGACAAGCTCTTCTTAATCAAAGGTGCAGACAGCCTTCGTCTCCTCTCCTCCCCGCCCCTCCCCTCCTGCCCCTGCACGGGTCAGGGACGAGCAGCGGCGTGTGCGGCAGGCCAGAGACCGTCCCCAGCCGTGCTCCCCTTGCCGTAGTCCCAGGTCTTGCCCCTCTCTCTCGCCCCTGGGAAGAAGGCGAGACGTTTGGGAATGGTCTCGCCGAGGCTTCTGGACACGGCGAGGAAGCCCCTACAGCGCCTGCCGCCTTTTCCCTCGCCCTTGGCGGCGGCGGCGGTCACCCTTCAGCCGCCCTCCCCCGGGCCCGGCGCGGCAGCCGAGCTGGACGCGGGACGCGCTCTGAGCGGAGCCGCCTCCCTCCCGGAGGGAGCGCTCGGGAACAGGCGGCTCCTGCGGGCTCCAGGCAGCGCTGCGGAGTCGCTAAGGGAAGGAGCCGGTCTCCCGGGCTGGATCCGGGGAACCGCGGCCAGGGCAGAGCCAGAGTCTCCGCAGCCGCACACGGCTGCAGGGCAGCGGGCGCACGTCCGGCGGGCTGGCGGCGCTGTGCGGCTCTGTGTTTATGCTGGGATTTTTATCCGTGTCTCCGGGCTGCCCCCGGTGTCTGCTCGGTCTCCCCGCGCCCCCCGGCGGAGCGGAGGCCGGGGCTCAGGCGGCCCCGTCCCAGCGCCGCCGGCCTGGACATCCCGGGCAGGCCCGTCCAGAGGATGGACGTACCGCCGCCAGTTACTGTGTCTGAAATTGGGGAAATGATGGTTACCAGAACTGGAAATGTAGAACTTAGTGGACTGCATAATTCGGCAAAAATGCTCCTTGTGCTCCCAGACAGAGGAGCTGCCTTACAGATTTCATTGACACAAGTACAAAAAATTTAATCACAGTAATCAGATCAATAACTTTTTAAAAAGTGAGACCTAACTTAACTGTATTTTTGCTTAACTTCCAGTTCAGACCATTTTAAAATTACCTAACTGGTATTAGGAAAGGGAAAACGGGATGGGAATCAATACCTGCAAAGGAAGAAGATGAAACCCACTGAAAATTTTTAAATTTTAATATGAATCAGATTGGTTTCTACAATCTGATTGTAGAAAGTGCAGTAAGTCTTTGTAACACGCATTTTTCTTAAAAGTGGGAAGGTATGGCTATATGAGCCTTTGGTACAAGAACTAGAAAGGATCAAAGTACCTCAAGTGACTTTGGAAACACTGAAAGAACTGAAAAGCAAGGGATGCCTTCTTTCTTGGATAGTTTTGCTAGTGTGATTTTCTTTTTTTTTAATTAAAAATTTCTTTTAAAAATTTTTGAATAGGGCATTAAAACATAAAGCTGAAGAACAAGTGTTGCTTATGTAATGGTCTTCACAGGAACTGGGGGTGACCATTTTTAGGTGGCCATTTGAAATCACATGTAATGCAACAAAACCAGTTATATTTCCCATTTGGGGAAGGGTAAGGCATCACCATAGAACAAAATAGTCTGGCTCTGGAATGAGGGAAATTTCAAAATACTGCAAAAAAAGCATCCTGGGATTTGAATTTTTGTGTGTAGCTTGAAGGTACATACACATGCCATTATTTTCAAAATGCCCTGCTTCTTAGAACCAGTTCTTTGCCTGCTATTTTGTCATACTAAGCATAAAAAATGGAGACAATTGGGCCTCTCCTTTCAGCATGTACTGACAGATCTTACTTTTCCAGGTTTTATTTTCTAAACAGGTTGATTGGTTTTTTTCTTCCCTTAAGTAACACAGTCTTGATTTTTATTTCTTCAACTTTTCTTGGCAGGTGGAATTTTTCTAGGTACTGTTGCTACAGCAGGAATGATAGCAGGTTTTGGCACTACACTTGCAATGACAAAAAAGAAGAACCCAGACTGGTTCAGTAAGGTTTGTTCTTTTAAGCTGTTTTCCAACAGTGATATGCAGGAAATAAGAATGCATTGGATGCTTAACAGACATGATTATATACGTGGAACTTGGCAGAGTTGATGATAAGAGCACTAAACTTAATTGAATTTGGTACAGGCATAGGATTAATTCAAAAACCAATTCAGAGTTGGCCCTGCTAAATACTTAAGTACTTGAGATTAGCTGAAAGACGTAATGCTTACACTGTTTGCTGGAATCATACTTCTGTATAGTGAAATAGTTACTGATTTCTTTTGATTCTGTGATGAGAACACACTTTGGACACGAGCCTGCATCACCTCAGAGATGCAGTTCACTATGCAGTCTCGTAGTGCTGCAGTGAGTCTGAAAGCGAGGTGACTGCAATAAGGATGGGAAGGAGGAGTAGAAGGTCTGGAAGCTGTGGAATATGTAAGTGGGATCATTTAGTCAAAATTAAAGCTCTCCACTCTCATCCCACTGTGTAAGGGGAATGATGAGAATGAGTACTATGGGACTGTGACATCTCATGGCCAAAATTAATCTGAGCTTAGGCAATTACTAACTGGATCCACTTGTGCATCCTAAAGAAAAGAACTCCAAAGGAGAGCTAGCCATTATGCCGTGTTGATGAATTGGTTTGAAACACAGCACGTTTAATTGAAGGATGCTTTTTTCATCACTAATGCTTTGTGATTGCTGAAAGTTTGAAAACAGGCCCTTAAAATTGATCAGTCTCATCTCCAGCAAGCTCTTAAAATGCAGCAAGTATTACAGATGTTCTTAGGGAATTAAGAACTGATCTATTGTTTATTTTAAAAACGATGATTCAGTATCATATCAAGTTAATTCAATGCATATCAAAAGAAAAAAATTCTTCCATTGTACTTTATATCAGAACCTTTGTTTCTGATCACTTTCTAATCTCCCTTTCTGGTCAAAGAGCATGAGAACCTTCATTTGCTTTCTTACTTTTCTCTGTAGGCTGCTGTGTCATAACTCATCCATTACCTTTACAGAAACAATAAGCATGAATTCCTTTTTTGAAACAGACAAAATAGTAAACTTCATGAGATGTTATTTCACAAGCTGTGGAAATATATTACTGTAAAGAAATTGTCTCTTTTTTTTACCATCTTTTTTTTTTTTAACTTCCTTTTTCTTGAGCACTGCATTTTTTCCAGCTTGCATATATTCTTGGGTGTCTGAGCTGTCCTGTTCAGCGTGAGATTTATCAAGAGTGACATTGCATTGACATCTAAGAATATATATGCTAGAAATGTCATCAAGTGATGTATACAATTTCAATCTTTCTGAAAACTGTATCTGCTGCTATTTGTGCAAAGGAATTACAACGGTGTGATAGCAAAAATCTGATTTCATGGACCCCTCAACTTCAATACTCCAGAGTGTAGAAAGATACTCTTTTGTCAAGGTGCTTGTCAGTGAGCAGTTTAAAAAAGGGAAAAGTAGACTTTGACAATGGCTTAACTCGCTATAGAAGCTCTCCGAGGTACCAATGAGGTTTTGCATTAGCATTCTTACTTAAATTTATAGTCACTTACTGCAAGTAACTTTTAATAATACATCATGTATAATAATAACTACAGAAGATTGCAACTTTTTTAGACGTACAATGCCTAAATATTATTTTTATCCATGTTAAGGTGAGTCATAGTTTGACAGGTACTTTAAGGCAACATCAGCCAGCACTGGTTTTGAAAGAATTAATTCTACCAGCCCTCAGTTTCTGGCAATTTATTCCTGTTCCAGTGAAGCCACCAATGCATGTGCTGTTGGGTTGGTGATATGACTGGGTTTTTTTGTTAAAATTAAATGCTAGGCTGCAGCAGCCTCCTTTTGAGAGGTGTCCAGTTTTCCCAGCATTTATCCAGGTGTTTAATTTCACAATGGATTAGGTCACCCAAAAGAGTGAACACACTGAATACAATCAACCAGAACAGTTGAACACACTTTATTTTAGGCACTGCTTCCTTTTGGCCACTCTGTGCACACAAGCGGGCAGTTACATGATCAAGGCCTGTGTCTGAATAAGAAAACAATGTGATTTTTTTCCTTCTCCCACTTCCTGTTTATATCTTCCAGAGGAAAACAAAACAACAACAACGAACAAAGTGAAAAAAGCAGCATATATTTGGAAAACAAATCAGTTAATTCTGCCCTGTTTTCTTCCGGCCTGTTTTTGGAAAGACTTTTAATTAAAGAATTTAAAAAAAAATACAGAAGAGTAGTGATAAGACAACAATCTGAACATAGAATAACGAGTTAGTGAGTAAAACTCAAATCTCTTAAAAATGCTTTTTTGTTGGTGTCATCCTTTTCTTCCATGCTGCCCTTGTCCTTTTAAATTTTTTAGCGCTTCATTAATCAGCTTTCTTGGTGCTCTGAACAGCGTATCTGATAATCATTTAACCCACTGTCCTGTTTACAGAAACCCTTATCTGAGTACTTAAGTACCCTGAGGAGTCAGCCTGTGACTGAACCCAGTGTGACTGCAGTCAGTAAAACCAGATCATTTGTTTCCATTCACCGCTTTTTTTCTGGGACAATCAAACATTTAAATAGTAGTCATTTGGTTTTTTTGCCAGTAATTTTCACAGATAATGACTCCTATTTAAAGATTCTGTGTAGAGGGTATTTTTGTCCATTCATTTCCCATCTTCCAAATGGGACCATTTTTTTCTCAGTGTTGTTATATATGGTTAGACTATGGAAGCAGGAAAAATGTCAAAAATAATCAGCATTTCAATGCTCAGAGCAGTCTCTACCGAAAGAGTTATAATAGTTCATTATCTGTGGTAAGGAGATAATAGGAACGGATATTATAGCGTGACTAGAGATCTCTGCTCTTTGTGTGTGTGTATGCTTACAGAGCATTGTTTTTGTTAACAGCTTCCACTTTGGGATGTCCAAATTGCAATGAATAAGGCTCTAGATATGTTTTGCTTGTGCCCTTTCCAAGTGCATATTTGTCTTTGGGTAGCTGTGCCTACAGCTAAATCCCAAGGGAAAGTGTCAATGCTGAGGACTGTCTGAGGATCATTTTAACATTTCAATAAATACAAAGCCAAGAGGAGAAAAACTACTGGTGCTGTATGACTGATGGTAGTGTAGACACTACGTATGTTTAATTGGCTCAAAGAAGAAAAAGAAGCATTTAAAAAGAAGTTAAAAATGTAAAGCTTTTTTAAAGCAGGAATACAAAATATTTTTCCCCCCACTTTTTGTCATGAGTTAAAAAGAACAGTTCTTTGGAAAGTTTTGGAGAAAAGTTTGTTGTCCCTCCACAAGTTAATTTTGCTTTTCAGTATTTTAAACTATAAATGAAAGAATTTTTTTTTATAATTTTATGTGTGCAATCTTATTTATGTTACCTCTGAGCAATACTTAGTTGCTTTTTTTCCAAGATACCCAGTTAAGTAGATCTGTTGAGTTGTGTAAGGACCATAAATGCCAATCTTTAACAATTACCATCTGAAATCTGTGTGTGCACATGAACAATTCAACTGTGATCCTTTGGAGGGCAAAAAAAATCCTCTGAAAGGCAGTAGCCACTATGAGCAAAAGAATTCTGTCAGTCCCTGCTGCTGTGGGCTACACAGGTCGGAGCTTTGCTTTACCAAGTAAGTGCAGTATGGTGGGCACTGTGAGGCAAGAACAGCTGGCTAGCAGTGAGCCACCCAGCATGTGCCTGGTGCCCCTGGAAGCTGCAATGTCCATTTATGTGCTGTGACAGAGGTTTCCTTATGGTTGGGACTCCATCATAGCCAAGGCTGCATTCTTGGCCTGAGGTGGCTTTTCCAAGTGACAGCATTTTCAAGGTACTTGTGTTTTCAGGATATTTCCCTGGGCAAACCTCTATGCAGCAGTATCTTAAAACCTATACCTACTCTTGTAAGTGTCTTCTGACAAAAATGAGAAGTGTGGAGACCAAACAGAATTTTCAGTGTTGCTGCTTGGTGAACTCTGCAGGGGAATGGGTTCAGTGTTGTTTGCTTTTACAAAATTTTCCAGAACTTCTTCAGAGTTGTAGCCCTCTGAAATTAGTCCCTGGGTCACTGCAATATCCTTTTTATGTCCAGATGAAAGCTGCTTGTGTTCTTGCAGGTTCCCAACAAGCTGTTCCAGAAGTGCAGATAAAGACCTACAGGCCATTGGTTCCTACCCATGAAAAAGTACTAAAATCAATGACATACAGTGATTATGTTCAGATGTCACTGGCATAAAGGCTTGTGACTGCTTTAGACTCAGTTTTGTATTTTGACAGGTGAGATAACTTAGTGTTGGATTCATGTGCCAATGGAGCAGCTGTCTCTGGTATTTCTGGGCAATGAAAGTCATCCCCAGGTGGCACTGGCAGTTGAAATCTGCTCCTGATAGGAAAGCACTTCATCCAGCCCCTTTCTTGGCTCTTGAGGTTTGCTGGCAGCCATAATATTTTCTGTGGCCGCACTGGTGCAACTGACAGGTCAGGAAAAAAACTAAATCACCAACTTTCTTAGTGTTTTGGGGTTTTTTTTCCCAATTATTGTTCCCTTTGTCATGATCTTTTTATCTTTGGTTCTAGGGGATTACTGCCACAGCTGCACTACCAGAGAGTGGTTCATCACTGGCCTTACGAGCCCTAGGGTGGGGCTCACTCTATGCATGGTGCGGAGTTGGATTGCTGAGCTTTGCCATCTGGAAGGCTCTGGGTGTGCACAGTGTGAGTAGCAAGTATGAGCCCCTCAACTCCATATTTTTTCTTGGGTAATGCATCTTGGGATGGAAACTGTGCTACTTCAGCCTAAGAATAAGACCTTCATTCACCACCTCTAGAATGACTAACCAGAATGTGTGCAAACAGGGAAGGTGTCCTTACATCTGCAAAAAATGGCATGCTGTGGGAGGAGACATTTTAGAGGGAGGAACCGTTTTGTCCTGCTTTATGTTTATTTGCACAGATGTTTCAGATACCTCACAAAAGAGCCAGTGTTCTAATTCAGAGACTAAAATAGTAGCTGCAAACTTTCTATAAGCTTTGCTTATTGAACTGAAGGCTACCCCCCTGAATCCTATTTTTAGAGCAATAGATTTGTTTGTCCAAGTTCTATCTTTTGCATCAGGGCACAGAGGATATAAGAAAGACTGAAAGGAAACCAGCTTGATTTCTAGAAGCAGCAAGGGAACAGAAGATTGAGTATCCTGTGCATTAGAATGGTGCTCCTTGACATGTCAAGGCAAAGAAGCTCATGTCAAGGCAAGGGAAGCATATGTACATCCCAGGATACAGCTATGGCTATCTTTAGTTAATTGATTACGTTCCAGTATTTCACAGTGTTTAGTATGAACACTAAAGTTCATGTGAGCATTTTTGTTTGCCCCTAGTAATGAACCATGACTTAAAGAGTCCTCTACAGCTATAAGTTTGGGAGAGCTGTTTGCATCCTCCTTAGGATGAGGAATGAATAGACTTCCTTTACCTTATGTGACAATTATTTATATATTCACCAAAGCATATATAAAGGAGAAAGATGATAAGACTTTGTCTTAGTACTGTTCTCATTAATACCTTTATTCAAGTTCTCATTTCTTGTCTACTCTGGTGATGTATCCTGTAGCTCACAATTTGAATCCCAATTACAGCATTACACAGTCCTTTATTTCTTAGCTTTTAATGTTGATTCTCAGTAGGAACAGATAAAGGAAGGCTGAACACCAAAAAAGCATGGTAGGACATAGGAGGCAGCTAGAACACATTTTGTTTATACTGAAGTCCTCTGTGTGCGGCTGTGGTGGAATGTCAGGGAAGGGAGAGGAAGAGTGGGAGTTTATACTCTGCATGCTGAGCTACAACAGTTCACTCAGTTTGCTGGCAGTCAGATCAGCAGTCAGAAGGACTCATTTCACACTATACTGCCAATTCTCATTTCTCATTCTGTCAGTGTCTGGTCCTGCTGAAGGACAGCAGAGTCTGACCCTAGTCAGCAATTTACGTTATCTGTTTCTTGGTAAGCTTAATTTTTACTTCCTTGAGAAGTACTGGCCTAGACTCCCAGTTACTGGTTTCCCTGTGAGACTTTTCGTGAGGCTGCCTGCCTGCCAGGGAACACCCACATAAGCTTGAGATGGCCAAGCCCCAGGACATCTCTGAGTCTCATGGGGCTTCTGACAGCAGGCACTCTTGTGTCAGAAGCAAACTGCAAGCATTTTAGAGAATTCTGAGTGCACCTTGTCAGAAAGGTGCACCTTATTGTATTCTGTGTTGTGCTAGTGTTGAAAGGAGGTGGGGGAAACTGTATTTTAAAAGGCTCTTGCAAATGTCTGTTAGTATTGTTTTGTGTTGTGGAGTGCTTGTGTTTCACTGTAGTGCACGGTGTAAATTGCAGATGCTGAAGGCAGTAGATTTCTGTAAAGAGATGATTTGGAACAGCTCTCTCTGCTTTCCACTGAGATATTTATTTCATTCATTATAGACTTTTAAATTTTCACTGCAGAAAGGAAACACATGTAATAGTGCTATTCATAATTACAGAATCAAAAATCATCAATTTTTAATTTTCCTGTCACTATATAGCTGTTAAAATCAAATATATACATATTTAAAATTGCTGTAGGTACAAAAGAAGCAGCATGTTACAAAAGGAAATATTCTGACCAAAGAGGTTCATAGCACCAAAAATAAATTAGACCTTTAAACATATGCTCATTTTCAGAAGGGCCTGTTTTTGTTTGATATGTTTTCCTGAAATTTCTGGGGAACTTTGTGATACTTTTGAAAATTCTTAATTTCTTTCATTTAAGCAGAGATAATAGATTAACAGTTACCATACTGATTTTCGAGTAAATTATAGTGCATATGTTATGTCTAGTAATTATTAGGTGCCCACAAAAATAAATAAAGTTTTATTTTTAGGAAATTGAATTTATGACTGAGTGAAATAAAGTTTCTTTTCACAAAAACTGTTCAGATCATGGAAGACACCGTAGATTTTGCAATAAGCTTGACATTTTCAAATGAACATTTTAATTTCATTTAAACATTTTAAAGGAAGCTTTTACAGATTTACCTGAACAAAATGGCTTGAGTCTTCAGTGTACTTGAGAACTGTGAATTCACTGGCTCTATAGTCCATGCAAATTTCCAATACCTGTAAAATTTCAAGTCACAATTTCAAATTTAGAAACAGGTATCAAGATTTGAAACTATGGACTCAAGGCAGACTTTAGTCTCTCAGTGTGCTATTCTAGATGTAACTTTAGGGGAAACCTCCCTTATTTTGGTATCAGGAACCAGTGTGAATTTAATATCCAAGGTTTTGGCAACTGGACAGAGAGAAGAGGAGGTTATGCCCAGCCTCTTCACCTTAACTTTAACGAGCTGCCCCTGGGACCTGCTAATTAGTGACCTGGCCCGGCTATGCAGCAGCTTTATCTGTTTAAGAGCAATATTGAAAACATTCTTGACAGCTAATGCAGTCTCTTGATCTTAAATTGTTTCTCAGTATTAAATTGTGATGGATGGTAAAATTCTGACTGTAAGCAGTGCAGGTGTTTCATTTAGCAAACAAGAAGGATGCTTCATTTGCATGTAGAAGTACCTCAGCTCCAGCGTTCTCTCAAGTCCTTTGCCTGCTCGGTCCCTGTGACTCTAGGTGGGATCTTGGTGAATAAAGGACTTGACTTTCACTTGCAGGGTTTGAAAAGGATTTCCAAGACAAGTAAGACTGAATCGTTGTGTTTAATGGCTCGAGTCATCTGAAAGAGTGAAGTACGAGAAGCCTCAGTGGAAAATAAGATATGATAGAATTGGCAGAAGTCGCACCAAAAGGGGTAACAGAGCCAGCAGATCTTGACGCGGGACTGGCTGGCCAGGGAGGCCATGGGGCAGCTCCCGTCCTGGCCAGCCCGCAGCACACCGGGGCAGGGCTGGTCACTGAGGTTGGAGAAGTGCAGTGCAAGGTGTGCTTGGAAGGCTGCCTACGCCAGCCGCGCCCCAGCGTGAAGGCGGTGGGATGTGCAGTAGAGATAGTGCCCGGTACTGATCCTTGTGACATGCGCCGGGAACGCCTTGTGGGTGGCCTGCCCATCCCGCACACCTGGAGGGCAGAACGGAGCGGAGCAGGCGCTGCTGCTCCCGGTCCCGCCTGGGTTCTGGCCTTTGTGTTCCCGCCCCGCTCCGGGCCGATCCCCCGGGGCCGGGCGCGGCCGGGGCGCCGCCGCTGCCCCGCAGCGACGCCCGGTGGCGCCGGCCGGAACTGCAGCGGCCGCGCCAAGGGCCCGGCTGATCCCTGATCCCTGACCCTGTCCCACGCCAGGCGGGCTTTAGGCGAGCCGTGCTGCCCCGCCGAACCGTGCTGCCCCCAGCCACAGCCCAGCACAGCGGCCTCGCTGGCCGTCGCTGCCAAAATGCTTCTCATGGTGTTTCCTGGGAGCGTGAATTATTGATGGGACAGTGAGTGATTGATGAAGTATGCATTACCCTAAGCTTTGTGGCTGTTTAAATTATCTTGTCATCGCTCTCAAAGTCAGAGATGAAACGACAAGAACAAAGTGGAGTGATATTTCCTTGATGAGTTGTAATTAATCTGTGTTAGTGGTGCGTTTGCTCAGCCGTTTGTGTCATGGAAGGAAACTGAAGCCACAGTTCAGGAAGCCTCATCCTCACACCCTCTGAGACAGCCTGTGTTTGCCTTGAAACAAGTTGTTGTTAAGATTCCTTCCAGGCACTGAGGTGATGCACGAGATTTGGTGATTCTAGAATTTTATTTAATCTTTGCGGTTTATTAAAACCGTGCTGTGGCAATGCCTGCTTCCAGCTCTTAAATGGCTTTTTTGTTAAAGGTGGTTCCCTATAGCTTTACAGTCTGCTGCTTTTATGCCAGCATCAAAACCCAGGGGTGAGAGTAAGTAACTGATCTTTATGTCTTGCTAAGAAATATAAAAGATTTACACTGTCTCAGGTTGGGTTGTTAATATTCCCTGATTGCAGTTACCACTGTTGTAATCTGAGGGACAGGCTGATAAGTAATAAACACTACTAAATTCCACTCAACTCTTATTCTGAAATGAAGAGGTGATGGTTCAATGAGGACTTAGTTTATAATGGTTTTCAGTTCTGTTTTTCAGTAGCATAAAAGAAATCTTTTTTTAGAACCTAGAAGATGGTGCTTATATACTTTTATATTGTACCTCTTGCAGAAAATGATCAGGTGTCAGACTTTTTAAACTTGCTTCCTGCTATCACTTGGGAAATTATTTAAATTTGTACCACCTTTGATAATTTCTGAGCATAGAAATTCCATCTATATTAGTGAGTATCATTGACCAGCAGCACTGGGGCAGTGAAACATTAGCAGGCTGAGGATCTGATATCTACAACCATTCCAGGAATTTTCAAAATTTGGACTGATGCTGGCCTTGCCCAATGGCTTGAGTGCCTCTTGGCAGTTGGACTATGTTACATGCACTGCTAGAATGCTTCTTCTGATTTGTGTCACCCTAAAAAACTGCTGGTCATGCATTTTGAGACTGTTCAGTAGTTATACAGACTCATGCCCAGGTAGCATGGACAACTGGGAGATTGGCTTCCAAAGAACATTGCTGATCTGAATCTGAGACTCATCCAGACTTACCTACAACCTTCCTCTCTGAGGCACCTCACAATGTGGAAAAACACGTGCCATGTAAATACAAGCTTGAAATAAGTCTGGCTTGAAATAAAATGGCACCATTGTTTTCAACAAGTTTATTTGCCATTTAATAACTTCCACATCATGGTATTATCTTCCATGGCATTACCTTACTGGTTTTGAGCTTGCAACATCCAAACCATGTAGGTGGCCACTCCTGGTGCAGTGGGATGGCTGTTTGCTTATGCAAAACACAGAAGTATTGAAATAAATTTTGTAGAAAAGGTTGGGTTAGGCCAGTCTATCATTTCAGATTTTGAAGTTGAATAGTAGTTGAAACATCTTATTTCAACATTCTGCATATGAATTGTTCAACGAAATTTAAAATTTTCAGTTAAAGAATAAATGGCATTTCACTCAGTAAAATTTTTTAAAAGTAAAATATTTGAAACACCTTAAACCTGCTGTTGTTACAGTTGAAATAAACAAGTATTTGCATTGAAGTTTCCAAAAATTAAACCTTTTTTGTTTTGTTTACCTATTCTGGTAGTGTTATGATCCACCACACTTTTTTATTACTGGGAAAAATTTTAGTATCACAGAATAAGTAGGGTTAGAAAGACCACTGGAGATCATGTAGTCCAATCCCCCTGCCAAGGCAGGGTCACCTACAGCAGATGACAATTTTCTGTAAGTTTTTTAGAATTTTTTTAGAAGTTAACTTGGGAGTTGTAAACCTTTCCTTTAAATTAAACTTGCAGCTTAGAGTACTTGGCAGATACTAAAACATACCTATTGTCTGATTTTTTTTTCTTTGATTTTAAGCTGCCAGCAATTATGAACCTTCTTTTAAAAGCAGAACAATGTCCTCAGCCCTTGTAGACTGAAGTGTACAACAATTAACAAGATAAATTATGCTTTAAAAGCCCTCTTGTTCTTCATGTCCTCAATAAATTAGGTTTCATTTCCTCAAAAATAAAAGCATTCTCTGTCCCATAGGAAAAAGGCCGGGATGATTCATTTGGTAGGTTTGTGAGATTCGGATTGTTGCTGTTCTGTGAAAAGCTGGAAAAACAGCTAGAAGAATTGCTTAGCAATTTGTGACTAATATACTCATAAAATATTAGTTTATCACTTCTATGGTGTCTCCTAATGAAATATCCTGTTTTTCATTGATCTTAACCTTTAAAATATTAGGAGTCTAAAACAGTTGCCTGGCCATAAAGAGACATCTAAAACAATTAAAAACAATGCAGAGAATATATGCTTGTTGTGGTTTTGATGGTAAGAACATTTCCTAAGTGAACTGCTTTTCTCCAGAGAAAATCTAAACTCTGAATCACCATTTGAAGCATAAAAATAACATCCCCCTGCTAATGTCAAGAGATATTTGTTGTAATTTTGTAAATGTATAGTCATAGGCACGGTATAAATATAAAGGAGTATTGGCTTTAAGGATGGATTAATTTAAAATGGAAGATGAGAGCATGGAGACAGAGTCTTCAAATATAGCATCTGTAAATTGTACTAAGATTTATAAATCCCGATGTAGGCATATTGCAGTGGCTGAAATTTTTAGTCCATTTCATAAATTAGCAAATGTTGCTATAAAAGCACGATATCTCCTAAAATAAGTAGAGTCATCCTAAAGTAATTTCTAAAGGTTTTGTTATTAGTTTTTAATTATTGTTGTATTTAATCCTCACAAAAATATTATTCATGAAATTTCTATTCCTTATCATGCTTGTGTCTGATAGCATAATAGAAACTTAGCTTTTCTTTGCTATTTCATGATCACGTATTTCTATATAAATCAAATCTGCCAATTTTTTTAATGCTCTTTTATTTCCTCAATGCTTATTTAAACTCAAGCTCATAGAAAGAAGCTGGAAGTACAAGTAAGCACTTCTCCTCCTGTTTGTACTGGATTTTCCTCTGCTGCTTATATTGCCTAATTAGTTTGGTTCGGAGAAGACTTGCCTCCACATGTATGTACTGCTAGTATTTTATTCAAGAAGGGGAAAAAATGAAATCAATGAACTTCACTGTTTACTTGATAAGGCAGAATGCTTATTTATTCAAGGATTAAGATCATCATTTTCCTACTGGAAAGCTGCTACATCTGCTTTATGAATAGGGACAGCTGTAAGGGAGTATTTCAAGAAATGGAAAGGCTGCAACTGTAGCTGTCTTGAGGAGTTTCCCTATTGTGTCCTGGGAGGGACATGCAGCTGTGGGCTGCCGCCAACCCTTTGGGAAGCCTGTGGTCTGAAATGCATCTGTGTCACCCTCCGTGGACGAGTGGGGTGATCCAGGTCTTGACCACATGTAACTGCAAACTGTGCAGGTACAAGTAAAATCTAAACCCGGACTTCCCGGCGGCTGTGGGTTATTTGTGCTACACCTTGCTCAGCGGGTGCGTGGCCGTGCCGTGCCCCGCTGTGGGCCAAGGCTCCCTCCGGCGGCTCTGCTTGCCCGGGGGCCCTGCCTGCCCCGCCCGCTCTGTGCCGCGCTGGCTCTGGCGGCTTCCCTCGCCGGGTTCACGCCCAGGCAGGGCCATGAAGCTGAAGCCTCGCCAAAGCGTTTTGGGGTTTTGCTGGCCCTTACCCCTGCCTTGAATCTCTCTTGGGGATGATACATCCAGTTAATTCCTGGACAGAAGAAAAATATTACTTAGGTTGCTCTTTACAGGAACTGCCTGCTTGCAGACAATCCATATTTTTGAATCTAATTCAGAAATCGAAATTACAGCACAGAAGAGTTTATAGGGTTGGGGCACTCATCCTGAGATTTTGGTTCCATTAACGAGCTGGATTTATAAATTTGGATATTTAACTACTATTAAATTTAAAATTATTTCAAGATTAATTTTTCAAATTGCCCAGGGTGACTAAAGGGCAATGACTAATACACCATAATAGACTATCCATGTGGGTGTCCTTTCCAGGCACCCAGATTTGAAAGTAAGATTCTGCAGAAATAAATGCCACATTCTTCAGTGATATCCACGCTCCATTCTTCTGCATGGCACAAAAGCCCTTACTCTGTGATACTATATACTACAGAATTTAAGTCCTTAACATTTATTGCAGAAATATCAAAGTGGGAATATATAAAATTGAAAAGAACACTCCTGTATTTCTGAACCTAACAAAATGCCTTTTTTTTTAGAATCCAGTTACAAATTTCCTGTCTCTGTGAATCAAAAAATTGAAGATAATTAGCTAACAACTTTTTTTTTTTTAATTCAAAATAATCTCATTTTAACCCAGAAAAGTTTTATGTTCTTTAGGCTTTTCTGCTGGAATAGCATCTTCTTCCCACTTTGGGATCTAAGTTACATTTGCACAGAAATGAAACCAAAGTGAGGCTAGTAAAACATGTTTGTGATGTAGATCAGCTCTCTTCCCATTTATGAATGAGCAACATGTCTTCTGCAATCATGAAAAAGTAACATGAGGAAAGTATTTCATGTGTTTTATCTCTTCATGTGACCCAATAATTGGAAAAGAGGTAGTCTGACCCCTGTGACATGACAGCTCTCTGTAGTTCACCAGTAATTCAAGACAGAATATGGAGTAGCTGTGGGAGGCTACTACATATTTATAATTGTTTGGAAACTATAATTGTTTGGAAGCTTCTTTCTAAACAATGATGGTCCTCTCCCTCTCTCCCTGTAAAGTTCACTTAGGCTGTTTTCACGTTGTTTTTCTTTTAAAAAGCACAGGACATGTTTTACCCACTTACACAGGATTTACAGAGATAAATTTGTGGGGAAATACGTCTATGTGTTTGTTGAATTTTAGACACTGTAAATAGACCTCTAATTTCAAAGAGTGCTCAACACTGGATAAGGTTAGACACATGTGTAAGCCTCCATGAGATGGGGCCAGTATGAACTCCTGACTTTTCTAAATGGTTTCACACAATTCTTCTGCTGCTTTTCTCTATGTAAGCCCGAAATGCTGGAATTAGGAAATAGGTGCTGAAGAGGGTACTGTGAGAGTACAATGAAAATATTAGGTTGTTTACTGCCAGGATTGATGCTCTTAGGGCCATTTTCATAGACCTCTAGTTCTGCATAATCCAAATGTTCATGATACCTTTGCCAGTGAAGTGCACGATGTAAGAATATGAACCAGAGCTATATTTTCCATGTTGTTCCAGAGCTGGCACAGAATGACCCTCACTGAGTGCCCCATTTTACATTGAGAGGAGGACATTCACCTTCAGCTGCCAGGCTGGCTGCTCCTCCAGTCCTGCAAGGGCTCAGCACTTGTCATTTCCTACAAATAACTTGCTATTTCTGTACGTGGCCCTTGGTAATCATTTGCTAACAAGGGCAACAGCAATCATTTTAAGATTTGGGTAAAGGTGGCAAGAGCAATCCTTATTGATGCTTTTAAATCCAGGGCAGCCTGCCTCATCTTCATGCCTTGTGAAATGGATGGTGGCTGAGGAGAACAGAGGGCATGTACATACTGCATTCTGCTGCCACTTGATATTCCAGTTCAGGACATCTAACCTCATTTCACTTGGAAGCTAATGTAAGCAGTTCTTACTGATACAAGTACTAAAATAGGAAACTAATAATTCCTGGAATCTGCGCTGGCCTATTATGAATGTCAGACATTAAAGAGAACATTTCTTCGTAAAACTTTCATTCTAGGAATCAAATAGACTCTTTTAGCCCCTCTTCCATTCATTTTAATATGAACGGCCATGTAAGTGCTCTCAGTAATAGTGCTATCCCAATTTTTGTGTGACATTCTGTCAACGATGTACATTAAAAAGAGATTATTAAATGGAAGATGCTTTTAGGTCCCCATATTTTTGCCATCTGAGGCAGGATCATTAGGTTAAGATAAGAAAATAACAGTGATCTGTAGCTATTACAGATTATTTAATGCAGTAAGGTAGATGATACCCTTTTAGAAAGAAGCCTGACAGAGGTAGAACAGTTACTGTAATTTATTTGGCAAGAAAAAACCAGCATAAAGCTCTCTAATATCTGTGACAAAAAAAATAAAATTCACTTGAGTGAAATTCACTTCAGAGAGTCGCCTGCAGGAATGGAGCATGCTGGAATGTTAAGAAATGTGTTACAAATTGTTCATGTACAGGAAGGTTCAGGAGCAGCTGTTGAGAGTGGCCTATAGTACTGAAGGCAGCAGGAAGAGGTAAAATACATTCAGCTTTTAGTGCTTGGTTTACTGCACTATTAATTGAAGACGTTATCACAGTTGAACTGAGTGCCCCAGTGCCAGTGCGGCTGACAATAATGAAGAGGCAGCCATTGCAGTGAGTTATTCAAAACATTCCAGTGCTTAGTACATAGCACTTCAGCTCTTGTAATTAAATTAATGCCTTTTGATTTGAGACAACTGACATGAGTGTCATGGAATCTGGAGGAAATAAAGGAGGAGATTTCTGGGAAGAAGGGAGAGAGGAGAAGAGACCTCTCACATTACATGTCTGGTGAAAAGAAAAGGCAGGGCAAGACATTCCTAATTGCAGCATTTCCCTCATCAAGAACTGTATCTGTTCCAAGAGTTAAAGCAAGTAAAGATAAAGACCTAATTCTCACACCTCAAGTGTTCTGTATTAATAGAATAGAAAGCTGATTAATCATCTTCACAAGAAGCTCACCACATTGCAAGAGGACTGGACACTGGTAAGCCAGTTTGTTGAAGAACTAACTTAAGTGTTAAGTGGACAAATTTTACTTTCAGTGCAAGAATACTTTGAAGTTGCAATGGGCCTAGTATGACAGTGTCAACTAAATGCTAGCAAGAACAACCCAGAAGCCAGTGTGAGGTACTTAGGATGCCAAATTTAGTCTTAAATATAAAAATATGTTAAATACAGTTTGATCAATCGAGGCCCAGAACACTAAGCTCTATGTCTCTGACTGAAAATATCAGAATCATTTAGACTGGAAAAGACCTCTAAGATCACAAAGTTCATCTGTTAAGTAGTTAGAGCTTAAAATGGGGTATTAGAATGGTTTGTAAGCATTCAAACGATTGTCAGTGGGAGAGAAGGGACAGGAACTTAGGGATGTGATTTTCATGGTTATTAATGTGGGTATACTCCAGTTCTGTGACATCAGAGAATAGTTCTCTTTGAAAGCTTTCTCCATGGTTTAAGATAAGTGAGTTTTAGAGGAATGCTGAGTGAAGGGAAGACATTGACTCGCATTTGGAAATGCATTTGGGAGAGCACCACGCACAAATGTGGAAATGAATGAAGAAACTCGGAAGCTGATGTTATTAGTGGAACAGGAGAGAAGAAAGGGGAAGATACCTTAGAGGTTCAGATCAAAGCCCTAATGAAACATTGGACTGCACTTTCTGACTGGGATAAGAGGGGAAAAACAGGAGTCCGTGACTGGTACTGATTAAGTTGCTTAATGTCTTACTTGTGAGAACTCAAAAACTGTTGTGGAGCGAAATAATCAGGTGCAGTATCTTTTAAGGGCTATAGAAATGAAAACTTCTAGTAAGAGTTAGCAGCTGTGACACTTGTACCGGGAAGAAATTGGCCACATTTTAGACATTCTGTGAAGTCATGTATTAATGAGACCCATGCCAGTCACTGCAGATAATGTCCTTCTTTAAAGAGCTGACAGCCTGAAGTGTTGCACTCAGAAAGAGCTGACAGCCTAAAGTGTTACACTGAGGAGACAATGCACAGTAGTGATCAGCTTGGCATTACGATTTACTGAAATAGATCACTGTCCAGTAATTACAAAGGAAGAAAATCTGTGGAAAAACATAAACATGGTCAAAGTTGTGAATTGCAGTGAAAAACTATTTTTTTGCAGAACGGGCTTGGGGAAAAGGGCAGGCGAGAGAGGAAGTGGCGAATGAAACTGAGTCTGGCATCAGTTTCAAAGTGGTTTTACAAATAAGCATCAAAGTCTGAGAAGACAAGGCTGAGGAAATTTCTCAGTGAGTCTTAAAAACAAAAGACATTGGATATTTCAGATCTGATCCATGTGTTAAGGAAAAACTGCTTTTCCAGGAAATTAGTTGCTTTTCCCTATAGAACATAAATTAATGTTCTGAGGGGCAGAAATCTATCTAATATTCTTAAATCTGTGGCTGCTAGCAGTGTTTCAGTGCTTTCTAAATAAATAATTTTTTGTTCTTTCAGAACCAAGTTGTAGTGTTTCATTTCCCTGCTCCTTTTTGCATTCAGGAGTTAGGGTTTAGCATGTTAATAATTATGAGGTGGTTGTCAGAGTGAGGAATCACTGCAAGATTTCTGAGTCCCTCCACCCATCATCTTCTTTTTGGAGGCTTTATACAGTTGCTTTTAGTTTTAGTTTGGTTTTGTGGAATAGAGGTGTCTTCTAGGGCTTATGAGTGCATAATTTAAATTTTACACTAAATGAAATTTAAATCTGGATTTAGAAGCAGCCAGAAAATTCACATTGCAACAGATCATTGGCTGGTGCTGAATGTTTTTTCTTTGGTTATATCAACAGAGCTACAGCATTTTACATCAGGTTAGTATTTGACCATTCCTGTGTTCCAAACACCCAGGTAATACTTAAGAGTGAGATGAAAGAGTAGAAGAGTTGAATCACTCTTTAGGAAGCAAAAAATGTTAAGTAAATGCAATACTTTCCACCCATCAGCAAGCTGCGATAACTTAATTACATAGGACTGGAAAAAACAGCTAAGCCAAAGCTCCTAAAACATTTCCTACTGTAAATACTTGTATTGAATTGGCAGCAATTGTTTAATGTAATTTGGGCTGTTCCTCTACGTCAGCTCTGATACTGGTGTTTATTATTCTTGGAAACATTAGCTGTCTGTGAGAGCGTCTCAGTTTTAAATGAGACGCAAAAATGTTAGTTTAGGAATGATTGTGGGTGATGGCCAAGATTTTTAAAAGCCAAGAAGGAATAATTAATCAAAACAACTATCTGACCAGAATGAGGTATGAAACAGAGAGTGAATTAGTTTTACTTAGGAACAAAATCAGCAAAAAGAATAATTTGGCTCTGAATTTTCCTCCTACTTTATATAACATATATTTTTATTTCATTAGCAGTACCCAGGCATTATTACACAAAAACTAGCTTTCATCCATCATGGTTAGCTACTGTCTTACTAAAGGACTGGTAATTTCTTTGTAAATTGTTTCATTCTTTGTATCAGCTGTAACTTGAATAATTGCATCCCTATAACATGTCTGTAAAGAAGTACCAATTCTTTGTCAGAATTATTCATACACAGAAGGACTGGAAGAGAAAACAACCCAGAGGTACTTGTATAAATACTGACCTATAACACACAAAATGTGGGCATATGAGAGGAGATGCCTGTGTGCCTGTTTGGAATATCTAGATTTCCTGGAACCTCTCTGTGGGACATACTGCCTGAGACAGCATTTGCTCTTCAAGAGGTCATTGCATCCAGTGCTTGAATACCACATCCTGTCTTCCCTGTGTGAATGTCACAGATTCTGTCATAGAGCTTCCTAAAAATAGCAGACCAAAACTTCCCCTGTACATCCTGCTGTTTGTGTAACAGGATTTTCACTGATCTGGTTTTTCCATGCCTGTCCTTTAAAAATACATTACATGTAAAACTCCTGAAAGAAAGAAGCTAAATCTAAATATTCTGATAGAAGTGATTTTTATTTAAATGAATGTTTGCTTCTGGCATTCCAGGACTATTGAATTGAACATTGGTGATAAAATTCTTAGCATAAATATAAATTATAAATATCATATATCAATCTATATCTATATAATATGGATATACTTCCTCTTCCACAGCATTTTAACAGCAGTGAAAGAAAAGCTTGGTCCCGTATATCGTTAGGAATGTTGTTTTCTTTCCTACTGTTACATACATTTGAATGAGACTTTGTTTCATCACCTTTATCCATATGGTGGGATAAACCTAAGCTGAAAGAGCTGAACAGTATTTTTCTTTAGCCCTTGCTTTAAAATCCTTGAAGAGACTACTGGACCTTTAATCCATTACAAGTGTAGAAAAAGGCACTGCAGTCAAAATAGGAGCACATTCCATGGAGGTAATTTTCCTCCAAACAAAAATATTCTAAGTGTGTGTGTGTGTGTATGATAATTCATGTAACAGCAATGGATCATTCAGGCAAGCACTCCTAATCAGGCACCCCAGTGTGGTGTATTAAAAAGGGTAATTGTTGTGGGTCCCTTCATGCTTTTTTCACTTTGTTAATTGAACCAACATAATCAGAGGGAAAGTCCTAATTTCCTACTTTAAACCTTTTTACTTATTCTTTACCTCACACAGATTGTTTTGTGGGATAAGCCTGGGGTTCATGGTGCTACTTTATTTGTTCCTTAGTAGCAGTTAACTGATTTTATTTTAAATCTCTTTTATAGATGAAAGAATTCCGAAGTAAAATGCAGTCAATCTTCCCAGCAATTCCTAAAAATAGTGAGTCCAGTGTTGAATGGGAGAACTTACTTAAATCCAAGTGAAAGACTCAGAGCCATTTGGAGATTTTTCTCCCAGCAAGAACAGGAGTGGAAGTAACAGAAGTGTCCCCTCTGGAAAACAAAGAAGACTACTGAGCAAGTTACTGACTGCATGCGCTGAACCTGGGAATGCCAGTTGACATCCAGGAGCAAGGGAATTCAAACCAAACCAAACCAATTTATACTGTACTTTTCAGCATATTTGGTTTAGTTGATTCATGAGAAAATTAACCTTCCAAGATAAGTTGGATTCAACTGAAAAGAAGACTTAGGGAAGAAACTAATCTTGATTAGTAAATATATGAATATGATCCCAGTAAACGCCTGTTCCATCCTGCATTTCAACAAGAATTTTATGAAATTTCTCTAGGAAACAAGAACAGTACTTTCAGTGACTTGTCCTATTAGGAATATAACCAAGTAAATCACAACAGATCTCTTGTTGATCCTGAGGGTAAAGTGTATAGTGTACTCCTCAAAAATAAAGGACGTATTTGAATTAGCAAATTCAAAAGAGAAAGTATCTAAATCATTTTTGTATGTCTGAAGGGTAAGTTTAAAACCCAATATGCAAGAAGTGACCTATGAGCTCCTCTGCAGAGCATCAAAAGAGATCTCTACAAAGTTCACTGTTTTCTCAGTATTAACTTTTTAAAATTGGATTCCACAATATTGAATATAATTGTGTATATAAAAGTCTCCACTACATTTGTATATCAATTGAAATAGTAAGTGAAAAAGGTATAAAATAGTGAGACACTCAGTCCTACACAAACGTTTTCAGCTAAGAAAGTGTATGGGCAGGACTAAGGACTAATTTTGTGTTCCAGTTATTTCTGTGGCCCTTCTACCAGGAGAAGCTATGTGACATTTTCCACACTGCAGTAATCTCATGAAGTGTGGGTGTAAACTAGAAAGGGTAATGTCTTACTCAAATGTTGTACTTGCAGAACTGAAGATATGTAAAACTGCAGTAATGAAAAAGTGCTATCAGTGAACTGTCCTTTGTTGCTCAATTATCTGCTTTTCATATTAATTGCACAAAGTTCAGTTAGTCAGTTGTCAGATATAATAAAGTCCTGTTAAAACTTTTGGTTTGTGATTTAAGTCTTTATATTCCTAGGAAAGAATAATTAAAAAAAGCTTTAAATGTCAGATGAATAATAGAGAAGTATAGTTTTCCTATGAAACATGACACTAAAATAATACCTTTAAAACAATTGAGGTGTAATAGTTGATGTTTTTTTCCAGAGCTTGATACTTGTAATTCAATATTAAATAAAATGTGGTGAATACTTTCCACACGTGAAAAATGGTACTATTTTTGTATTTTTCTTAGTTTCATGTGAGTGGTGATACCTGTTTTGCCTATGTTTAAGCATATGAGTGCTGACTTACCAAGTTTAACAAGTAGCTGTGTCAGTATAGCTGGTCAAATACTGAAGTGGACTAAATAAATGCAAATCACATCATGTCATTAGGATTACTTTTAGTTTCTAAGATGGGATTTGGGTCGTCTTTATCTCGGTTAAATAGCTCACCTAAATCAGTCATTTAAAGTGCCTTGCATGTTCAGTGGACAAAGGCTGGCCAGAGGGTGGCTTCCCTGTACTGAAGTGAGTGGCTGTCCCTGGAATTGTACAAGGCATCAATCAAACCTCTCCTGCCTGCTGGCTGCCTTTGGAGAGAGCTGTCCTACCCTTGCTTAACTCCATCAGCGCAGTGACTGCACATGGACATAGTGCAGGAGAAACTCAGAAGGAAAATGAGTGATCTTCTAGCACTTCCGAGCTCTGAGGGTTAGGTGGGTAGTGAGCCTTGGCACAAGAGAACTGTCCCTTCTGGAAATGGTTAGCCATTGGATTAGTGTAACTGTATTATAAAAATAAAATTTTTCTTAGATCAGATTAATTAAATCTGATCTGAGGGTACCCAGTAATGAAGACATACCAGACGATGCTCTTCAAAAAATGCTAACAGTGAAATATACAAAAAAATCTTTAAAACAGAATCACACTTACATGGCAAGTACAGAGTGATGAAATAAATCCATGTTGAGGTATAAGGCTGAGCATTAAAGATGTTTCAAAGAGAGGAATTAGTAGATAATCGTATTCCAAACTTTATTCTGTGCTTTTGGCTGGAAATGGATTTTCTCTAGATAAGGGTTTTTGTAGAAGAGTGCAAGCATAAATCAAGTCACAGTTGACATGAAAAACATGGGAGATCTTGGATGTTTGTTACTGCACTGTGCAGTTCTCTTCACTTGGTGAACATTCTTCTTGTTTTGTGATGGGTCATTTTTTCTTTCCATGAAAGAATGGCAGAGTTACTAGAAACTACAACCAAACATTGAACAAATAGAGGGAAAAGTAGTGTAACAATAGCAGCTAGATACCATAGTGTATGTAATTATTGAAACTGAGTAAATAAAATTAGGCAAAAAACCAACAGACATTAAAAAAAAAAAAACACCTAACAATTTCTAAAAGTTAAGTGCTAGAAGTAGATACTGATGCAAAAAAAGTTAGTGGGGTGTTGCAGCAGCCCTCTTGATAGAGGGCAGAAATGAGCCAAGCTGTTTATCACAGCACGAAAAGGGTCCTGGTTTATTCCACTTTACAGCTCAGCCATCCTGACTCCAGCTGTTCACTGACTCTGGCTGCAGCAAGCCCCCACTGAAGGTTTCCCTTGCAGGCTCTGACTGCTGGTTATGTCCTGCCAAACTATGGCTGCAGGTATTGGTTTGCAGACTCTGAATGCAGGCTTTTTAGCTAGACTGTGACTGCAGATTCCAGCAACAGGCTCTAACTGCAGACCCAGACTGACCTTGCAGCAGAGATTCTCTTTCTCTTCCCCTTCCCCCCCAGGATCCTCCTTCATGATTCCCCCTCACCAGATAGCCCACTCCCTTTTATCACACTTACCTTTATTGGGTATAGCTGTGGCTCATCGGGGTGAGGCTGAATTGGATGATTAACAGAGCTGTTACTTACCAGGGACTAGGCCACCTGTATTCTCTTCTAGTACAGTGGGTCAGTGACCGACCCCATAATTGCTTTATTTTAAAATAGCTTACTCTCATTCTCTTTCAAGGGAATGTAAGAACAGAATGGATGTTTATTTTCATCATCAACATTTCCTGTGCAAAAAGTTACACTGAAGTAAGGTGATGTTTGCAATGCTGATACAGTGGATAATGTAGAATAGCCAGAGTGAGTTCAAATTATTTCAAGTTACTCAACTGATCTCTGTTTCAGCTGATTTTTCTCAACTTTCTGGTCATGTTTAGTTGTAGGAATAACAGAGGGCATGTATGTTCTTAAAATTAGCCTGTAGGCTAATGCTTAATAATCCATGAACTCCTCCGTACTCCTGTGTTGCTTAGAAGCAAAAAGAAAAACAGGAAAACAAACGGTGATAAGAAGAGATCAGCAGCCTGCTCAGGTCTGCTGTGCTCATGATTACAGAGGGAGCCCCCACAGTACCACCAGCCCCAAAGTCACTAACAGTGTATTTGCTCTAGAAGGTAGCAAATTAAAACAAACTGGGAATGATTGTTTAAATTGGTCCACTGCCCATTCTGGCAAAAAAATCTCAGGGGCTTTTGCTGTGATTTTTGTCACCTATGGCATCTGCTGACTTAAACCAGGCTCCTAAGAGCTCATTGTTTTAGAAAATTCAGGTCACCTGGCATGCACGCAGAACGGAGTAGCCTTCAATATTTAGGCTGTCAGTCAAAACTCTCCAGAGAGTTACATGCCTGAAATGCAATTAAGGATGAAGAGCTGAATCAACACTGTGAGAATCTGGGCTGGTGGTTGCAGAATTTCTAGATGTTTCAAACCTGATAGCCCAGAAAACAATCCCATCTGGGCAAATGGCCTGTTTTAGCAATCAGGATTAAGCTGACAGAAGTTTTCTGTAATTTGTCTGTTTCTTTCATAGTGTGGACATATTGTTAAATTAGTTAATGGGAAGAAAAAATGTTTAACAGCTAATGTGATCCTTTATGTGGCATGCCATCTGTGTATTGTGTGCTGAATGTCACTGGCTGTGGGAGAGGAAATCATAAAGAATTTCAGCCTTGTCTTCTTTACTGTCATTATCTTGGGCAAGTATGATAAATAATCGTATTTATGTTCTGGAGCATATACAGTTTAAATCAACCTATTAACCAGGAAGACATTCTTCACAGACTTTAGGAAGCAAAAAAGACATCATCTCTCCATAAGCAATCCATTTCATGGGTGCTGAGCACTAGAAACTTAGAATGGAGTGAACAAGACAAGTTATTTTTCCTTTCACATTTAAATAAAGCTATTTGCAGAGACTTTATTCAGGTGTATTTGAGGGCTAATCCTGAGGTTCTGGAAGGGAACAAATCAAATTTTGTTGTCTGTTATGCAGATACTTAAAGAAATTTTTAATCTTCTATATCCCCAAATCATCAATTTTATTTAATTGGACATGTGTTTCTGTGAAAGACTTTTTGCTGTAAATTGGAGCTTCAAGAGAATCAGTTGAGTTATTCATCAGCCTGACAACTGTGGACCCTGCTCTCCTTCCAATCTGAGCTGTTACTCTGATCATCAGCAGAGCAGGGAGGAGATAGCTGACAAGGAGCCATTAGGGTGTGATTGCGGTTCTTGCCCTGTGGCTGCTGGCCCTCACTCTGGCTTGCCTGCGCTGCCAGCGGTGCAAGGCTTTCCTCTCCCAAGGACGGAGGTGCACTGTCACTCGCTCCCTCCCTCCCTCCGTCCCTCCAAAGTTTGAGCAGTCGGTGCCAATTGCTCTGCAGCACAGCCCACTCAGCCGCAGCAAAGTTTCCCAGACCAAAGCTCTATTGCCATATGCACGGTTTAGGAACGTGCAGGGACAGCGTCTGCCTCATTATCTCCTGCTGAAGCTGTTTCATTGAGTGTAAATAATACAACAGTTACTACATTGGAGAGAAAGGAAAAACCTGAGGAGCTGACTGACAATTTTGTGGTCAAGCTATTCACTTGGGATAGGAAAGGGTAATATTCAAGAATATCTAACAGTTTTTACAGTGGAGAGGGATGCCTCCTGTGTCAGATATGCCCCAGGATAGCATGGGACATCATGGGCCATGAAGATGTATTTAAAATTTAATGCTTTCTGCTTTGCTCTTCCTTACAAAATAAAAAGCCAAAAAACCAACTCAGAATGGGAACATTTATTTTCATGGTTGGTTGGATTTTTCCAGTACAGAAACATTTTCTGTATTCTGCCCTAAAAGAAACATTTTCACCACAAGACTGAACTTACTTTTATCGTGCACCACTGGACTTGATTTACATTTGTCTTTTCTGTAAGGCCTCTGGAGTTCTTGCAAGCAATAGCAACTGATTAAACTCTATTCCTGATTCCTATCCTTCCCCTTGGCAGTTGGACTATGACTTAAAATTGATAAAATGTACTGGACAGGTTATTGTTCTCTACTCTGCTTGGCTATGCAGCTTATTTATTATTTGGTACAACTTATCTCAAGAGTACTGTGGAGATGATTTGCAGAAAGTCTGAGATTCACTCATATATCTGGGTCTGGTTCATTGCTTTCATACTCTGTTGTTCTACAGAGACATATGTAGATCCATACCAGTTCTTTATTACCTTTCCTTCTCCTTTCATTTAGGTACTTTTTTTTTTCTCTCTAAAGGGAATGAAGAAAAAAAGGACAAGTGGTTTTAGATGTGTGGGTTTTAGATGCTCACGGTAAGAGTTTTATTGATAATAGATAAGCAGACAATACTGACAAGTACTTTTTTGCAGCCCTTTAGAGGAGAAGGATTTTCAGATTGGGCACACAGGGTTATCTGCCTTTTTTAAAATGTTGCCTTACTACATTATGTATTTATATTTGTAATGTCTTTGTATGTCCTGTGGGACCACAGTGTGGCTCTGTTGTAGAAATCTTGTTCTTATGGGTCACAAGTTTATTTTTATGTCATTTATTAGAACACACTATGAATTAAAAGAAAATTTACTGCAGTGGTCCTGTTAAAAAACAGAAGCTCACATATCAGGGATGTTTTACTTGATGCCAAACACTAATCTGGTATCAAAGTACATAGCAGTCAAAAACAGTGCTTTGCAACCAGTGCTTTTCAGTTAATGTACTGCATTTCCATTCCCAATTCCTATAGATGTCTGCAGAAGCATATTTCAAAATTCTCAATGTTAAAACATTTAAGTGAAAAATAAAGTGCACCTTAAAAACTATACCACAAATTGTATAGTAAATTAATCTGAATTTTTAGGCCAATTGCTACTTGATAGTCACAAATGATAATAACTTTGCCAGCAGGCTGACAAGTCAAAATAGAAAGACTATTTTTTAACCAGAGTTAAGCTGTTTTTTCCCTCTTTGTTGTTAAGCAGCATTCTTTCCCTCCAAAACTTACTGCTCTGGACTCTACTGTCATTAAGAAAGACCAACAATTTTCTGGTTGCCAGCCTTTGCTGCCAGACAGAGAACGATGGAGAAGAGCTTTTTGAGTCCATGTTGGAATCCTGTGGCCCTTGGCTGGCCTGACCTCAAACCAGCTATAACTTGGTGGGTTTTGCTAGGGTTTTCTTTTGGGTTTTGAGTTTCTTTAATGCTGAAACTTTGAAGCTCAAAATCCTCAGAAGGAACAGAAAGAGAAACCTCATGCAAACAAATACCACTGATCTTTACACAGCTTTGATCTCTTATGTGTCTATAGTGCCTTTCATCATGAAGAAGCCCAGTAAGATTTATAAACTGCCTTCAAAGGGAAATATCTTATCCTCTGTACCACGATGTGCACAACACTGAAAACCAGTCTTCAGAATAGATGACCTATACCACAATGTGCACACCTAGAGCATGATGCATATTAACTGGGCAATAATTAGCATATACAGAGGAAAAACATTATTTGGCAGGATCTGCAATGCCAGAGAAAGTAGTAGAGACCTCATATTTTAATGTCATATTTATCTTGATGGAAGAGACTTCATGAAGCATTTCAAACTCCTGGATGCAACAACTCCTACTGTTGGGGGATGGCTCAGCAAGTGTTTTTGTTGCACCTGTCAGCAAGTGCCAGTCATGCCAACCCATCTTCAGCACAGGCGCTTCTGTATCTCCTCTCAGCATGCACTGGTACCCCGCAAGACTTTTGCACAGAAAATTTGACAAGCACATTTCTCCTTTCCAAGTCTGGCCTCTCCTCTTTCAAGTCTCCTCTTGAAAGTCCTGGCCTTAGGGAACCCAGCTGAAACAGCTCTTCTCCCTCCTTTCCATTAACCAGAATCTTTGATTAACTGAGCCTCTGTCTGTCTGAAAATTGCAGGCACCCTTGAAGACTTTCAGGTAATTGCAGTGTCTACTGCATTTCAAAGCTAAGGGTTAGGTTACTAAGCTATCTCCATAATGTCTGATCAATGGAGTGATCAATTAAGAATGGGAAAATGAGCTACGGTGCAGCAAGTGGAATAGCTAATAACCTATCATGGAGAAGTCTTTTAATCTCTGGGTCCCATGACTGCATGCCAACCTTCTCCCCCACAAAGCTGGCAGGGTCCTGGAAAGTTGAAAATTACCATAAAAAAGAGAACAAATGGGGACCAGGTAAAAATCAATTAAAACTAGTGGTATTGTAAGGACCTAGAATGGGCTCAGGAAAAATTCTAAGTGTTTGTTTAATGGATATGTGAGCTTGTTTGCCCTAGTAACTGTGTCTCTGTTTGATATGTATGAGGCTCTGAATATTTTATAACAGTGATGGCTGTATTCACTTAAAGGCAGCTGCTTAAAAAAATTAAAATTCCAGAAAACACTTTGTCTTTCAACTCAGCATTATGTAATGTTTCAGGCTTGATACCCATTTTCTTTGAAGGCTTTTCCTACTGATAATATCAGAAATGTCACCCAGGAAAGATGTTTTATCTAAAAAAAAAAAGGTTGTTGGGTCTTAAAGGTTTTGTTTTGTTTTCTTTTTTTATTCCACTGACAGATAATGAGTGTTAATGCTTCATCTGAAACAAAAAAAAAATGATAGCTGAATTGGAAGAGTGCTGAAGAGGAGGGCACTGGGGAACACATTTGTGAGCCATCATACAAAGACTCTGAGAAGCCCAGGCAGAAATTCAGAACATCACATCTTAACAGAACATAATGTATATTCCAGAAAGAGTAAGATAATGTATCCTAATGTATTCAATATTTGCCTTTGATGTAAGCTTAAGCATTATTCCATATGTTTTACTCCATCACTAAATTAATTTTGGTTGGAAACCATCACACATTAATTATCAAATATGACTAAGCTCCAGCTCACTCGTTTTCCTAGGTTAATTGATGTCTGCTGTGAGACAGTTACACTGCAGAATTTTGTTTATAATAGCTGTGGCTAACATGCTAACAGTGACTCTGCCAGATTTGCCAACCATCAGGAACAAATACAGCTCAGCTATCCAGGGTGGAGGCTGTATAGGAAGGGAAAAGACCTGAGACTAAGCAAAGATTTTGCAGATGCATGCACAGGGTCTTCTTTGAAACAAAATAGAATAAATTACAGGGAAATAATCAACTCTTTTGCACCACACATTTTATATATTGCATGGCAATTACCTCAAGAAAATGCTTGATTAAAGAAGGCAGAAATGTGTGTAAATTTTTTCCCAGTATTACAGACCACTCCCTGACCTAATGCTTTACTTTGTTTTGAACAGCTTTTATGTGAATTTTCAAGAACATTTTAAATAATAGATGTGCCATAATTACAGCCTGTGTTTCTTATGAGAGGGGGTTTTACTATTCAGATCTTGTCATTTTAAGATCAAAAGATTTCTATTTCAGAACTCTTTTCCTTGCTGAGAGCTAGACAGACAGACTAGTTCATGAGTTGCCAGATCTTTAGCTCGTGGAAGCTCTATTGCCATTAAACAAAAGAATGTTCCTGAAAAATCCTTTATTACACAAGCAGCTTATTGCAGTATTGCCCACGCTTCTTTAGTAGAAAAGACCACATTCCCTTTGAAATAGTCTAGGGACTATCTTGTGTAAGTGGAACCAGAGTGTTTTTCATCTAAAGAAAACCATTAAAAATTTTGAACTAAAGTAGAATTTCATGGATTTTTCTGTTTGCCTACTTAAGCATGGATGTGTGCAGTTTTTTGCAATGTTTCATCATGTCTGCTGGTCACCAGAGATTCCCTAAGATACATGGCAAGAATATGTCTCTGTAGTCAGGGAAACAAAGGGAAAAATTATACTGAAGGTTTTCTGAAGTTGGTCTTTGCTTATTCATCATCATCATAAACTAACATATAACTTTCTATCACAAACTAAAGATTCATAAATCTAGACTCTGTTGTATGAAAAACAACTCATCCAGTCTGTTGCATTGACAAGATGCCCCTACCTACAGGTGGGGGAGGCAGAAGTGAGGAGGGAGTGTACACAGCTCGTATTTGGCTCTTCATATTCAAGGCTAAATAACAAAAGCGCACTGAGTACAATAACGGTAAAAATCACACAAACTGCAAAAGCTTCAGCCCAAATATTTTCAAGGGCAAAAATCTCACAAGAATGATGGGCTTTTTCCTACTATGTGTCATTTCAAATGTTGTTAAGAAAATGGATTGTTTCTAGGTTTAGGCTCTGACAAAAGAGACAGTTTGGGCTAGAATGGAGATGTATTTGTTCTGCTTATGACCTGTCTCTAGCGATGTGCCAACCTTGAACATTTGCTTATTCCTATTACAACTGCTTCTAGCTTCGCTTGAGGCTTTAATGGGACATTTATTTAAGAGGATACTGTTGCATGAAAAAGTAGCCTGTAAGTCTCTTTTTCCTGCAGCCATGTCCTTTGCCATCCCCTCAGCTCAGCTAGCAGTATGAGTAGTGCAGCTGAGTGACAGTTCAAGCTGAAAGATAATTTCTTCCAAAAGGATTATTTCCCAGCTGCTCTGGTCCCCTGACCTAGTGCATCACAATTCCTCAGCTGGGCTGACACAGTGTACGAGGTAGAGGATGGGGACCCGTTTGGGGCAAGCTAGCCATGATCTTGGTAAAGATAGATCTGTGACCTTTTATTGTAAAAATCATGACCTTAAAAAACAGGAAAACTCATTACAGTTGCACTCATATTGAGCTAAATTCTTCATGCTTTAATCACTTTTTACCAAAACTTCTGCAGTCAGTGGAATCTCACCAAAATATAGGCAAAGCTTGACCAGTGAAATATGAAACTTTAGAGGAAGGGTAAATGGTTAGAAAGGGCAAAAGATACAAGAATTAATTTTTCAAAAATGTTGAAAAATAAAACTGATCAAAATATTATGTAATGAACAGCAGAATCTATTCTTGTAAGACAATGTTTGGAATCAACTCCTACTTTTTTTTATTGTTCTACTGGCCATCTGTTAGCATTATTCCACTTTCCATTTAAAAAGCCATCTCATCTTTAGCAGATGTTCAGTTTGTCTACATGTATGTTTTCTAATTCCTCTCAACTCTTCTAATGGTTTTTGTACTCTCATAACTACAAGTTTTCTTATATTGCCTCCACAGTCACTGTAACATCCTCTTAAAATTTGAATAGAAAGCTTCTATTAACATCTCCCTTCTTTGAGGAAATAGTATTCTAACATCTTCACAAAATAGCCTTTGCAGTTTTCCCTAATGGGCAGTATCTGTAAACTCCTAAGTTCCAATTAATTCTGAAATACAAAATTGAAAGCCTTAACTATCTCTTCTATAGCTCTAAGTTGTCACAAAAAGAAATGGTTGTCTGTTCACAAGGTAGTGAAATTTTCAGCACAGAGTATCTGTCTGATACTACTTGAGCTTGGACTGAAATAGAGTTTTCCCACCATTTCGCATCCCACATAGAAGTCAATGTGTGTGGTTAATAGTAAAACAGGAAAGGGAAATACCACACAAGGCCAGTTTGTGTCCTTCCAACCAAATGAAAATGAGGAATGTGTGCCTCCTGTTTGGTAGGCAAAGGTATAAAAGGTCAAACATTTGTATGGCATACATTGCAGTGCAACATCCTGACATTCATAAGTTTTTTCATGTTCTGAAACAGTCATGTACCTGTCTCCTTTAATATATCTATTGGCATTTTCTCTTCCCCATTTCTAAATTCTCTCTTATTTTATGAAATAGTTGTACAGTAAGGCTTTGTACCCATGACTGAAAGAAGAAATCAGGGCAGAAGCAGCTGAGGAAGGAAGAAAGGGATGCTTGCAGTGGGTGAGGAATGTGGATTAAATGATGACCTCAGTAAAATGAAGATTCTTAGTAGGGCAGCAGGTGAGTGTGAAAGATGATGAGACTAGGGACACTGAAGACTCTCTGACATACTAAAAGGAAAGGTGTGCAAAGGTTACTATTTCATACCAAGTTGCCTGAAAATGCTATGTTCAATACAACAGCTACACTAGTGGGAGTCAGTTATAAGGTGGCGCTGCAGATTTCTGCAGAATATTGCCTCCTTGGAAAGAATATTCCATGGGGTAAATTTGAACCCAGCCCCAGAAGCATTGCACTCTTCCATCATTGCTGAGTAACAATTAAGTTTTCTTTAAAACAGCTTGCTTCCAGCCATCTGGAGCTCTTAGCTTCCTTATCTTTGCTTTGTGCTTCTGCTTTCCCAGACTTCGTTTTGATTGTCTCAGTAGCTAAAATAGCACAGCCTAAAACATAGTTGGCATACACAAGCTATCTCTGCCCCCTTACTTGCAAGAGGGTTTCAGCCTTCCCACCTGTTTCTGGATTGGTTTATACCTCTGCTGTCACTTCCAGCAGGGGCATGAGGGAGGTGTGCAACCTGTACAGAGCTGGGCTGAACACTCTAAGAGAAGTGATGAGGAGAGCAATTTTAGCCATGAATATCCTAATGAAGCTCCTGTGCTGACCTTACACACTTCTGATTAAGCAAATATGCAAATACAAAGCAGTTTGGAACTGGATTAGCATTCAAAGGTTTTTAAAAAGCTACTGTGGCTACATGCAGAGTGACCTTTAGGCCTGCTCAAATCTGCTAGAATGCAGATGAGGAAAAAGAAAGACATTATAAATACAGTAGAACTTGCAGTCACCATAAAATATGCTACAGGAGGAAAATAATATCCAGACCAAGGTTTTACAGCTATTCTGGTTACAGGGCAAGAGATTATTCTGCATCACACTTGGGGATGTTTCTTCCAGCGCCTTCCAAAACTTAAGTTAGCTCAACACTTGGCTTGATCATAGTGCTGTAGGTTTAGTACTTAAAAAAAGGGAAAGCTGATAAATAAGGAACCAAATCTGTGCCCCAACAGTGCTGTAAAAATTCAGGGAAGAACAGGAAATCCAGGGCAAATAGGAGACATATCTCAAGGTAACAGGAGGGTCAACACTCAGGAATCTGCTGTTTCCAGCAGTTGGTGATTGGGAGGTGAACATTAGGAGCAAAATCTTCAATTCTCTTTAATTAAAGAAAATTTGTGTTACAAGAAGATACTCCATTATCACTGACAGGTGCAATACTGGATGCAGTACAGTTCAAAACCACAACCTTGGCTGTGGTTTTAAGATTGGGTATCAAGATCCACAGTGAAGGTTGTTCTAGGCTTGTACTTCTAAGAGGAGGGAAAACCACTGGAAAGAAGTGGTTAAGAAATACTGGCCATTTACAGCAAACTACTCCATCTGCAAACACACACCTTATTTCTAGGGACACAGCACTGGAAGAGACCTCCTGAGTTTTCAAGACTCTGATTGCAAGGACCATATTATATTCTTCATAAATTGATGGGATTTAGTTGCAGCTGTTGTGACTAAACCCACTGAAAATCTGTTCAAGAATGAGAGTTTCCCTTATACCTGAGAACATCCTTCTGATTTTTCAGGCTAAATGTATTTGTAGCTACCTTTCAATCTTTTTTTTTTTTTTTTTTTTTTTTTTTTTTCCAGAAAACTGACTTTGACTAATTACTTCCTAAAGCCTATGTATCAATATCTTTATTTTCTTCTTCTTGGAATACTACTTGAAAAAACCATTTTAACAATGAAATAATGAAACACGAGGGTTCTATAAACCATATAAGATCCTCTACTGGTATAAACTGGTTTAACTTTCATGCTAATATGTATGGCCTAGGAGTTTAAAAGAAACTTTTCATGTGTGGTTTTTTTTTGCAGGTTAGACAAGATAAAAAATATCTGTGCTAAAATGCTGAATACATCCATAGCAACCACACTTTTGGGTAATATATCTGTCATTTTTTTCTAAGAATTCTTTTAAAAGAAAAACTGAACACTGAAAGAAACAAACAAGCAAAAAGTTTTCTTATTGTGATTTCTTGGTCATATTATATTCCCATGTCTTAATGTAGCATGTCTATTTCTATTTATTTTTGCATCAATCAACTTCTTGGTTTGGAAGATGTTGTCAAATATATTTGTTTGCCCGATGCATACTTGAGGTTGCAGAATGTCTTTATGCAGATGGCAGCAAAACATTATAATACATTGCTTTATTTCCTTGTTTTGAAGATAAACAATAAAGATCAAAATTTACCACAGCCCAAAATACTATGAAATGTTCACAATAATTTGTTTGAGTTACAGCTGAAAGGTATAAACTTGTTTTATATCTTAGAAACAATCACTTAGAGTTTTTGAATCTGCTGATGCTTTGCATGAGATGATTATTTTGGAAAGGTTCAAGACCTTGTTTTGCAATTGTTTTCTAAATCAACAGTAAACAAAATTTTTAATAAAGATAACAAGAATCCTTAAAACCAATATAATGAAACTATATGGGAAACTAGCAACAATTCTGTTTCTAATGACGATAGAACACATTTTCCCTGTGATTTAAACCCCATCAAGCTGTATTTAGAACAGAAATAATAAAAAAGTTCCATATTTTATGCCTGTTTAAAATGACAGGCTTCATATGGGCTCTGAGGGAAACTCTAAAATAGTGCAGGCTGGTTCAAAATCAGATCTGAGTCCCGTGAGAAAGCTGGCTGGCTGTTCTGTGCTTATCACAAAATGTGGAAGGGAATTTTGTACCTTTACATGTAATAACTCTTAATACAGTAAATATCCTGATTTATTTCTGCCCAATAGGAGGACTACATATTGTAGCACCAGGATAAATATGGCTGATGATCCTATGAGACCTTCTGTTTATGCTGTCTGCAAACCAGAATCAAATGTTCCTTTATGAAAACAGCCTACACTTTAAGAGAAAAAAACAAATCAACAAAGCTTTATGAGACATAATTGGGATCAATAGAAATCACTGTAATTCTGAGATATATTCTACAAGTTTTTAAACCATCCTTTAGTATTCTGTACTAAAAGCATGATTATACATTAAATTATAGCAGATGGCATCATGTAGAAGTATCATTTGTTAATATATTCTGCTGGGCTTAGCCATCAAGGTAGTACAAATTGGCATAAATTACACTTTCTTTTGGCTTTTTGGCATGTCGACTGCGTTGCATTATGTTCTTTCACAGCTCTATTCTTACCCTCTAAACTATGACTAAAAAGTCATCTTGTATAAACTAAATTCAGGAAGAGTGAAATCTTTGAACGTCAGAACTATCAAACCCATTGGCTGTGACTGATCTTGCAGAAAAGTCCAGTCAGTTCATTTTCCTCCTGAACTAGACAGTCACCCTGAAAAGGATAGGTTGCCAAGAAGATGGACAGAAGACAGGGGATATGTTTCAGAGAAAAAAATGAAAGCTAGAAGTAGAATCAGACCCAAGCAGATCATGTCCATGCAAGTAAAGAAAGATGCAGGGAAGTTAGGGTTTGGTCCAGCTTCTTACATGTGTTCAGGGCTGAGATGAAAGTGGGAAGGGCTCTGTGCAGCATCACTGCAATGCATTACGAGAGGTAATTGTGCCTTGCTTTGTGCAATGCATTACGAGAGGTAATTGTGCCTTGCAGAGAAGTCAGGGATACCACGCAGATGTCATATTTTTCAGGAGGAGGGCAGCCAGGAAAACACTGCAGCTGGTATTCAGGGCAAGCAAGCTTGTGAATCGGGACAGCAACCTGATTTTGCCTGTATAACCTCCAGCGAGCTTGCGACGAGTCACCCAAGAAGTAACGCTGGAGAAAACGAAGTTGTAGCGCTGCAGTGTTCCAGCAGAGAGCAGCATCTTTCCGTATACGGATGCTGCTCTCCTCCAGCCAGCGCATCCTGCTCCCTCTCTTACAGAGCGGAGGAATATCACCCTCATCCCCTCTCCGTAGTTCAAAGGTAAATGAACTTACCATCAGAACCTGAACACTTAATATAACATGGAAGGTATGATATTAAAAACGTTAAGTCAAGATTTAAGTTTACATTTTAAAAAGGAAAATTATCAGCAATGAAATAATTCAGATTCCAGAAGCAATGTTGAACTCTCTCCATGTCTTACATTCTGCATGTTTTACAACACAGACAGTATTATAACATTGATTACTGGGATGATAAAATATACATAGTTTAGGAATGGATAAATCATTCAATCCCAATCAGGGAGTAGAGCCTCAGTTCAGAAGGTGTTGAATGCAGAATCACAGAATATTCTGATTTGGAAGGGACCCCCAAGGATCATCGAGTCCAACTCTAAAGTGAATCACCCATAAAAAGATCAAACCCACAACCTTGGTATTTTTGGCACCATGCTCGAACCAATTGAGCTAATCCCACTGTGGGTGCCTGTGTGCAAATAAAATTAACAAGTTCCAGCAGACACACACCTGCTTTGTTAAGCACTTCTAGGCTCTTGGGCTTTAAAACATGGGGTGAAAAAACAGTCTGCCCATGCAAAAGCAGCTAAATTAGTGGTTCTTGGAGCCTAATCTTCTCTTTTTTTTTAATCGTTGCAGTTTCTTTGTCTCATTAAATTAATTCTGTTGCATGAACATAAGTTACTGGAGGAAGTTTGCACATGTTGAGAGGCTGAGCTGCACTAGGGCTGCTCTGCTTATCTGTGCTGTTCCTTCCTTCTAGGTGTCCCTTTGAATTTATGTCTTTACAACATGATACTGCTTAGCTTCATGAGCAGGGTGGTGTGATTAACTAAAAAGATGCTGTAAGAGCAGCAAGTAGTTTGGATATTCCAGCCACAATTCAGAGGTAATTAATCTACAAGTCTGCTACCCTTTCCAAAAAGATGACACATGTGATTAGGAGAACATGAATGAGCTTGGGAAGTGATGCTACATAAACAGAAGTTCAAGAGACTGCTGGAAGAAACAACCATGCTTTAAGATGCTGAATTAACCTCTGAACTTCTAGAGCACACCAGCAACTGTGGGAGACACACCTGCTCTTCATAGATGTAATTCATATTAAGGAGTAGAAAATGGCTGAGCAGAAAACAAATTTGTGAATTTTGTGTATGGTTTGTGTGACACTGGCTGTCAGACTGATCTCATGGTTTTTGCCATGTTGAGAAATGATAAACCATGTAACATGGAAATGAGAATATGGCTTAAGACATATTTCTGCTCTGTGTCTTTTTGACAAAAAAGATATTGACATGAAAAACCCTCAGAAATTAAATTACCTGTGCAGGCAACCCTTCTGCATTCAAAAAAATAAAGACCTACACACTTCTAGTTTATTTACAAGTCTTTCTCTGAGATGAGACAATAAACCTAAACCCACCAAACATAAGCAAACAAACCAACAGAAAAACCCAAACCCCATAAAAAACAAAAATCCCCCTTAAACCCCCACAAAACCAAATTAAACTCCTCACAGATCAAAACAAAACAGCATCAATTTTTACCACCTAGTGTAAAACAAGGGTTTAATAGTAAAACAGTGATACTTTCTTCATAATCCTGCAACACTGAGTTCATGTGATAAAAATACAGCTGATTTTATTGTGAACAGTTTTGCACAAGCTTTGAAAATTCAGGGTCTGAGGATGTACAGAAAAGGGAAAATTAGAAGTTAA
The DNA here is from genome assembly GCA_013401135.1 of Cettia cetti. Taxonomy (NCBI): domain Eukaryota; kingdom Metazoa; phylum Chordata; class Aves; order Passeriformes; family Sylviidae; genus Cettia; species Cettia cetti. The sequence goes on along the minus strand of VZUI01040049.1, from coordinate 101,393 downwards.
TTGAAAAGAAGACACGTTACAGAAAAATGGGCAACAAAAACCTTCAGAAAGAAAATGAAAAAATAAAGCAAAGTACTGAAAAATGGAGATTAAAAAAGGATGGAATAAAAAAAGACAAATTTTCACTTAATACATTGTGCAATGTAGACATTTATCATAAATTCTTATATACATGTTACTCAAAAAAAAACACATCCATTTAATTTCATTTTTAGTTGAAAATGATTATGGTTTAAGTGTGTAGTATTTGCAATCTAATCTTCAAAGTAATTTTAAATCCCCCAGGAATGATAAAATTAAAACAATGCATATTTGCTTTTTTCATGCTTCAGTGCTCCCTCCCTGTACTTTACTTTTCCTTGTACAAAAACTCCAGTTAAAAAAACAGAGAAATTGTCATGTCAAATGTCAGACTTTTCAAAGCTGCTCCTGCTTTGAATGCCACAGAAAAGCATATCCCCAAGTGCTCATCTGACTTGGTCCATTAAAAATTATAATTGAAATTGGATACACCAAAATACCTGTATGATCCAACATGACCGTCCTTTTTCCTCCTTCTGCATCTCCAAGTCTCTTATACTTTCCTCAGACCTTCCAGCTGCCCCAGTGACTCCATCCCTCACTGAAACTTGTCTTCCCTCTCATCTACTCTCAAGCTGGGTAAGAGTGGCCACACATCCCAACTGCAGAAAACTCCACAGATCTTTGATAAGCTTGCCACATGGAAGGCATATCCAAATTTTTGCTAGGTATAATAATAATTTCGAAAGGCCAACTTCTTCAAAAGAGGCAGATATAACTTAGTGAAAACCAAATTTGGGACACTTTGGTACACATGCAGAAAAATCTACACCAGCAGAAAAGGAGAGGAAAAGAAAGGAACTCTTCTGATAAACCTACTTGTCATTCTCAGCAGAATACTTTGCAAGAAATACCGGATGTTGTGCTGCCCACAGAGCCTTCATACCCTGTGAAGGACATGGTCTTATTGATATCTTGTTTTTACTTTCACCTCAGTAATGGCAGAGATTGTATCAGGAAGTTTTAAAAGCAAAATAGAGGTTAGATCCATTTTCGATACTCCAAATTGAAAGAATAAATGAATCACCCAACTGTAGTTAATGGGCAATTAACATAATTCTGGTCTGGTGTAGCTGAAAGATAATGAAAAAGCTGATTGCAAATGAACCAGCAGTAATGTGGGAGGTCATAATAGTCCCATAACTCTGAATGAGAAACCAATTTCTCCTCTAACACTTGGTGCTTTGATTGGTGAAGGGCTTTATCATACTATGAAATTTACCCGTGATAGTATGAGACATAAAAAAAAAGGTTCTGCTGTGTAAATGGTGGATGGCTGACAGAACAGGTACCCTGAGCTGCTGCATGAGCCTGTAGTAGCTATCATAAACTAGAGGGTAATTAGAAGTGCAGCAGTGAATAGAGAGGAGAGGAGCATATATCTGAGTAATGAGCTCACCACTGTACTACAGCAGGGCAACAACCCACCTGGGGAAATGCAGCAGGGCGTCAGACTCTCTTCCAGCCTGGAGACTGGATGTGCTGATGCCCTCTAACTCAGCCCACCTCCTGGATACAGTGTAATATCTTCTTTGTGCTCAATTTGTTCTTACTTAAAGAAGGGGTAATGGGGTGAGATGAATTCCACCCACAATGCTTCTCTCCACTTGCCATCTATGTCCTGATCCTATTAAAACTTAAGATCTTGTTCAGCAAACTGTCATCAGATAAAGTAAATTACATTTAATGCCAGTGGTAATGCTCTCAAAATCAAGAGAACCATTGTGTCTAAGGCAAGGACCGTCTCTTTTCGTAGAATTTTAAGTAAATCTATATTTAGCCCCTTTGTGGCTTTTGAGGGTGAAAAAAAGGTAATCATGTTAGAACACTGTAATGGTAAATGAATCTACATCGTAGCAGCAGATGGCACATTAATAGAGTACAGACACATGCACACAAAAAAGAACTAACCCTTAAATATGGTTTTTTTTCTTGGTATTTTTCATCACTGTTTCCTCTGTTGTTTCTACCAGGCTGAATGAAATGATGGTAGATTTAACAGAGAGAACTTATTCCTCGTGCTATACTTGTATCATGATAAATCAATAGGTTATTGTTGCATTATGCAAAATAGAAAAACTAAATAGATAAAGTGACAGTGCTTAACACTCATAAATATTGAGAATAACACTATAGGTGCATGGATTGCAAGTGACCTTTTGGGGGAGATTTTTACATTACCTTTTCACCCCCATCCTCTTGTTAACAAAAGTCACAGAAGTCACTAAGACATGTGAGATGACTGGACCTTCTTGCTGTGTAGAGACGCATGCAGCTCTGGCACAGGAGCACCAATGCAGATGCCTCCAAGCAGTGAGTGCTGTAGCAGATACCTGTAGTCCCTTCACATTGAGTAGAATACCCATCTTTGTGGTGTCTATCAAATAGCAGGGGACTGGGTTCAGCATGGAAAAAGCATATATACCAGGGGAAGTATTACTAAATTTCCTGTATAGCCATCCAAAAAACCACTTCCCACACAGTGTTCCAAGTAATACTTATTGGAATAACTCTGAAGATATCATATTTGTCATCTTATAAAATTATTAGTAGCCTAAGAAAGAGCAGGTAATAACTTTAGCAAACTTGGGAAAGTCAACATGGCTTTTATAATGGACAGTCTTGTGTTGCAAATTTACTAGAATTCTCTGAAGAGATCAACATGTATGGAAGGTGTTAATTCAGTTGGTTTAATTTACTTGGATTTCCAAAGGTGCCCTAAAACATCCTTCATAAGAAGCTTATAAGAAAGCTGAGCAGTGATGGGATAAAAGGAACGGTCCCCACATGTATAAGAAACTGTTTAATGGGGAGGAAACAGAGGAAAAAGAAATTAATAATTTTTGCAATAGGGCGTGTTTCACCCCTGCAGTTCCAGTGGAATCTGAGCTGGCATCTGGGATAGTCACTGTATTCATAAGTGATTTGGGAGAGTGGGTGAATAGGGAATTCAGGAAATTTCAGGATACAGAGCTGTTCAAGATAGCAAGGGCAAGCAGCAACCAAATAAACCTACAGAAGAACCTTATGAGTCTGAGTGACTGGGCAATTAAGTGACAAATGAAATTCACTGTAGATAAATGGAAAGCAATGCACATGGGAAAACCAATTCTAACTCCACATATTAATATGATGGAGTTGATCATTACTACTTAGGAGATAGATCTGGGGTTATGACAGATAGTCCTACGAAATGTCAACCTGATGCTTAATAGCAGTCACGAAGGCAAGTCAAATGTTAGAAAACATTAGGAAATAAATGAAGAACAAAACAGAGAACATCACTGTGCTGCTACAGAAAACCATCACTCAACCCCACACTGAATAGTGTGTGCTGAATACTGTCAGGTCCCCTTTTTTCAAAAATGATACAGGTGAAACAGAAAATTTCAGAGAAAAGCAACAAAAATGATCAAAGTGGTAAAGCAGCCATCATCTTAAGAAAAGCCACTCAGTAACTACAACAGGAGCTGCTAGCACATGTTATACTGGAAAGAAGGATGACCTGTAAGAATATGACAGAAATCTGAGAAATCATGAACACAAAGAGAAGGATGGATCACAGTCCTTCCTGCGTGAAAACTAGGGAACATCAAATGAAGATATTAAGTACCATCTTTAAAACAAACACAGTGGTAGAAGTGTAAAAATAATTTCCTATACTGTGGATGCATAGACTAAAAGGGGAAACTAAGCAAGTAGATTGGTCATGAGCTGAGAGTTATGAAAATGCAGTGACTGCATCTATTCAAGATGAACATAGCTGAAGTCTGGAAAGCAGCAAGGACGAGTAGTGTGCAGAAATAGGTGCTGAACCTTTGGCCTTACTAGTAACGGCTCTTAATATGATCTTACATTCCTCTAAAATATCCCTGCACCTTGGATATTCAAAATGCATCTGATTAACTAAGATGAGGGAATGAATAACACACAGGTTGTACAATTCAGACAAATGGTAGGTATCTTGAACTTCCTGTCAATACAAATTAAGGATAACTAGTCCTGGCAGAAGGCAATGCACACATGACAGAGGCAGGCTCTGTAAGAAAATTATATAGTTTCAGATATTTCTTCTTGACTCACATGAATAAATTTATTTTCTTTGATTACTTTAACAGGCCATTTCTTATTCAAGAGGGACAGACTTTTCCTCCTTCTACTCTCAAAGGATTTATGACAGAAATCACCTTATCTGGTGATCTGGGACTATTTGCCAGGATCTCCAATAGTCTTCCACTGTAGTCACTACCTTAAAGAAATATCTATACTTTGTTCACTACAATGAAATCTGAATTATTTCAGATAATGATGCCAACTGGGAAAGAAGAAAAGGATCTAAATTTGAAAGAAGGCTGGGAAGGCAGGGGGGGTATATAATAGAGACTTAAATAAATTGTTATAAAGACGGCATCAGCAGATGGAGCTGTTACTTACACTCTTCTAAATTCTTCTCCTTTGCATGCAAGGACGCTCTCCGTTTTAAGACTTTATATATCACATAATTTTGTGAAATATTTTCTGTGTTCCAGACTACAGAAAATAGCAGGAGTGTTTGCTCTCCAGTGCTTCTAGCAGAGCTGCAATTCTGGGAACTCTTTGGTGCCTTCTCGAGACTTCTGAATAAAGACATCACCTGAACCCTTACTGCTCTTTATTCAGAGGCTATTACATGACAGTGGAAATAAAGTATCCTGTGCAAGGATTACACCCTGATTTCGCCCTGCAATGGTAAGCTCCCCTGCAGGGCTCTAACACTGAAGGTTGCTTTGGCAGAAAGACAAGCAGTTACAGCTGATCCACACATAACCTTATCGATTGTATCTCTCCTCTCCCAGGCTTTCCAGAACTGTGCTTGAGATGGGAGCTTCTCTGCCATTTTTCTTGCTGTAGATCTGCTTATTCTTTCTGTTATCAGTGCTTCCAATATGCATTATCTCTGTACATTACCAGCCACAACAAAGCCAAAAGGAGAAAAGCTTTCCCTGTAAAATATTTAACTTAAACCCCCAGTTATCTGATCAAACCTTTAGCTCTGTCCCAGGGAAGAGAGCAGCCTTCAATTTATTGCCCATAAAGGAGCCTATTCTGATTAATCAAGGCACCTCAGCACCTTATTCAGTGAAAAGCCATGCTTGGTGAAACTGGCCTGATTGCTGCCTCTGTTAGGCTGGTGTGAGGGAGACTGTATTTAGAGAGGCTGTCACAACCTTGGCAAAAATTGTCTCCTCTCCATTAAATTCTTGCCTGTACCAGACGCTGTCACAGGGCTTTAAATTCCACTTTGGAATTCTATTTTTAGAGCTCAAGTGGGATTTATATGGTGCTCCGACCTAACACGAGCTCCCTGCACAAGGCTGAATTTAGCCTTGCATGCACTTGCTGTGGAAACTGCTGACTATAATAAACTGAGAAGGGCTTGCTCTACATATGTCTAATAGGCTCCTATGTACCTGAAATGTAGGACTTCCACGATGGCTTTAATTTCACCAAATGTTTGTGACAATAAAGATGACAGATTATGTTTCTAAGTTCACCTTCCTTATCAGCAATGCTTGTAATTCTTTATTGACTGTTACAGAAAAATACCAAACCTTTGTTTTAAGAATAAATGAAATAAGAGTTGCAGATTTTTTACAGCAAAGGAAAAGTTGCCTTTTCAGCTTGGTGATCATGCTACAGTCAGCCCTGTCTCCCTTCACTTGCATAAATTTTGAACTGTTGGCCAACTTAAACAAATAGAAGAGCACAGGAGAAGAGGTCTCATGGATATTAAACTCCTTTGGGCTTCATTAGGTAGAGGAGAAAGAGTACTAATATCCCAGTGACAGAAATATACTGAACCTGTATTGTACAGTAGAGAAGGCAGACAAGAGCAGACAAAGACATAAATGTAATAGAAAATAAGATGCTGCTGATTTGGTTGCTCATATTAATGTGAGGGAACAGATACACAGGAGATCAATGTGTGTCATTGTGAGACCTACTTGCTCACAATGTTGTTAATGTTGTGTGTTTTGGTGTTTGTTGCTTCAGCTTCAGGTGCAAACTGGGCTGCCATAAATGGAGCCCTTCAATATTAAAATATGGATTGAAAAATCAGTCCTGAGTGTCTTGCCCAAATTCAACCAGTAATGGGAACAATTATATATGTTGCTTCAAACTGTCTGGCCCTGATAAATTTCCATTCAAAGCCTGGCTGGGGTAATGAAAAATATTCCCAAGATGGTCTCAATTTCATAACTACGCAGTAGATATAAGCAAAAAATCCCCCAAAACAAAACACCAAATGAAGCCAAACAACTCACAGTAGTAGAATAAAGCAATGAAGAATGACAAAACAGATGAAGAAATCCACAATGTGTTCGCCTGTGCCTCACAGTAATTAATGCTTTTTGAGATATTAGATAAACTTTTCTTTGTTGTAATAGAAACAGATTTCCCAGATCTCCTATTTCAGCTCTCAAGCTCCACCTTTTCTCAGCTTTGTCTGAAATTAGCCACATTTTCTACCACTTTAATAAACGTGGAATACAATTTGGAAATTATCTGTTTGCATCAGCACTGGCAAAGAACAATAGCTCAAATTTTGAGAGTCAAGGCTTCAATAATAAGGCCTGATTTTCTTAGCAATCAGATGCATACACACGCGTACACACACACACGCACGCACACACACCACATGTCTTTGTGAATAGGGCCCAAAACAGCTGCAACCTTCCAGAAATTAATTGGATTCTGGATCATTTGCATTTTTATATAGTTTACCAACAAAAGATGGAGATAGCAAGTTTATTAATGTGAAAAAAGAGAGACAAAGAGAGAGAGGGAGGGAAAGTGAACGTTTTGGTTGAGCCACTAATCCAAATTTTAATACACACAGTGCCTATTCACCTTATAATACTGCAGCAGCTCCTCCAAGGTGGAAATTGATATGCAGGTCTAAACTGCAGGCAGCTGTTAAGGACTCCTACTGATGCCTAGGGCCTTTACAGTTCCTCATCTGGGTAGACATTATGATTTGATAATGGCCATATTCAGACAACACCCAAGGCAATTCTAGGATTTGCTGTCATAATAGACACACTGAAAATAAAGTCAGTGTAAATAGATTAAGAAATTGACAGAATAACAAGGCAGAAAGAATTAGAATGAATACACAAATGGCAGATGACAACTCAATGTATTGTGATGCAGAGATGGGATAAGGAAAGTGGAGCTGGAGGATTTATCTGCTACCAGTATGCCTTCAACCTGCTTCCTGCCTGCATGGATGCCTATTTCACTGAGAAGTGAAATCTTTATTAGAAAATTTCTTATCTCGTTTGCTGCCCACTGAAAAACTTCCTTTCCATTCAGTTGAAAGTGAAAGCTCCTGAAAGCTCCTGATCCATAGGTGTCCAAGACAACATTTCCCTAGGGAATAGGAAAATACTGATTTGGTATTTAGAGGAGAGAGTGACCCTCAACTCCTATGGGAGTTGATGTGAACACTGGGTGACAAGGTGGTAACCAGAACATTATTCTGTGTGATTAACTTACAAATTTCTTAGAATTTTGCTGAGGTGTATGTGAGGTTTAGTGCATGAGCTCTTCTGTGGAATCCCTTATTAGATGCTTTTTTGGGTGGCAATAAATTGATGGAATTTCATTTATTCTCTTCTATCATGTTTCAATTGCAACTCCATCTCTGCCAAACACAGCTCCTAGCTCTGCTCAGCCCAGCCTGAAACACCAAATCATACCAGTGTAAAGAAGGTCTCAGACCAATTACTGAAATATGGAATATGACTTCATGTGCAGAATAACTGTGGATTGGTTGTATGATAGACCCAGAGCATGTGCAGAGATGGAATATCAGCAGTGACATCTCCAGTAGGCTGGTGGGTGAAGGAGGAACTAAAGCTGCTATAACACTGAAAATGAAACTCAGTGCTGTGTTAGTGCTCAGCTGCATAAGGATCCTGTGAACTTCAATTCTGTGTTGGTGCATTAAGTGCTTCCTGAGTCTGTCAGACCTGGTGCATAGCTTTTCTCTGGAACATAATCTGTGTAGGAGTACACAGGAAAAAGGCAGTAGCACTGCACAGGGCTGGCTGTAGCAGGAGGAGGCTGGAGACATCCTTTAACAGGAAAATGCCGTCTGCTTTGACTATGTTGGAGATTTGGGCAACGAGATTGGACATCAAGGAGACACTGGAGTAAAAGGTGCTGCTGAGAGGAAGGAAAGAGTAACTTTGTCCCCCCTGGGGCTAGATGGGCAGGAAGTTGTACCCTCAACTATCCAGCCCAGCTCCACCTTTTCCTTCAAGTTCTTTCCTGTTTACTTATTTTGCTAAAATCACTGAGAAGCTGTGAGATTGCTCTCGTGTTTGAACACAAGTCCCAAACTCTCAGTGCAGAGTATTCAACCAATACATCTTGAGTAATCTGGAGGGAGCTTAGACTCATTTTAGTAAAATACTTAGTTTTGCTTGACTTCATGGGAATTAACCCAGTGCTTGAGTTCTGTGTTGGATCAGGGACAAAATTACACGTGTCTTGTCTAAATAATAACTAAATATTTTATGATTTTATACATGCTTATTACCTTGTATGGATCTTTTAAATGTAACAGTTCTATCAAAATTTGCAACATTATGCAATGGAACAACTTTGAACTTTTTCCTTACCTCATTTTCTTTCCTCCTGCCACATTTCTTTTGCCCAATAAGAGGTCTCCATGACTTTGCTATATTTTCTCCCTGATTTTTCTACATTTCCTACATTTTCTGTTTGTTTTTCTTCTGCATAAAGCTTGACTAAGTCTTCTATATAAACTTTGACCACAGTCCCCACTTTAAACACTTTTTTTTTTTCTTGTTCCATTTGTTTTCTCTTTGCTTTCTTTCTTTAGGAGTTATTTTCATTCTTCTTTCTTTGGGTGTTAATCACTTTTGTTTAATACTCTCTAATTCTTTTCTTTCTCTAACTAATTTACACTGAGCTTCTTTCCTTTCCAATAATATGTCCTTCAGGGTTAGAGAAAGAGATAAGATGATGAGCAGAGGAAGGAGAAATCAGGCAACAAGAATGAAAAGGGCTGAATATCACAGAGCCTTCAAGTATGAGGAAGAATAAGATAGAATAACAAATATTAAAAGAAGAGGACTGAAGGTAAAGTTTCCACAAAGAACATGGAAAAAGGACTGAAAACAAAGGTAGTGAGGGAAAAACTGCAGGGCTATTACTTTTATTCAGAAGTTGAATGTTCCTTGATTTTTGAAGGACCCAAAGCTGCAAGGAGTAGAGAGCTCCATTTGGCCCTAAATCAATCCTGTTAAAAGGAATACCTTGATTACAGTTAGCTTGCCAGCATTTAGAAATGAGACAGGAACATGGCCAACATTCTTCTGGCTGAATACACAGATAGAGCAAGACACATTATGGAATGATAAAGTATCTAAGTGCACCAAGCCCTTATTTATCTAACTTTTGTTAACCTTTGCAGAAAGCCTGCCAAAGTATTCTGGTAGGACTGAAAAGCCAAGCAAGTAATAGTCTTATAACCAGGCTACATTTTGTATGACACAAATAACTGTATTTGTACTGCCTAGGGACTTTGTAATTTCCTGCTTTTGAGACAGTAGAGAAATGTGAGCATTTTAAGATTGAAATCCTGGCCTCACTGAAGTCAAAGGCAATATATCCACTTAAATTCTAGTAGTGCAGCCCCTTTCCAACTAAAAGAGTGCTTATGGAATGTTGTCTGTGTGAATATACCTAATTTAGATGGTTTAAAAAGCACCAGAGAAGAAAACGCAGAAAGCTGATGAGTATTAGGGCAGGAGTGATAGAGAAACTACAGGTAGAGCAAGATCATGAAAGGACATGGGCTGACAAGGTGGAGGAAAGAGCATGTCCATAAAAGACTGTAAAAGGAATAGAGGAGGATCAAAATTTTCAGGGACTGCAAATGAAATGGAAATGAGGACACAATGAGAACTCAGAGCCATTCTAGGCAAAGCAGAAGTTGTTGCTACCAAGTGGGCAGAATTTTTTGTATGAGGCTCAGGATGTTTTCATGGAAAGAGAGAATTATCCTGTGGTTGTGCTTGGGAACCCAGCACAATATGCTGTAGCTTTGTATCTGTTTATTTTATAGCTATATAATAGATTTTGCTCCAAGAAAGTACCAAATATTTGTACTTCTTAAATATTCAGGATTTATAGCACTCCTCTTTCATATTTCAGGGATACCACACCCTGAACTCTGCCTTGAGACTGCCTTCTCCAGGATGAGAAGGCAACACCAGGGGCTCTTCCATGTGAGAAGATGTATTTCACCTGTTAAAAATCTTGCAATGCTTCTCCAAGCAGAAATACAAATATTGGACTGCTGCTTCACTAGGCAATCAAATTTTTTTCCTCTCTGTGGTAAGGAAACACTAATGAACCACTTATTTCATTCCCTGAGAGGAAACAAGAGGGAGATGCTGTTACATCACCAAAACCAAAGCTTGATAACAGAGAACAGTATTTGATATCAATTTTCTATTGTCTTGTCAAAACTAATTTAAATTCCCAATGGATAGATAGGTCTTCTGCTACTCCTTTGGGGATCATACTCCATTGTACTCCAAAACTAAAGGAGCTTTCTGGATTTTGTCTTTGCTTTGCAATAAGGTAATATTTTTTTTCTCCTTAGCATTCATACCCTATAAAAATTTAAAACTTGTTATATTTCATCTCAGTTACTCCTTGACTAAGTTGCCTATGCTTGACTAATTGGGTTTTTTTTTCCTGGCAAGTTCATCTTCCTGTTCCCATTCTCTGGATTAGCTTTAGTTCATCAGCTGCATTCTAGTGGCATGATAAGTCAAAAATATACCTAGTATTCTATCCAGGCTACAACAGAACTACACAGAGAGGGCTATTAAGTCAGGGCTCAGTGGTGCACAGCATTTGCACAGGCAGCCTGAAATTTTGCTATGCTTCATTGCAACTGTGTCACGTTACATATGCATGCTTAATTTTCTGTTCACTATTACCCCTGTTAGAATATGTGAGACAGTGGCATAAAGCTATCCAGCTGGTTTACTCTTTCTCAGCACTGCTTGAATGCTAGTAATGATGTCATAAAAAAATCTGAACTCTGAATTGGGCTCCTGTCGATTTTACCCAGAAATTACAAATTTATTTTATTTTCATTTTAAGCTGTTATATTATGAGACATCTGATGTCTAACAAAATATTTGCCTTTTGCAGATAACATTTTCACTTAACAAAAAACAGGTTTTTGTTTTGCAAAGTTTGAAGAAAGCCTATTTAGAACTTTACTTACCCAAAAAACCATTTTGCTAATCAGAAAACAATTGTAATGCTCCAATGGACATGGCTAATTCAAAGGGTACTTGAAGTAAATGATAAAAATCAGAATAGTACATGGGCTTGGTAAGGAGTTTATACTGCACCCTCCTGGGACATCAGAAGTAGTGCAACATTGCTTGCAGAAGTGAGACTTGTGGTAATAAATGCCTACCTAAGATCTTCAGAAACACAATTTATCAGTAGAAAATACTCCATAAATAAATAAATATAAATTATTTCAAATAGAGTACTGTTGTTCCCTTACATAGTAGGATCTGCCCAGGACAATCTGAAAATGGGAAATCTCCACTATAGTGTAGTATTAGTATTTCATTAGTAATTGTAAATCATTCTGGGGTAAAAGGTGAGGAGGAGATAAGGAGTAGTTTTTGTTTCAGTGCCTCTGTGCTGTTTCTCTGCAAAATAGGGGATGATCTAGCAGCACGGTTGATTGCCTTTAGAAGATGAGACAGAAGTGAGGGTAAGCATACCTATATTAGTGCTAAATTAGTTTCCCTCAACATCATGAAAAGCATGAGCTACTCAGGTTTGCCCGGGACCCATGGCATATAGTGAGATGGCTGGTTTACATGGAAGTCTAATTTACATTCCGCTGCATTTCCCTGCTGTTATTAAAGTTACAGTTGTTGAGGAAGCAATTAGTCTTTCTTGTTGCAATATGGACACTGCTAGGCATAGCAAGCAAAACATCACTTGATCAGTCAGTCCCTCCTCGATTCTCGTTACACCCTCTCCTACATTGACTTTGTACCTTGAACATTAAGGCAGGAGCAATGCCTTCCAGCTGTGCATTCTCTCCTTTCAGATAAAGAAGATAGGATTAGCTTGAGACACTGCAGATCACAAACCTATAGTACGATGTCAGCTAATTCCATAGTGCTTATAAATAATTTTCAGATAATGGACACTGTGGAATTCAGATTATTCTTAGTTCTTTAATCTGGTTTGAAATTGATAAATTTAACACAGTTTCACAATCCAAGCCATGCTTCCCACAGATTTAGAAACTGGGTTTGTACATAAACGAAGCTTAAAGCAAGTTTGACCCTGTACTGGCAGCTCAACACACATTTAAGTCAAAACTGCATGGAGTAGTAAGTCTTTATGCCAAAGTAATAAAAACTGTAACGAGACACATACATACACACATCCCTGTCACAACATATGTACATTGTGTCCAAGGCATACTTTAAATCTATAGCTAACTTTTTTAGTAGTGACAAAGCACCTTTCAGTCATTACTAGAACCATTAATTTAAGTATCAGCATTGTCTGGATGTACTGTTCTCCTACAGTGCCTAGGATGTCCATGCAACCGTTGATTTAGGAGACAATATCACTTGCTTCCAAGTTTATGAGGCAATAAACAGCTCCCGCATATTGATGAATGTGGAGGTGTTTGCTCAGCACATTTGCAGGGGACGTTTATTACCCAAGTGCTGTGCTTTAAAAGCAAATGAAATTGTAACTATTCTCACTTTCTTTTGTTGGGGGGAAGGGAAAAAAATACTGTTGTGTTTAATTTGTTCCTGCACATTCCCTCCTCCTGTGACTCATTAAAATGACTGACACAGGCACGGATGTTTCCCTCATCTGTGCAGTTGATGACTACAGTCACTTTTTCTTTGGTGGCTTTACATGAGACTGCTTTAGAACAGGGTGCAATTGTCAGAATACCAGAGAGACATGACTAAGATTATTCCTTCGTGCTTTATTACCCTATTATCCCCTTCCAAAGGATTAAGTTAGCTCATCAGCATAGCCACTTAGACTTAGTAACTCTACAATAATATTCATTGCTCTGCCCATACAATAAAAGAATGAAATAATTTTTAATCTGGAGAATTGGATCATGCGAATGTAAGGGATTAAAAGATGAGCCTTTGGCTTGTACACCTGGCAAACCACTGCTTGGAATCTAAACTCCTTTGAAGTATATTATACTGGGAAGGAAAAGAGAGTGGATGAAAAAGATGAGCTTGCAAAGCTGCATGCCAACTGAGTTGTTATGAGGATGCCAGACAGAGAAAGCAACCCATGAAAAATGTATTAAATTATCAAAACCACAAAGCTGATTTATAGCTGCCGTAATTTCTCCTTTGCTTTTTGTTCCCATATGAAGAATGTCAGGGATGATATTTACTTACAAGAAAAAAAAGGTTTCTAGCTGTTGATAAAATATATACAAACATATTTTAATTATTTTATTTATCTAGGTTGGGAATGAAAACAGAATGACAATTTAAAGAAAAGTTGGAATGTAAGAAGTAAACAAATATTTTCCAAAATTCTTGAGATGAATGAATCATTGATTCTTCTGGCTTGTATGAAAAGTCTTTAATCTAAATAGCCTATTTGTTGTTTTAAGAAAATGATGTTTGAAATTTCTAGCAGAGCAGATGATTCCTTTCTTACTATTACAATATGAGATTAGGGAAAAAAGATTAACTTGAAATATTTCATAATGCTCATTAACTTGCCTCATTTTTTGTCTCTTTTCTAATTTAAGACTCAAATATGCAAACTTGCATTCATTTATATAAATCTGTTCATCTGAGTAGTGGCATTTAAATCGATGGGACACATTCTCAGGATGAGCCAGTCCTTAGCAATGTTATACCAGTAAGCTGTAAAAGGTCATACCTTTCCTTCATGTTTGAAAAATGCCTTCCATCCACCTAGAAGTATAAAAATTATAATATTAAGAACTAATCCTTATACTTAATAGTAGAAAAACTTTAATTGGTTGTACCTTACTAGATCTTAATACTTTACACTGTTAGAAAGGAATTTTCTACCACACCTGCTTCAATCCATATACCTGGACTTTTCCATTATAGTCCTTTTCTCTCTAATACTCTTTCTGATCCTTTCAGTCATCCTGAATTTTCATTTTGCCTTGATTTTTTGCCTTGCCTTCATTCTTATTTGATAGAATGAATTTTTTAATGGGAAATTGAAGGGTGCTAATGGCGACACCAGGTTATGCTGACATCCATTCAGCCTTTGTGTCCTGTGCTGATTCATTGCAAACAGACAGACTCCTCTCCACTCTTATTGCCCTTTGCCTTCCTGCTGCTGTGGGCTAAAGAGAGTTAGTCCATGGGGGAAAGCTGGACAACAGCAGCACCCCTTTCATTTACAATTCAGTTGGCAAGATTTGGTTGGCATTGTTATCTTGGTAATAAGTTACCATAGATTTTGAATTATGGAAATTAGAAGGAAAAAGCCTTCTGACAAGTTCTGATCACCTCACTAACTGCTGCTTGGGGAATTTATGTGGGGCAGCAAAGGGCTGGCTGGTTAAAACCACACATTTAGATTCTGCTTTAAGTTATTTGAATTCACTACAAAAAGTGTATTCCAGTAAGTCAAGAGACTGAAATTGACGTTTTCCAAGCTTATAATTTTAAATAATGGATGTGTGGAATTTTGAAATTGGAATTACTTTAAAAAGAAATCATGGCAATAATGGATGGAGCTGTGCTTCAGTCTGGGAACAGTAGTGAAAATGTGTGTCATCATAAAATGGTTTAAGTTAGATCTAGTTACCTCAAGTGTGAAACAAAGCAATGGAAAAGAATGTTAACCATATAGAGGTTTTTATGTATCCTGTTCTATAACAATTGGACAATTGAGAATAAATATAGGAAGCAGGTTCAGTTGCTCAGTTAACTTTACTACATATTTTGCTCTACTGTTACTAATTTTATCTGAATGATTCTAAAGAAGTTCATAGCAGCGCTGACTAAGGTCCATACATGGCCCCGTTCTTTGGAGGTCTGTGTATGACAACAATCTGCAAAGAAAGAAAGTAAGAAGAAATGGTGGCATAACTAAAAATGAGGCATCTTGCTGATTTAATGGACCTCAGGAACGAAAGTAAATAACAGTATCGAATAGCACAGGGCTACATTGCCTAATAAAGAACTTTTAAAATAAAAATATAAAATATTTCCTAATCAATGTAGTAAGAAAGAATCAAGGCAAACAGTACATACAGCTGATAAAATGGGTTATTTCTCAAAGATATAGAATTAAATGAGAGTATGGTATTTTTTAAAGAAAATACTTTTAAAAAGTTATTTCTTTTATTCCTTCTTTAAGCTGTTACTAAAGAAGAAATCAGGGTGTAATTTTGCTGTTCTAGTTTTGGGGTTTCATCTTTTCAAGTTTTTCTATTCAGGAAAGCTCATGAAGAATTACTTCCTTTTCAAAAGACATTTTCAAAATGACTAGTGCATCATATTTTTCTTTCTGGTCACTCTATTTGATTTTTTTTCAAAACAATGGGAATACAGTAAGGTTACTTCTAGGAAGAATAACAGAAGCTTTGACAACACATGCATGAGAGAAAAGTCATCAAAAAGCAAATGGGGGCAATGACTAGTCTTTGTTAGTCAGGACTGCTTTGTTAGTCAGGACTGCTATCCCATGGAGGGAAGTGGCTGATGACTGCTTTGGAAAAGACATTCTGAATGTTAGGGCATTCAGAATGCCTGTGTCTCACTCCCACAGAAAAGCTAGGACATGGCAATGATTTTGAGAGAGGATCCATTTTTTTAATAGATATGATGTGCCAGCTTCTGCAGAAGGAAACTTCAGAAGTGTATACCAACAACTAAGACACTTTTCCTTCTATATTTTCTCAGCTAAGGGTCTCAGATATGAGCAATATTTACTGTACTCAGTAAACTTTAATTGCTTGGAAAGTGTTGAAAGCCTGTAATACTTTGTGTGAAGATTATTAGGGGTTCCCCAAAAATCTCGTGTTGAGGGACTAATTGCTAGCAGCAGACATATTTCTAATTAATTATAACACAAATTATTCAGATACTCTCTTTCATTGTCTAAAAATTCATAAGTAAGCTCTGCTATTTGCATATGCTCTTTAGCCCAAGGGACAAGTTAGTGCTGGCAGAAAGGAAACTAAAAAGCACTTTTATTAAAAGGAGAAGGGAATGATGCAATCAGGTCTGTTCTCTGATGCAGTTTTACTGAGTTACTGAAAAAACAGCAATCCTGTATCTCCAAACACAGAACAAACTTAGGTGATTTTCACATTCACAATTGCCAAGATTGCCTTCCTAGTCTGTTCTGTGCCCCAGGGTCTTTTCCTTTCTTCTATTCCCTATTAAAGCCAGTACCTTATATCTCTACCTGTAATTGGTGAATTCCGACTTCTAATCGTTCCCTTACATGAAGCCTCTTGCTAGGGAAGGGAACTCCTAATCTTTCCAGCTGTTTCATTTGTATGAAGGGCCTTAATCAAGCCTTCCCTTTAGCCAGATTTAGGGGTGTTTAGCACCCCTAGCTAGAGCTACAATGGCCTGGAGATCACAGGCTTACTTGACAGCAGCCTTCTAACACTTTCCAACACAGCAACATCATATCCAGGTACAATGCCAGGTATGATTTAATTTCAAATCCCTTTTGTTCCTGCAGGGGTCCCATCAAGCAAAGCATACACTCAAAGTATAAATTCATAGAAAACACTGGCTCCCTATGTGGATAAGAGATACATGGTAAAGGGGAAAAATCAAAAGGAATTATATCTGGCCTGCTGCTTCTGTGTGATTTTCATATTTATTAACATAATCAGATTTATCATTATTCTTATGTATCTCTTGAGAAGCAGACTTGCCAATTATTTAATTTTTTAGTTCTAAAGAAAAGCACATCTCTTCAGCACTGGGTGACAAGGGCAGGAGAACTTCTGTGTGAGAAGACATGTGGATGAGCCAGTATCCATGAAAATATGTCTATACTGGAATGCACTGGACACCCTGAATGGAGAGCAGAATTAGCAGAGGCAAGCTTTGCATGCTGGATTTATTTATTCCCTCCTCCCCATAAGAAAACACCACCACACACTTACCTACTGAAAACAGCTGCATTTTTGATGTGCTCTGAATCTCATTTGTTATTTCCTGGGCAAAACTGAACTGTGGCTCACCCTCCAAAAAAAACCCCAGTAGATATAGACCTATAAAAACTATCTTGCTATAAAGGACTCTATAAAACAGTATGTTTTAATTGCTTCCTGGTTTCAGCAAACTGTTTTATATTCAAAGTTAACATTAGGTTGACACTTAACTTCCTTGGGCTTTTTATTATTTTAAGGCATAAATTATCAGAAGCTATTTATTTTAGCATTTGCTTTCATGAATGGAGGTAGCATTTGTGTGACTGATTAAGCACTTAAAAAAGCAGCAAAACCCACCGCAGATTTAATTAGTTGCACAAATTATCACCGAGCACCGTAAATTTAATGTCATCTCTTTCACAATTAAAAAAAAATACTGAGCAGGTAATAACACATTTGTATGGATCAACTGAGTATCCTGTGGGCAGGTTACTATTATACTCATTTGGGATACAGGAAGATGGGATTGAAGGAGTTGCCCAGGGTGATTCTCTCAACTGATGGTTTGGGGTCTGAAGTGGGGAGACTGACAGTTCAGGAAATAAGGATGTTTGGATTTGTGCAGAGATGGCCAGAGCTACCCTGCCACTCACCTACAGAATAGTTTAAGAATCACAAAGATAATCAGCTGAGCAATTACTACCTTTCTTGGAAAAAAATACACGAAGCATTCTCTGTTTGCATTGTACATGTCTAACAATGTTTTGGTGCTCAGCCAGGTAAGTCTTCCCTTAATAACCTCTCTTCTCACAGATGCTGAGCATGTAATATTGGCTACTAAAATGTATTTAAAAGGTTTATTAACTTTGAGGCTCTTCAGAAATCTGTCTCACAACTACCTGATATCATTCTGGAGAGAAAGATACGCAGTAGTGTCTGTAGCGATGCTCTGGCACTTTTTATCTCCCAAATGAGATATCAACTCATGGGGTTAAAAATCAACCAAGTGAATTTTTACATTATAGACACTCACAAGAATCAGATGAAATTTGATGACGTGCAAAAGAACTGAAAGCATACCTGCTACTTACAGTACAATCTAATTATTAATAAAATACTCCCAGGTATTGTGTGGTGTCATGGCTGATCTGTAAGGACACATGGCTTATGGGGTAGTTTAAAAACACTCAGTTTTTAAAAAAAGCCATTCCACATTTTTCTCTGTGGAGGATAGGAATGCACAAAACAATGCAGTATTCTACTTAAAGGTAAGTCAGCACCCTGTGAGAAACAACAAAAATGAGACTGCACAAGCTGAAGACTTAGCCCTCTTCTTGGAGCAATGAAAACTTACTAAGCCACAGCAGAAACAACAGAGAAACTGCATCAGTAATAATCTTTTTCTATAACAAGTGCTCTTCCAAGGTCATACACTTAAGGGAGCTGACAGATGAAATCTGACAAATCTAGCTGCAGCAATTTGGGATGTTATTCCCAACATTGCCCGGATTCATGTCGCCATGGATTACCACAAAACAGAATGCAAGCAGCCCATCTCAGCTTTGTTACTGGAGGTCTGTGCTGCAGAGGCAAGGCTGTGAACGGAGCAGGCTGAGGTGCAGCCAGTCCTGCTGTTGTGCTGCCCCTGCTGCAGGGGCTGCAGCCTCTGGCGCAGGAGCAGGACAGCCTTGCTCTCCTTGGCTGGGTCTGCCTCAGCCTGCCTGTTGAATTCACTGGGGCGCACTGCAATTCAGAGGCTTAACTGCAACCCCTGCAGATAAGAGCTTTCAACTGCCAAATATTATGCAGGATCCCTGATGGGCTCCTCAGCCTATGTCAAACCCTGTGAGGTTGTAGTTGCCATCACGCTGCAATCATGGATCTGAACTGTGGGCAATTGCACCTTGAGAGGAGCAGCACTGAGGGAACATAGCAGAAATCTGTCTAGCATGCAATGATACCTCTTAACAGCAGATGCCTGGAGCACAATATAAGAACACAGATACTTTTAAAGCCGGAGTTTGCATCACAAATTTCTCATGTACAAATCTAGCTACTTGCTTTTGGAACTCATAAACTTCTGTCTTCTACTTGAGGAGATTACAATATTTCCTTAAAAAAAATCTTTGCTCTTGCTGCTTTTAACCAGCCATTTCCTAGTTCCAGTGGCAGCACCTATTCCTTGGGTTGAAAAAGCAGCAATTCCCTGTTCACTTCCTCATGTATCGCACAGATTCATATTGTAAACAATGTTGGTCATTGCTTCCCCAGAAAGAACCATGCTAGTGTAGTTATTACTCATCTGGAAGCCATTCCCTAAGTTCTCTCGCTCTTGTAATTTTTTTCCATCTTTCTTACTCTGCGAGTTAGTTGCAGGTGGCACACTGTCATCTTTGTGTCACAGGAATCAGAGTGGCAGATGTGAGGAACAGCTAAACCAGAGTGAACTATCCAGCATGGGGGATGGCCACCAGCCGAGCATCCCCAAGGATGATGCGCACATCCACCTGTGGTGTGCACCTCCATGCTTCCCATTGCAATCACGTGCTCCACACTCTGGGTCCATGAAGGATTTTCTACTCCCCTCAGGCCTCTCCACCTCTTACTTTTTGTAAAGACATAAAAGATCCTTGCAGAGATGGAGACTCTCAGTAAATAACACTGCTCAAGCTAAATTGTAAATGTGTTATCCTTCCCCAGGGGCAGGACCCTGCATTGGCCTTTGCTGATATCATCAGATTTATCAATAGTTAGAAAAATTTTTAAATAAAACTGTTAGCACTTATTCTAGTGTTGTGCTGCTTGACCCATTAGGTTAAACTCATTAAATTAACAATATTATTTCCACTCAATTGAACTATCAAACAGCAAACAAACACAAACAAACAAAAATCAAAGCAGAAGAGCAAACAGCAACCACAATGACATCCAGAAGTACTAGACTGAGTTCCAAGAAACTACGAAATTACAGATTATGAGGTTAAAAAACCCCTGAATAATCTGGGATACATGTTTTAGTAAAGTAGGGATTCTGTTCTCTGTCAGCAACTTTAAGATGAAAAAGGTTACATCTACAAAGAAAGCTGCCTTTCTGATGCCAAAAGCCACAGACTGAAAAGAAACCATTAAAAAATAGTAAAAACCTGTAAAGAAATTCTCGGTTAATGACACATGATTCCAGCCAAGGTCCAAGTCACATGGGATTCCAGTTGGCTTAGCATTTTCAGTTTGTGAAGTTAAAACTCACAGATTCAGCTCTTTACTATCAACTAGTGAAGCAAGGACAGTTGTTCAGTGTATTTTATTAGTTCAGGTAACAGATACTCTGAATTTTATATTCACCTTCAATGTATTTCATGTGTCTTCTTTTCTATGTCCCCTGCCAAAAAAGGAGAAAATACTTTTTGAGACTGGCAACACTCATTCTGGGAATGATTGTGCCTTCATCTTCACAGCCTCAAGAGGAAACTGGAGCTGCTGGGGGAATTTGTATCTAGTAAATTATCTTTTCAGGAAAAGAAATGTGGATGGATTGCTGCAAAAAAAAATAAATATACAAGACAATTTCTCTACTGAGAACAAAACAGAAAAACCCTAACCAACCAACCAAAAACCCCAAAACAAGCAAGCAAGCAAGCAAGCAAACAAACAAACAAACAAACAATGCCCCCCCAAAAAAACCCCCAAAAACCAAAAACACCCAACCAGCCAGCCAACCAGCTGGCCAACCAATCAACCAAAAAATCACACAAAAAAAGTCATTGTAAGGAAATTACCCCTCAGAGAATTTTAGGTAGCTGCAATTACAATTAATACAGTTAAGTTACACTTCTCCAAGAACATTCTAGCAGTTTTCATAGTCATTATTCATTATTAATTAGCCATGTCAGATTGCTAAGATATTTTAGTGGGAATTCTTTGGCCATTACAGGTCAAAGCAAGTCCTTACTTGCCAATTCTGTAACATTTAGAAATTAATAGATATGCACAACCTAGAAGACAGGGCATAATTTGTCATGAATATTCAAAATGAGTCACACCTTAGACAAGAATACATTTGTTTTAAAATAAGAACTCAACATTACCCCCAAATTTGTATGGGTCTCCTCCATTATGTCTGAAACTCGAAAGAGCAGTGCATCTGCACTCTGTACAACTTATATACGGAGAAGAAATAGGGTTTTGCTTAATTCCTACCTTTGCCAACGCTGTGAAGAAATACAAATTGAGAAATCTCAACCTCTATTTTTCTCAAATTTCCTCAAACATTACAAAAATCTATAAAGTAATTATAAAACAAATAATATTAACCATGGTACCAAACTGTATTATTGCCTTTAAATAGAATATCTGTTCTAGGCCACAGAAAACATATTTTTCATTGGAACTGAGAGCAAACACTTAATGCATAAAATACTTTTGAGTTTGTTAATTACTAAGGGAGAAATATAATTAGCAATAATAATTCTTGGGATCACTTTATAGTCAGTCTTTCTCAATTAAACTTGCAATCTATAATTTTCCTGGAGGAGATACTGAAATGTCTCAGATCTCAGCAGGCTAAGTTCTGTGTATAAAACAGCTCCGTAAAAGGTTGTCACACAGCAAAGCATGGACTCTGTTTAAACTGAGTAATAGTCATAGAAATAACTATAGTAATGTTCAGGTTTTGCAGTTTGTAGTAGAATAACTTTCCTGGAGATCTTGTGCAAATGTTCTCCTGCAGTCTCTGCCAGCAATAAACTAGACTTGAAGAGGGAATGCAAAAGGGGGAATGCAAGAGGGAATGCACATCCATCTCTACCCCTTGATCTCTGTGCTGCTGGGCACTTGTCTCTACATGTTGGCTTCCTGGACTGCCTATGCTGGAAGAATTCACTATTTATATATTGCCATCAGTTCTACAAGGAAGAATTCCTTTTTACTGCAGGAAAAGCAACTTCACAGTGAATGAAAAAATAAAGTAAACCACACTGGACTACTATTTTACAAAGGTATAGAAGAGTTAAACCCTGTGCAGCTTCAATAAATTTGGCGGATGTGTCCTATCTTATCTGTTCACCTAACCCAATCCCAGGAACATATCCTAGAAATGCAGTTTACCATAACCATATCTAATCATTTTGTTCACAGATGGGAGGACTTTTAGGAATATTACAGATACTTGTCTGTCACTCCTCTTTGTTCAGCATCCTAAAGCATTGACAGGTTGGAGCAGGAAGGCAACACTGTCCTCCAGATTACATACAAGACTAATAATGTCCATTTTAAAACATGCATTTTTAACTGTACTTCATAGTCAAAGGCAACAACAGACAGAGTCTGAATTGGGGTACTATGATAGACAGCATTTATACATGATTTTATAAGTATTTTAAGGTAAATATGCCTTGATTTCCTTTCAAAAATTTTATAGTAACTTTGCAATCATACAAAAAACACTGTTGCAATCACACATTGTTTGTGCCCCTTGCCCTTTTTCTGTTCCTGGGCTCTACTGCAAAGAGCCTGGCCCCATCCTCTTGACATCCACATTTGAGATACTTGTGCACATTGATAAGATCCCCACTCATCTGCCTCTTGTCGAGCTAAACAGGCCCAGCTCCCTCAGCCTTTCCTAAGAAGAAAGATGTGCCAGACTCGTGATCATCTCTGTAGCCCTCCACTGGGCAATCTCCAGGAGTTCTTTTGCTTTCACGAACTGTGGAGCCCAGAACTGGACACAGCACTCCAGATGAGTCCTCACTAGGGCTGAGCAGAGGGGCAGGATCAATCATCAGCCTCAACCTGCTGGCAATGCTTTTCCTAATGCACCCCAGGATACCACTGCCACAAGGGCACTGCTGGCCCAAGGACAGCTTCATGTCCACCACCTCCTTCTCTGCAGAGCTGCTTCCCAGCAGGTCAGCCTCCAGCCTCTGCTGGTGCCTGGGGTTATCCTTCCCCAGGGGCAGGACCCTGCATTGGCTTTTGCTGAATTTCAAAAGCTTCCATTCCAGCCTATTGAGACACTTCTGAATGCCACAAAACGCTCTGGGGTACTGGCCATTTCTCCCAGCGAGGAGATGCTCTGTCCTTTCATCCAAGTCCTTGATGAACAAATTAAACAATATTGGACACTAGTCAGGATCTGTGTAGGCAATAAATATGTGTGTTCAAACAGTGCAAGGGGAACTTTATCCCAAAGTGCCTCTTTACTAGAATCTCAATTTTTCATCCCACATAATTTCATCCTCCTCCTTTGGCCTCTCATTTTGGGCATTTTCCTTGGAAGTACAGGTTATCTGAAAGTAGGGGTTACTTGAAGATTTTTTCCCCCAAGGAACAGAATTTTTAAAATAGCAGTTACCTTGTGGAAGAAAATATGGGTAATTCACTCAATCCCTCTATCAGTGTGCTTGAAGCTGAGGAACTGAATACTCAGCTCTCTTGGTCAGGTTGTAAATTCAGATACTGTTGGGCAGCTATCTGAATCTCTTTGCATGTTTATGTGGCCTATCCCCACATGCTGATAGGTCCACACCTGTAAATCTGATTAGCAGACAATGTTTGACTTGATTAGTCAAGTGCAAAGCTCAATGCAGTCAGACATTTGAAATTCAGGATTTCCTGGAGCTGTGTTAATAGGTTTGAGACCTGAGCAGTGTGTAAATGAAGCAACAGGAACCACACATTCTTACAGACAGTGTTTCATTTCTTCATTCTCAGGGGGTACTGAAATAGAAATTGTTTGGAACTGATGTATCCCTCCACTACTAAATGCCTTTGGACAGACAGTGGTTGCCATCAGAGCTCTTCTGGAGCGTCTTCAAATGGAAAATAGTAGGTTTGTGTAATATTAACCAGCAAATTCCAGTTTCCTACTGCTTACTGTCTGTACATTTGATGATCTCAAAAGGCCTACAGGCTGCTTTCAGATTATTCCTTCACATGAGAAAGAAGGACTATATTATCCTTCCAGCCTTTCACAAGGGTTGTCTACTTGTAGTCTCTAAACTCAACCTCTTGTTTACTTACTGCTTTTCCATTCCTGTGAATCCAATTTCTGCTCAAAGTTTTGTCAACGCAAAACTTTATTTATCTTCTAAGTCTGTCTCAGTGGAGCATTTGTGATACCATATATCACAGGTGCTCTGTGAAATCAGTTCAGAGTGAGGATTAGCCATACACGCTTAGGAAGGCACTCACATTTCCAAATATCTCCTTGCATATTGTTAAAATTTGTGAACCAAAATGATAAGTGGTTTTGCCACCACAAGGAGACCAGAGGAGAAGCACACAAGTATGAGTCCAGTCCAGTCCTAGTTAGTGTGGAGAAAAAGTCATGGAAATGTTGTCATATACTATCTATACCCACTATGAGCATGGTATTTCACTATCCAGTAACAAGAGGTGAATCCTTGCCCCTTGATCCTGTAGATCCTGGAATATAAGAGAAATTACACTGCACTGGAGTAATTACAATATTGCAAACCCTTGATACTGACACAGTTTGTAGGCAGCAAAATAAAATTTATTTTCATGTGGTGCACCCAATAACACATTGCAATAAGTAGTCAAGAATAAACTCTACTCTCTGGTACCACACCTTAATGTCTCTATTCGGACTCCCAGAATAGTGTCTTAAATTAGGTCAAAACACAGTGCAGGAATACAGGACATTATGACAACGCAAAGTAATGGTGGAAGGAAAAAAAATCAATAAATATAAAAGAAGGCTGAAAATTGCTTTGAGGTGAGTAGTTATTCCCACAGAAAGACTATTTGCATTGATTTAATTTCTGACATGCTTTGTTTTTAGGACTTATAGTAAACTGTACTATTACTGTTTGTTCTGAAGCACTGTCAGAACAAAGTCATGAATAAGCAAGAATGGAAATGAAAAATTATAGTCTCCATGCCATCTGTGAAGGGCAGGAATCACCTACAGGCACTAAAATATGAGCTGGATAAACAAGGTGGGCAGGAAGCTGGAGGAGAGCACAGATCACAGAGCAGTGACTGAGGTGAGAATGGGGGATTTGCTGGAAAAGGGTAGACACAGTGCTTTAGTAACAATTGACCTTGCACTAAACAGCACAGGAAAAAGTCAGTGTTCCAGAGATTTAACATAGGACAAACTCAAGAGGACCAACATTAAACAGATTTCTCTCTCATGTACACATTATTTCCCTATGCATTTCTCCCTAGCCATATTAGCTGTGTCCTTTCTCCAATACAATATCAACTCCCCTTCCCACAGACAGCCACTCTCTCTCCCCCAGCCACCAAAACTCAGAGGCCTCTGAAGCCTGCAGGGTAACATTTATACACAAACCCACATTTTCTTTGATATGAGAGGAACTACTTACTGATGAAAATTCGTGATTTTTTCAGAAGACATTTAAAAAGAACAAAACCAAACCCTAAACCTACAACACTGTATTTAAACTGGGAAAGCCCATGGAATGGCTGGTTTTCATTTGGTTCTTATGAGAATGTACAAATGACTATCAGAAGACTTTTTCCAGTACCATTTGCTTTATTGCAAAGCAGCCATTGGGAAACTTCCTGATGATTTCAGTGAATTTGCATTAAGACCAATGTTGGTTACACTATCCTTTGGCACAGCACAAGGCAATTTGAGAATCTGTTTATTTTCAGAGCAAAATGTTCCTTGCTCATGGACTCTTTCAAAATGAAGCCCATATTTTTACAAAAAGCGAGTCTTGGGGACTGACTGCCCTCTGTCATTCACTTTCACATGTTCTGCCTCCTTTCTCACATCTTGCAAGACACGTGTGAAGGCCCTGTGGTTTATAAGGATGATGCCTTTGGTGCCTGCAGCCACAGAACAGGAAAGCAAGTGGTGCACCAATTCTGGAGAGCACAAGCTTGCACAATGCCACAATCTCTGTCCTTGTCTCTTACCCCAGACATTGGGTAAGTGTGCTTGGTGGATCAAAGGGTCAACATTTCAAGGAAGCATGAGTGCTGAGTGGTGCTCCATCAATGCATGTGATGTGATAGCATACTCTAAGTCATGTTTTCTAGGAAGTGGAATATCCTGTCTTCTTAGACCAAAATACTGGTGCACCCTCACTGCTGCTTCCACTTCCCACCTTGTCTGACTCACTGCCCCTTTCATTATTCATCTTTCTCCTTCTACAGCTGATGCAGAAACTTCTCTCACCCAAGGCTCCTCCCTCTCTGCTCACCCAGGGCTCCTCCCTCTCTGCTCCCTGTGTCCCCATCTGAAAAAATCCTGTCTACCCTCCTGATGACATGAGGCTGTGGGTTGCACGGTGCACACACACACACATAACCTGTGGGAAGGCATGAGGCAACCTGCTCTTACACCCAGCTCACAGCAGGGCTGTAGCCCTGTGGCAACCACTATCAAATGCCTAAAGGAATCTTTAGAACAGTACTTAACTCAGTGTTGCCTTCTCATTGAATGCACTCACTGGAAATAAAGAGGAGGGAGCAAATCACAATCTTGCAAAAGGGCTGCACAGTCTCCAATTCTGAGAATTTCTGCCTTGGGAAGCAGGCACTGTGAATGGTATTTAAATGTTACTGCTGGTCTGCTGCTGCTGCAGTTTGTACAAGAGCTTGGGCCATTGGATTCAAGCAAAGTCAGCCAAGGTGGTGTAACCCACTGAAACAAGCAGTGTGAGTTTCCCTGGCTCATTTTGTTTCAGGAACTCACACAAAGCTGGTGCTCAGCAGAGCTGCAGGAAAGGGGCAGCAGCAGGCAATTGGGAGGCAGTGAAGGCTTGAGTCAGAGCTGTATGAAACACGAACATGTGTGGCTCGGTCATTTACCAGTACAGTTGGTGTTTGTCAATGTGGTCAATGAGGTCATTTGTCAAAACAAAACTCTGCTGAGTTCCCAGATGCTTCATTCTTTCACTTGAACTTCCCTAACACAAGTGCATGAATAAAAAGAATGTACTTGTCATTATGAGAATAAATTCATTAAAGGTTAGAGCGAAATTCAAAACAATTAC
Source organism: Cettia cetti (assembly GCA_013401135.1). Classification (NCBI taxonomy): domain Eukaryota; kingdom Metazoa; phylum Chordata; class Aves; order Passeriformes; family Sylviidae; genus Cettia; species Cettia cetti. Next base: position 74,087 of record VZUI01040049.1, on the reverse strand, counting down.
AAGGAAGCATTTACCTCTCCACAGACAACATATCTCTGTTATTTTTGCCAGCAATTTGGAAAACTAATTAAAATAATGGATTATTGTACTCACTGTTTTAAACTAATCACTAATCCTAACATACTATGCATTTGCTATTTCCTATAAACAGTATTTTAAAAAGCCTTCCTAAATTGACACAAAACCAAAAAATTACTTTCTTTCTCTTCTTAGTTATTTCTATTCCAGTAAATAATTAGGCTCATCTTGCTTAATATTTGCATGAGTGTGAGGAAGCACAGGTCATTCAGCAGTGGGTAGCTGAGGAGATCCTAGATCGTTGTGAAGGGACGATTTTCATAAAACTTTTTTAGATACAAAATACATAATGTTTTAAAGCTATCGACCTTCCAAAGGATTGAACACCTTTCATATGTCTCCAGGTGAGCTTTCCAAAGCAGGAGCCCACTAAGCTAACAGGCAAGGCTTGACTGCCTTGCCTATGGGTGTTTTTCACAAACAATAGACATACACACTCTGCTCATAGCATCTGTCTCTTCCTCTTGCCTGAGAACTAAAAACCAAATAAGGGAAAGAGATCCTCAGCTGAGATATGAAATATGAATAGTTCTTCTGTGAACGGAACTTTGAAGCTTAAATAACAGAGCAGAAAAAGTCTGGGAAACTGAAAGATGTACACTTCTAATTTAGTGCTACCCCAAAAACTCAGTTAAAAGATTTAAACATCTTTCTTTACTTTGACTAGAATCTTCAATGGACCAAAAGTGCCTCTGGGGAATCAGTAAAGCGTTCTGCAAGATCTGAAGAAGATTCAGGGGGAGGAGACCATGAGGGGAATTATCTGCACTTCAAAGAGTTTTCTTCAATATCACTATTTCAGATGAAGATTTACAAAATGTTTATTATTTATACATTTAGTTATTTAAACAAATGTAATGTATTACTCAGATGAGAACAAAAAGAGTTTGCAAACTTAATTTTTATGCTGTAAAAAAAAAATAATAAAGCCTATTGGACTGAAGTTCCCTTTGACATTCCTTTCTCTTTTTAAGGAGACTTTTTTCAAACCAAAGACAAAAATAATGTCAAGTTCTCACCTCTCTGCTGAGGTTCAAAGGATTTTCCCCTCTTCATTTTCATATTATTTTGTATGGTAAGTATCCTATCAAATGAAGTCTCTGTTTGCTTGAATTTCAATGAAAAATAAGACAGAATTAAGAAGCCAGCAGCAAGTATTCCACACTGAGTGCTGCTTTCTACATTTTTGATACAACTTAAGAGTCTGCAGAAAGGGTAGAAGCAACCATCAACAAAACGTAGAAAACCCCTATACTGACAACTTTGCTGATTCATTATGTTGAATCATTTAAAAAGAGCTTCAGAAAATAGGAAAGTACTTTCTAAAGCTGAGGTATTTAGAGGCATGGAGTGGCCACAGCTGTTACCTGAGGGCAGGAAGTTGGCACAAAAATGCTAGTCAATTGTTTTGGTTTTTATTAAGTTTCTGTGAGATACAAAAGTCCTTTAAGGATGTTTTAAACTCTAAAGATATGCTAAAGTTCAGCTTAATGTTACATGACTTTAGAATGTACTTGCACTGTCCTAAGGTAACCTTAAAATCAGCAACAACCTATCACAATGTAACTTCTATAATCTTCATCATTTCCAGGCACCATTCTGTACCTCCAAATCATTTCTATTTCTTTAGCATTACATATTTTCTGAGGAAGCAGTTTAATTTGGACTACTCAGGCAAACCTTTCAAAAAACCTGATCAAGCCAGGTAAAAGAGATTTTTTTTTAGAGAAGTGTTAGCAAGCATCTGTCCCGTGTCACTCATGGCCTTCGTGGGACAAGTCCATTGAGGAGATAAACAGTGTGGAAAAAGCATGTACACCATTACTCTCACTCCACCTGTTTTCCATGCTCTCCTGTGCTGCCAGAGGTTTTGCCGAACACCCCCAGGTTCTTCAGGAGCATTTCTTTCTGCTAATGGACACCTGCCTGTGCTCAGTCTCACAGCTGTGCTGGAACCTGCCCCACCGTACAGCCTTGGGGCACTAGAGAAAGCCAGCTCTCCCAGCAGCTTCCAGGCCAGTGTGGACAGCAGGGAAACAGAGGTTTCTGTGCAACTTTTGGCTGTCAAGGTGAGTTCCTCCAGACTACCTAAAAGGCAGCAGTGAATCAGAAGCATTGTAATGGCATGTTATGTATTTTAGCATAACTTCAGTTGAATCAGAGGCTATGGATTGATTTCAAGGCTGTATGAATGTTGCCAGCCCAACTAAAATACATGGCAGGCCATGTTAATGTGCCAGTAAGGCAAAGAGCTTTTGCCAGCAGGGAAATATAAAGCTCTGAATTCTCTAAGGCTGTAGCTAGGTGAAGCAATGCTATGGCTGGTTACCTACTGTTATGCTACTGTGACTTGTACCGTTCACACAGCTCATGAGAAACTCCTAGAAAAATGTGGATGCCTTGGCAATAGTGTACTTAGCTCTACTGAGAGCATTGTAAGGATTGTTTGCCTTTACTTGAAGTAACATTTATCATTGTTTAGAGAGTGCCAATGGCAGGGAGATTTGGCAAGCTTCTCCAGTATGCTGTCCTTCATCCCCTTCTGTTATTCCTATCCCTGCTGACAGCTAGTCAACACACTTCTTTATTTGGACTAAAATTTGTGTTTTCTCGACTGGGGACCAAACATCCACTTCAACTGAGAAATTTTTAAAAAATACTGCTTTCAAATGTATTTTTATTATGGGAAACATTCAGGATCGTCATTCAAACCGCTTGAATTTACTGATTGATTTACTGGTTGAAAGGAAACACCTAAGCAAAATTGCAGTGAGAGGTCTGAAGATAGACTCAAACTAGTCCATGATCTCTCACATAAGTTGTTGAGGAAGAAACCTGGATGGAAACCTGGATGGATCTAAGTCTTATAGAGACCTTTGCTATGTTAGGCAGTTTTTATCTATTTACTGAGAATATTTCTATTATTTTGCCTAAATTGCTATGATTATGTTGTTTTTTTCCTAATAAAAAAAACCCAAAAACTTAAGGTGTGCTTGATATCTTGGTCTGCAGCCACCAGATACCCCAAACCACAGAAATATCAAAATATTGCTACACTTTGTTTGTTGCTATATAGTTAATGGAAGAATGGGCTATTATTTATTTGCTTATTTTCAAAACAGCACAGAACTTACAAAGAGATTCTTTAAAAAATGTGAAGATACTATCATATCATGTGTTTTTAACTTTCACATATCTACAGCTGATAATGCTGATACCAACACTAGTAAGCCCCACTGCCTACAGACTAATTAGAAAATGAAAAATTATGCTTAAATGATTGTTCTGCTTGCATTTTTCATAATTGACTCTAAAAAAATAATTGTTTGATCTTGAGTATTGCATAATAAATGGTACCAGCTACTTTTTCTTTATCAGGCAACAAATTTTGGGACAAAAGACATTTTTTCAACTTCTTTTTCTGTTAAAATGAAGAGGTATGTTTTTAATATATTACTGTGCCACTGAAGGGTCTTAAAATACTGCTGGATGCTTGTAAACCTGAGGCAAGGATTGCATTTTTTAAATAGCTTAACAATGATAAAGTGGTACTTTCAGTGAATGACTACTATTCATATTTCTTTCAATATGAGCTGAAAGGTCTTTTTTTTTTCTTCTTCTTTTTTTTTTTTTTTTAATTATAACAAGCTGATCTGTATGTGCTTGTCTGATAAAGTATTCTAATTGCTGGGTTCCCCAAAACTGATGACAAAAGCTGTGCTCATAAATAGAGCTCTCATACAAACATATCCTTGTGAAATTTAAAAAAAATATATATGTGTGTGTGTGTTTGTGCTTTTATATCCACTTCCCCAGTCTACAGAAAACGTGGAAAGAGGCTTTTAACAAGGACATGTAGGGACAGAAACAAGGGAATGGCTTCAAACTGAAAAAGGGCAGGTTTAGATTAGATATTAAGGAGATTTTTTTTCCTGAGAATGTGGTGAGGCACTGAAACAGGTTACCCAGAGAAGTTGCAGGTGCCCCATTCGTGGAAATGTTCCAGGCCAGGTAGGATTGGGCTTTGAACAATGCAGTCCAGTGGAAGGTGTCCCTGTCCCTGTCAGGGCATTTGGAACTAGATGACCTTTAAGGTCCCTTCCAAACCAGACAATTCTGTGATTCTGTGACTCTGACTGCATCTAACAAAAATCACTTCAATTCTGTTCTCAGAGCCAGGAAAAAAACCATAAAGTCAGATTGACTCTTTGGGAACTCACCGATGGTGTTCAGCTGGTGACACTGACTCCAGAAGGTGGCCAAGGGCCGCTCGGTCCTTGCGTGCGAGGGGACGCAGCGGCACTTGGTGGCAGGGTGGGTGCCCCAGGGTCCCCAGGAGCTGGCTGCCACCCCGGGGGGCTCAGCCTGCAGGGGAGAGGCTGCTCCTGCCTCCCCCTCTGTCAAATAGACCGGGATGGATTGCAGCAACCTGCTAAATATTGATTCTGCTAAGGCTTGGAATTAAAGTTGATTTAAATAGTACGTGTAGAGAGTTTTATGAATTTATTTCAAATGACAAAGAAGTATTGAAAAAGCATTAAACCCAAGTGCCATTTTAAACAATAAATTTAAGCTCATGGTAATTGAATTATGTGTTTGCAGCTGGAAGGGTAGGCTGTGGGGAAAGGAGAAGCATTCTGGAAGTGAAATGCTGTCCTGGACGCAGCGGCTGCGTGTGGGCGGGCGGCCGAGCCTGTCCCACGCAAACCTGCGAGGCCGCAGCCGCTGCCCAGGGCCGGGGCCGCTGCCGGGGGCCGCCCTCAGGCTGGGCCGGGGAGGCCGGGCTGCCCGGGCCGGCTCCTGCCCAGCTGCGGGAGGGTGCAGGAGGGAGAGCAGCGGGACACGAGGGGCAGGTGTGAGGCAGGAGAAGGGGGGGGAGAGTGGCCGGCAAGTCGAGAGAGATGATTGTCCCTCTCATCTCTGGTGAGACCCTGTCTGGCGTCCGGCTTTGTGCTTCCCAGCACAGGAAAGGCATGGACCTGTTGGAGCGAGTTCAGAGGAGGAACACCAAGACGATCAGAGGGCTGCAGCATCTCTCCTGTGAGAACTGGTGCTGTTTAGCCTGGAGAAGAAAAAGCTCTGGGGAGACCTGACAGAAACCTTCCAGTACTTAGAGTACTGGAGACTGGTGCAAGAGAGCTGGAGAGGGACTTTTACGAGGGTGTTTAGTGATAGGATGGGGGATAATGGCTTTAAGCTGAAAGAGAGCAGGATCAGATTGGACATAAGGAAGAAGTTCTTTACTGTGAGGGTGATGAGGCACTGGAACAGGTTGCCCAGAGAAGCTGCAGGTGTGCTGTGACTGAAAGGGTTCCAGGCCAGGCTGGATGGGGCTTTGAGCTGGTTTAGTGTGAGGTGTCCCTGACCAGGGCAGCAAATTGGAACTAGAAGATTTTTAAGGTTCCTTCCAACCAAAACCATTCTATGAGAGCAGGGCCAAAAGGATCTCAGTCCCACAGAGAATGAGTTTCAGTGTATCAGACTGGGAGTTCTGGTTTTTTTCCTCCATGTATCATCATCTCCCATCAAACTGACTATTAAATATTTTAAAAAAGAAACAAAAAAACCCAACCCTCTCTCCGACAACTACTTTCTGTTCCAAGGCAAATGAGCACTGCTGATGGAAATGTCAAATTCATACAAATCCATACAAATTGGCTTCCTTTCATGCCTGTCAAGTGATGGCACTGCTGCCCAAAACTGTATCCATGGCCTTTGGGTGCTGCAACACCTTTGTGATGGATTGGTCACCCACTGGCTGTCCCCCTATAAAAGACAGAAGGGAAATGAGAAGCCTTTTTTGTGTTCTTGTAGCAGAATGTATTATTTCATAAATAGCAGCTCCAGACATCAAAAACTAAGCAAAAAGTGCAGATTGGACTGCCTGTTAGAGGAATTCAAGAGCATTTAAATGTCCTTGGATAATGATTTATTTTGTAGTCCCCTTTCAGCATGAGTTTATCACTCCAGCACTACATCCTCTGCCTGTACCTGGGTCAAGAAAATGTGCTGCTATTTGTGAGATCAGGCTGAAGGTCCAGCGCATGCTAGTTGTCCCTTACACTATGTTTTGAGATGCTCTGGGAGGTAAATCAAATCTACTGGCTCCTGGAGCATTTGGAGCCAGCAACAAATCCCTGTCCATAGTACAGTGGATAAATAACTCCATGAGTGTACGGTCACAGCAGCTGTCAAAATGTTCTGAGTGGAAAATCAAGCAAACCAAACACCTGAATGCATTAAGTGCTTAACCCAGCCCGGGCTGGGCTAGAAACAGTACCCTAGAGCTGCTGTGTTTGCAGGGAGCTGGTAACTTCCAGAAGGTGCAGGCAGGGAATGGCAAACTCCTCAGGTAAGGCCACAGCCAGAACATACACAGCTCCAGCTGAAGATAAAACAACCCAATGAAATTAAATTAAAAGTCTCCTGCTTAAAAGAAGCTGTTTAAAGGAAATGATCTGTATATGCTCCTTTTTTTCTGCCTTGTACTATACCAGTCATGGTTTTCTAGACAAGATATACATGTTGTGGAATGTTGGCATGTTCTAGGCTGATAAAAATGCATGAGCCGCTTGAGATACTGAACGAGCTGATGTTATGGAGGCCATAATACTATAATAATACAGGGTACCTTGGTCATACATCTGAGTGCTTTTGAATGGGCAGCTTTATTGATATTTAAAGCAAACTTGCTTTACTCAAAAGACCCTATGTAATAGAAAAGCTCAGGAAGTTTTAGTAGCTGATGGGAAAGGTTGGTTATTTATGCTTACTGTAAGCAACATGCCCATCTTTCGAAGGTGTAGGATGTCAAATGCGTAACTTGAGGCTCTTTTCTCCTCTTTACCTGTCCTTGGCAGATCTTGACCACGTCTGCACTATGAAGGCTGGGAGCCATTGTACTCACTTTTCCCTGCAGTCACTTTTCCCTTTGGCAGATGCTACTGCTCAAGAACTGGTGACTTAATTCAGCACAGTGAAGAAATCCCTCTGTATGCTAGAAGGTATCAATAACAGACAAACCCTAGGCTATTCAGTTATTTAAAAAATCAGGACTCTCTATTTGGTACTCATGCATAGGGGAAAGGAAGGAGGCAACATAAGAGGTTCAGGGAGTAAATAGGGGGAAAAAAAGGAAAAGAGAAGAGCAACTTTTCCTGCACTGTGAGACACATGCATGACTATACAAAATGGGTGGAAATACACTTTTATTTTTTAGGTGGACTCAGGATACTGGTAACAAATAACTTGTTGTTTGAAGTCTGTCTTCCCTAACTGCATATAAAAATGCATAGTGGTAGTTCTGCAGATGAAGCTTTATGCTTAAATCTCAGTATTTCTCAGTTTTTGTTTCACTATGTATAGAGCTTCATATTTTGTATTGAATAAATAAATAAATAATCTTCTTGAAGGAGTCCACTGTAAGCTCCACTGGTGGTGGTATATCCAGTGGAATACTGTTTCTTTCCAAATTCTCTGAGAGGGAAATAAGTTTAATAGTTGATTTTGCAACTTTGTGTTATAATTTGATGATAAAACATGATTTAGTTGTTTTTCTTCTTCTCAGTTGCAGATGTAGAACTGGCCAGCAAATTACTACATGTAAAGTAGAATGGCATCATGGAATACGATAAGCTTTATCTAGCATGTAGTTTTCATGTTAGGTAAACATATCTTTCTCCTGGCATGATAATACATCAACTTGCCTTTTAAAAATGTTCTACAGTGGAGCAAAAGTCAGAATGTTTGTCCTTCAGAAGTCTCTTTGCAGACCTGAATAAATATTGTAGAGATCCCCAAGTCATTAGGGATTTGCTCAGCTAGCTAGGCAATTCCACTGCATCACCCTTTCAATGTAAAGAACTCTGCTTAATTAATGGAAATGCAATATATACTAAGTAATGACAGAACAAGTAAATTAACACATGCAGGGGAAGATGTAGCTCTGTTGAGGGCATCAGATGAAGATCTTGCTGCTTCATTAGTTTATGCCAGTTAAAACAAATGTGAAGTATAAACCTACACTTTTTTACACTGTACAACAGCATTGCAATGAAATGCATTTTAGCTTGTGTTAGAATTAGTAATTAGAAGTACAAAATGAGTAGTTCAGGCACGTGACAGGCTGTATTTGGTATGCAGTCCAGAACAGCTGCCTCCTGTATCTGCAGCTACTGACACTCACAGAAACCATGGCCAGACTTTGCAAAGCCATTTCGGACAGTGCACAACTGTGGGTGGATTTAACAATGCAGACTATTAATCCTTCCCCATTCCTGCTGTCTTGAGGACTTGACAGGTAAATGCAATTAAGACAAACTTGAATTTACTAGTCTACACCTGGAGGCTCATGCTTTCCTTCCCTTGCTCCCACTAAAAATATTTTTTTTCTTCCTTTGTATTTATACCAGCCACCAATGAAATGCCAAATTCCCCTAGCTTGGCTTGTTTCTTTGGAATGACATAAACATCAAAATAGAGTAAGGGACATAGGAAGCTTTTCTTTCAGCTTTGTGTTCTGCCTTTCTCCAAATGACCATGCCTTTTGACCCTTTTTTTCCCCCCCGCCCTTAATTTTTCTCTCTCCTTTCTTCATGCTCAGTAACCTTTAAAATAACCTTTGTGAGGGATGGATGGAAAAGAATTTGCCATGGGGCCATGTTCTAGATCCCTGAATTCCACTTTGCTACAAGAGTAGTACCTGCCTTTTCAGTTTGCTCTTGCGTTTTTTTCTCTTTTCTCCTCTTTTTCCACCCACTGTTACTTGTTCATGACTTGGAAAATAAACTTTTTGCAGCGGGGACTCCTTTGGAGTTTTTTCTGTGAGCATGGTTTCCCACGTATTTGATAATTTGGGCCACAGGTGACAGAAGTCATCTTTCTTTGGCGTACTCAGACTCAAAATTTCAGACTGCTTAGTTAAAAGTCCAAGATGACTGACTTCTGTGGTAACATTGTAGTGTTCAGGCAACAGGTGTGTATTATTTCTCAGGTACATCAGCACTACTGCCTGCAGAGCAAGGAACCTACTCACAGCTTCTTGAAAGGTCAACTCACAGTGCACCACCTCAGTTCAGTTTCAAGTTGGCTTGAGCCCCCGCACTATATGAATGCTTACAATCCTCTCTCTTCTGTGGGGGAGAACAGTGGAGATGATGGTAATTTTTTTTTTTCAGTTACACCTCTTTATTATTACCATGTATTTTCATATTATTCCTAAAATAAGAGGAGAAGCCTGCATTGCACTATAAAAGTGTTGTATAGCAATCATTAACATGTAACACATGTATAAGCTTGCACTACAGTATTCCTCTAATTAAGTAAATTTTTCTTCTAGCTGTATCCATACCAAAAGGTAATGGTCTTGTGGTGGTGATGGCACAAATTGTGGTGTGAAACAGCAAAAGAAGATGGAAGAGAAAATGTACAGGCTTTTGAACATAGGAATAGCAAGAAAAATTCTTATCCATCTTTAATTTTGGTTAGTTGAAAACATGGGAGTTTCTGAGCAGGATATTTTCATGTGTTGGTTTTTGTTTTGTGGGTTTTCTGAAAGAAGAGTGTAGGAAGTTATGCCAACAAACAAAACTATTTTTTTCTGTCAAAGGGGAAAATTAATTAAAATTTAATTCCTGAAGTGATTCTCTTTAAATCTGCCAGTAATTAATTGCTTGGGTCTTCCAAAGAACCAGGTAGGTTTATATTGTACTTATATTTATACACATAAATAGTGTGTTAGTCAAGTATTTGTGGTTGATTAGTGTCTAAAATACTAACTGGCTGACTACTACCTACTACTCTGAGTTTCATCACAATGATCACATCTGCATAAAAATGTAGAATTTGCTTCCTAAACTGAAACCCAAATTACTTCTTTTAAGAACAATACCAACAGCAGCTCAAGCTTGGTCAGGACTCAGTCAGAATATGCTAAGTGCACAAGTCTCATGAGGAGGTCGTCTCCAAAGGCTTAAGAGAACATTGTGGGAAAGATGAAATTATACGAAGACAAGAGAGAGCATTCGAGCTCTTATGTGTAGTTTTTCTTCTGATAGATGTGATGTAACACTAACCAGTGATTTAGATTGTTTACTCTTACTGTAACAGAATAAAATCATGTTCAGGCAGAGTCTGTACTGTTAACCTTTTCCTTTCACTGCTGTGTTTCCTCAGCTAGTTCTTGGCCCAGCTGGAAAAGTGGCAGGAAACATCACATCCATATGGACATTATGTGGCTGGCTGGGTGTGTTTTTCCCCTCATGTTGTTTAAGCAGGCTTGAAGCAGTCCTGAGGAGCATTAACTTGCTGCCTCTGACAGCTGAGAGTTTTGCCACAGGTGTAGTTTTCCCCAGAGGACTCTGGGTCTGAATGCTGAAGAGGTAAGAGAATAGATGTCCTTTGTTGTCCTTGATCAGGAAGGCGTGTGGAGCACTCAGCAGTGGATTTATTTAACAGCTTGCTTGTATGTATGGGGCGGTATGAAGAAGTAAAATATTAGTAAGAAATAAAAGTTTAGCAGGGCATTCTACTTTCATACTGCCCAGCAACAAGCTGTAAAAAAATCATCCCTGAAATATGCTTCCTTCTGTGATGAAGAGTTACAAGTGGGTTATAATTCACCAGACATTTCTAAAAGCAGTGATATGCAAGAGGAAGACAGACCACTGCAGCAGATGATGTAGGAGTAGAAAGACTACTAAGAGAAGCCAGAGGGAGAAATTACTTCTCATGACACTAGGGAGGCACGTTTCAAACTTGACTTATAATTGTGTGTACTTTACCTGTCTCTGAAATTCTCTTACATATATTAATGCAATAGCAATCTATATGAATGAAATGGGCAGTATGCCAAAGGGGGTTGTAATTTTCAAGTACCTCCGTATTGTTATTGGAGAGGGGAGGAGGATATCCACTAACAGTGTAATTATGTGGCAATTCCAGGGAAATTGATTATTATTAGCTTTTTATGATCACACTAACAAAGTCAATGATCCAAGATAAAATAGCAAAAATTAGTGCTTGAACAATATTCAGCAACAAGGTATCACCAGGTGAGAGTGGATGTATCTGAAACCAGATAATTCCTGAAAGGGAAATGGCCATCTCCCACCAATTATAACGATGGATGTGCTCTATTAAAGCCTGATCCACTTTAACGGGAGACTCCCAGCATGAGAGGCCACGTAAGTATGCAATGACACATACAGTATCGAGAAGTGGGTGGGTGTTTATTCTAAATACCCACATCACTGGGGTATTTGCACCTTGAACCAACAGAGAGAATTACAGGTAGTGAATACAGATCGATTTCTTCCAGTTGGTTATTGCTTTAACAAAATCTTTTGTCACTTTTTCTAACATCCGCCTTCAGTCCCCCAAACACAGCAAGGAGACTGGGTACCTGCATAGTCAGAACTACCACTTGTCAGCAATGTCTTCCCCTTTTGAGGCTTCGTGGTTTTATATATAATAATTAAAAACACTTCTCTGAGATGTGAGAAGGCTTTTCTAAAAGGAGAGCAAGTTGCTGCAATACAATAGCGTAATATTTTTGAAGGTCATAATAATAAAGTAGGGGAAAGAGAATAATCATTATTGCTCTTTCTTGTAATTAGTTTGCTTTCTGGTATCCCACACTGTAACTAGAACACTATTCAAGAACACCCATCACAGTGCTTAACAAGATTTAATGTACATTTATTCTTAACATGTGGAACATATAAAGATTTTATACTGAATAAATGAAATTCATTAAGCCAGAGGAAAAGGAGGAATTTACATCAAGTTTTTTCTTTTTAACTACATTATCTTGAAATACAAATGCAGATTCTTGTCACTGAAAAATCTTTGAAGTTGTGTTTCTTCCTTTTTTTTTCCTGTATATATTTTTTGTCTGTAGACTGGTAACCATTTTCTTAAATCAATCCATACGTAACCATTTCCACACCTTGATTTATAAAGCAAATTGTGATCGGCTGCTCTCCCGAAATAGAGCATGACTTTATACATACAGAAACTTGTACATTACCCTCAGTTGTTGGTTTTCTGTGTTGGGTTTTTCCTTTTTTCTTTTTTTTTTTTTTATTATTTTTTGGAGATATGGCCCAAATGAAAAAAAAAAAAAAATTCTACTATCACTTTGTAGATACCACATCATGAAAAAGAAACTAAAAACTTTGTACTAAAAAAAAAAAAAAAAAAAATGAGGGTATGTTTCATGTACAACTTCTATATACATCACGGCCCTTAGGCAATAAAAAAATATTTTAAAAAATGATTAAAGGAATTGTGAAGAACTGTCATTGTGGAAGGTCAAAAAAAAAAAATGTAGACAAGACAGTTCTGGTGAGGAAGCAATTGATGTTTAACTTCAGGTTTTGTTTAAAATCTTTTAACTGGACTTATTTTGTTTTGCTCCTAGCCTAATGTAATCATTTCTCCTGAGGAGAAATCAGTATTGTTTTGGATTTTGACTACTGACTGACACCCTCCTTGATCCCCTATACCTACATCACTAGAATCTTCTATTGCACAGAGCTTTGGGTGATGGTATACAAGTTTTTTTTTATTTTTTCCTTATCTGAAAAAATAAAACACACAGGAACTTGGTATGTTGGTTATTTTTCACCTTTTTGTTTCAAAGTGGTGAGATTTTTTTCCCATCATACAATGGTTTGCCATAACATTTTTTTAAAAAGTCACTAGTTCGCTTCCCAAAAAATATGCAATACAAACATGGAAAAGAACATTGAAAAGGATAATCTATGGAAAAAAAAAAAAAAAAAAAGTGTGACCTTTGAATGTACTAGACAGCAACTTTGGTTAAAAAAAATAAAATAAAAAGATGTACTTATACACATAGACAGCAAATATTAATTTCATAACTGTTCAAATTAATAATTTCTTTAATTCCCAATTGGTAAATAGTGAATGGGGCAGAGGAGCAAAAATTCTTTTTTTTTCCTTCTTCCTACATTGGATAAACAAGAACAGAAAACAGCCAGTTATATGTGACCCTCTAATCTCCACTCACACATGCTTGGCTTCTCACTTATGTCATAACTGCCCAATCTGAAAAAGTACATCACAGATGACAGATGCAACCAGAGAGTTCAGGACAGCAGATATTGAGATATCCAGCAAACGACCCTCGTGCAAAAGGAACTCGGAGCGGTTCTCGTCCACTCTCGCCATGGCCAGCAAGGCCTTGGCTGCCCTGCACATCATGTCTACGCTAGGCGGCTCCAGAGGCGGAGGCTGCATGTGCATGAGGTTATGCTGGCTCTGCTGGTACTGGGCCATAGTGACCCCATCCTCCAGGAAGCTTATCAAGTTTCCAATGCTTCCCTTCTGCACAGCTATTGCCCTTGCTGCTAATGTGTCCCCCTGGGCAAGGTTCGATAGGAGCGCCATGGACATTTCTCGGCAGACCGGGTTTTTGCGGTCCCCAACGTACCTAACTAAAGTAGCGTAGAGTTTCTCCTGACGGCTGAACGGGGGGGTGGCCAAGATAAGGTCCACATTATTGTCCTGGATACTGAGCTTACACAGGGTCTCCAGCACAAGTCTCTGAGGCGAAAGAACTGAGTTGGGCCCCACGGTTGGAAAAGGATCCTGTGCCTCTGCAGACGGGCACACCATCCAGTGCAGCAAGCCATCCAAAATTGGCAAACAGATGCTTTCTGTGTAAGCAGACAAGTCTAGCTGCCCAGAAATGTTGGCTAATGTGACCAATGTATTATCCCTCAAGACCTCGAGGCAGTCCCACCACCACTCATCCTTGCTGCAGGCCACCCCTTTGTCCTCCTCTTCCTCCTTCTCGTAAGTCTGCGGCGCTCGCTTTCTTTCTGGATGCTCGTGGTGAAGAAGGATCAACTTTCCCAGGATCAGCACCAAGCCTGGATGTTTGGACATTTCGGTGTCATTGCCAGGCACAAAAGACAAGCTACGGACGATATTTGACACACAGATGCAGCGTTTGGCCAAGGAGTCTTGCCAATGAGTTATGGTGCATAGAGGAGTCTCATCCCGGCTCCTTGGCTCATCCTCCAGCAGTTTAATATTCCGGTGGCTTTTGGCTTGATGGATCCCAAAGGGAAATTTACTGCTCTCTGTTTGGGAACCAGAGTTTGAGTCTTCAGGTAGTGCTCCTGGCCGAGCTGAGAGGACATCATCAATGGTTGCTGTTATACTCTTTTCTTGTTGCTCCTCAGATTCACCTTTCCCCTCGAGGTCCTTCTTTTTGCCTGGAGAGTTCGAGGGAGGAGGGGCTTTCCTGCGTGGTGGAATCTCCATCTTGCTTTCAAAGTGAGTCTGAATATGCTCAGTTGTGTCACCACCACCAAGCTGCCAGTGGAGAAGTCCACTATCAAATTCCTGAACGCGTCCAAGTTTGTCAGATCGGTCAACAACAAATAGATTATTTTTCTTTACAATCTTTATTGGCAGCTTGTCAAATTTACTGGCTTGTTTTGGCCTCTCACTTGGATCAGCAATGGCACCAGGAGTGGAAAAAACAATGCTCTTTTCTTCTCCTTCTACCTTTTCATCCTCCCCCTCCTCCTCATCTTCATCAAAATAGTCAATACATTCGTCATTCTCATCTTTTCCAGTATCCTCTGCCAAGGACTGACTATCATCTTTCTTGGCTGCTTTGTGATCAAGTGCTTTGTGGCCTGGATCTCCCACTTCATATTCCATAAGGATTCCAAAAATGTCAATCAGGCATTTTCTAAAATATTCTACTAAAAGCTCAAGAAATCCAGACAACTGAGGGAAGAAGAAAAAAACCATAAAAATCACATAAATATTTTTGTCTGCATGAAATTTTATGAGGAACACTGATGCATACACGTGTGAATATTTCTCTAATCCTGCTGTGGACTTGTGGCTAGGTCCTGCATGGCAGAATTTAATCAAAATAAATTCTTCTAGAGTCTGTCCAAACAGTATATAATGTCAGACTATCATGTCTCCGTTTGCTTCAGCTGTAACAGCTATGAGAGATACAGAACTTTATTAAGATCTCCTTTAAGCCATGCAGACATCTGGCTTAGCTGTTCTGTTCCCTTGGAAGTGCCTATTACTCTTCATTTTTTGTACAGAGTACAAGTTACTAACTTGGCTATTTTTTCCGATTGGTACTTTTATTAGATATTTAAAGTTTGTAATTCTTCCTTTCCTCCTTCGTCTCTAAAACCAACTGCCATGTAGGGACCTGCAGTTCAGGGTCCAGGTACTGATATCCTAGATCAATATCTCATCTCTATTGGAATAGATCCATTTTTTGTCTGGCAGTGGTTGTTATTGGAGCCTGGTGCTGTAAGTCACCCTTCAGAAACAGTTTTAATTTAGGTTTAATCTTCTTAATTAACTTGTAATCACTTTCTTATGGAAAGGCAGTAGTTGGACTTGGTATTAATTTACGCTTAGTGGCTTTATTATTAAAAATTCTTTGTTGTTATGATGCATTCAGCCCAATTGTCTGGTTTTTAATGTGGGTTTTGTTTTTTTTTAAATCGTGGGCTAATGGGTTTTCAGTAAAATGCAGCCCATTCTATATTCTCTTATGATTGCCAGCTTCTCAAAAGAACTAAGAACAAACTGATGCTTATCAGAAACACTGGAGTTACCAGGCATCATATGGTTCTGCTATTGGAAACACAGTCCAAAGCAAACGTAACAAAAGAATACATGTATTTACAATATGTCTGGTATTCTGTGCCATTTGCATAGGGTGCATTAACACAGTTTCTGGCAGAATTCAGAGGAGATTCACCTCATTTAACTTCAACACCCACACCAGTCACACATCTAACCTAATTGTCTCGATTCCTTTTATAATCAATGGTCTTTTACAGGCCATTTCTAGGGTATGATTCATCTGACCTATTTTAGGTCTCTTCTTCTGGGTGAGATAAATCATGCTATAGATATCTCTAGTTCTAAAGTCAGGTGGGATGTAATGTACCATTTGTGTCTGTATTTAAAAAAAGTCATTATATTTAAAAAATTATGAGTTACACTATTAGTAACCAAGAAATGAATGGAGGAGAGAAACTGAATATTTAATTTGTACAAATTTTAGATGATGTGAATTATCAGCATGCCGTCTATTACTACCACCTAACAGGCAAATGATTAGAGCAGAGCTGAAAAATGCTGGGAGGCAGCGAGGCAAAAGCACACACTGTCAAATCCTGTGTTGCTTGCATCCTATGGATAGACAGTGGATTTTAGCCTTTAAATTGTCAATTTGGTATTCCTGTGAAAACTTAATTCACTGGAAAAAGAAACCAAACAGAAAGTAAGCAATTAAATAAAATCCAACAGTCTCACACGAAAGTATGGAACAGGAAAAGTTGTCACCAAAAAAAAAAAAAAGCCTTCAAATCAGTTTCATACAGTTTTGCAAAGTCTTTAAAAAAACACAGATTAAGAAAGATTACTAACATACTGCTGTTTTGAGGGATTATACTATTATGTGTGTGAATTTACACATTAGTCTTTTGGCAGTGCTAAAATTCTTATATTCCTACATGCTGCTTGCTACAAGAAGCATCCTTTTCAGGCTTCTTTATTTCCTCCCTGTGACCTATATCTGTCTCTTGTTACTCACTGTTACCAATCACAAACAAGTGCAAGTTTTTCAGTATTAAAATTAATGTTAATTAGAATAAATTGGAAAAGCCAGCAGCATTTTTGTAGGTGTCTTATTTCACTTTTCTTTCCCTGGAAAGTTGAGAAGGATAATGCTTTCCCACCTACCTGAGAGAGGTTGAAAGTAGCAACAGTGCTGTCATCATACAGAAGAATATTAATAGTGTCTAGCGCCCAGGTACTTTCAGCCAAAAGACCAGATTTAAGAGACATCATCACTCTCCAGGCCTCAGGAGTTACTGGAGAAAGAAAGAGGGAGAAGTAAAACAGTATTAGTGCATTGTTGGAGGCTGTTAACGAGCTCTGAAAGAGTAAACTGTCATATTCTGAGGATGCAAATTTAAATTAAATGGTTACTGGTTAAGACCCTATTTTCACTGCTCAATTCAGTTTTCTGTAACTGCTGCCAAGCCTTAGTGCTGAAGAATATCCTAGCAGGCCCATTCTTCCTGACTGCTGAACTTGAAATAATCGTACAAACTTAAAGAACTTGACTAACCCAGTCCATCAGTAAACAAAGGTAGAATACTCTGTCAGGAATGTGGAAATGTGAAGTATGAGAACTTGAATGGATGAAAAGTAACCAAAATTTAAGATAAGAAAATACCTTGGGATCTTTTTGAGAAGCAGGAGAGAACAAACAGGACAAATACTATGGAATGATTAAATCGACCACTCAAGGAAAGCAGAGACTGCAACTACACAGCAGAACAGCATGAGCTTCCATGGAACAAAAAACATGGAAAGCTTTGCTAAGCTAAATGCTGTATTGGTGATTTAGCAGACATTCTAAAGGACCTTTCAACACATCTCATTTTGAAATCTGAGGCAAGCTTCATTTTTGATGCATTTGTGAAGACCTCAAGTCTCCATATAAAATACTGCTTTCATTTCGTGTCAGATTGTCTGGGATGAGTTTTACCTATCATCCTCACTGATGCACATATTATCACACATTTTTATTCAAGACAATCACAAAGTTTGCTATTTGTCAAGAGTGTCTTAAAATGTGAAAAAAAATCAGAATCAAAGTCCCTTTCCTCATGATTTATATTTGGCTTTGTTTTGATGCTTACCAATATCTTTTGAGGTAATCTTTCGTCTTGGTTTTAAGACTGGTTGGGATGCTTCTACAGAGCCTGGGGGGAAGGTAATCTCTCGCCTAATTGGTGGTGGTTGGGGTGGAGGTCCTGTGACCTGTGACACCGGAACTGTGGGTATAACCTTTTGCATCTTCATGGAGGGTAGGAAAGGAGACTTGCTTGGAGACATACGGTTTTCCAGAGAGCGCTGGAAGGACGCTGGACTTGGAGCTCTGGAGATGTGGTTTGGCATAGAGGGTGGTGTCTGGTAGGATGACTGAGGAGGTCTAGTGATAGGCTGCATGGAGGCTGAGGATGACATATAAGAAGGCTGCCGTTGGTTGACATGAGAAGGCCACTGACTCTCGTGGTTTATCCTCTGGTCAGGTACCATCATATCATCAGTGCGATTCATCCCTGGATACGGTGGGGCCTGTGCAGGGCCTCCTGGACCTTGCCTGTTCTGGTAAGGGTAAGGCATATCATTTCGTGTTGGCCACATGTTCTGCTGAGGACCTTCACTGGAGGATGACGACTGCATGGGGCCACCAATCATCTGGGGAGGTATTCCATGCTGCTGCATTTGTCCTGGGCCCTGCATCCTCTCCCTGTTATATGGATATGGGTACTGTCCCTGCATGGGCCTCCTGTCAGGCCCTGTGTAAGCATTGCCATACTGATTATACATTTCCTGCTGCTGGTTGCCATACTGCATGTTATACATATCCCCTTCGTGGCGTTTGGCTGGAGGCCCATACATGCCATCCATGTGTCTCTTGTAGTTCTGAAAGAAAATTTTGGAAAGATGTGTCACTATTACTCCACACACAATATAAATATACCGGATGAAAGCTCACTCAGAAAGCCAAAGGCTTAGTTCTAGAGGGATCATGCTGATTCCAGAGCCGGGCATACAGTGCTATGGTTAGGCATAATCCAGTGCTTTCCTTTTAAATCTCTGTTTTGCTGTGCTTACAACTGAATGCTAAAAGGAAGCTTATCCTTGGGCTAAATTTTCTTAGGCTTGCTCTAATTTTTTCCCTTTCTCTTTCCTTCCCCATCTGTCAGACTAAATTCCACTGGTCATTTCAGACATGCATGAAAAGGCAACAGCTCTCACCAAATAAAATGTTTTCACTTCTTTTTAATGCTTGGTCTACTACAAAGAAAAATCTTTAAAATAGTTCAAAACCACCCAGTGAATCTTTTCAAGAGACACGCACTGAATAAACTCTTAAAGTAACAAGATATGCTGCAAGCATGCATGTCTGAAACACTAAATCTTACAATATGACATAGGCTACAGACAGTAAATTTATTAATAGGAGAAAACAATCTGTTGCATTTGATACTCTGTGTAACTCCTAGGAACGTGGTCCTCTTTGGGCAACCATCTTCTTCCCATATCATCCTTATCACATTAAATTTACTGTGAGGTTATTACAGCAAATGGTCACATGCAATTGTTGTGTTCTAGTTTACGCCGGTTCTTGCCCTGCTGTTCTGTAATGAATTAAGCGATGTAACTAACAGCTGCCACCTATGGTTTATTCCCTCTTTGTTTCTCATCCTCTCAAATGGGGAATGTTGTGTGAGGTAAGCTGTTTTACCTCAGGGAGAGCTGAGTGGTTTTTAAACCATACAAGCTTGAATGTATTTATGTATAAGATGGCAGAACAAAAAAAAAGACACGTTGCTCTTTGAGGGGAAGGTGGCAAGGTTTGCAGTGGTCCTTAGTTCCTGTGGGAGTTTGTTCCACAGTTCAAACCACTTTGAGTGCTCTGAAGCAAAAAATGTGAATTAAATGGGTGATTTTTGAATATATGATCTATGGCAAATTCAAAGTTACAGCTCCCCCGGAAACTCAGTAGCTCAGTAGCATTGTACAATGTATACTAATGTACTAGAGTTAAGATCAGATAAAATTCTCTCTGTATTCGACATGGGAAAGTTAAAACAGCTCTGGGATTCATAAAGTCATCTTCCAACTCTGGTGCACATAAAACCACAACTACTGTATTGTATGGAAGTATTTTTTTAGAACTTGCTATAGAGTTTTTTGGCTATCTGAGAAATACCTATTTCCAGCCTTACGTGAACTACTTGCTGTACTAAATTCCACCCTTGGGGCCAATTTATACATTAAGAAATGACTTGGCAGCAGCCACACCTAAGAAGGTCGTGTTTGTTTTACCACAGTGACTCAGTGCTTACAGCAGATACTTGGTAATGAAGCATGTGCCTTTTTAAAAGCACTCCAGCACCCTGGTACATCCAGTGCCAATGTGCCCAATGGTCCTCAGTGCAGAGGACAGTGATGCACTTGAGCTCCTCCCCTCTGTGGACATGCTCAGCAGCACACTGAGACTGCACAATGTGTCTCTTTCTCCACTGAGATGTGGAATTCTGAGACTTCACAGAGGACAAAAAGCCACCAACACAGGTCACCTGCTGCGTAACAGCTCTTGCAATGTAAGCATTCACACAGGAATTGGAACACCTGGCTCCAAGTGTTTCATTAGCCCCAGGAGTTCATGCTCCAATCACCTCCTTTGCAGGTCATTCCCTAGCCTTTGGGTTGTAGATAAAGCTTTGAAAGGGTCATTTTTCACATTCCTCCTGTACCACTTCAGAGTAAGATTTAGGAAATTGTAAATAAGCCACTGGCAACAGAATCTCTAGCTAAATGAAGAAGTGGAATCCTCTGGGGATGGGAGAGAGAGGCTGAGGCTGGTCAGGATCCTTGTCCTCCATTCTCCACTGCTTTTCTGCATTAATGCATTTTGCATTCAAGAGTCATTGTACAAAATATATAAATAGCAGTAAGGACAGAGCCAAATATATTTTTACACATTCTAGCTGTCTCCTTGCTTAAATGAACATGTAGTTAATATATTCCCTGCACACGTTAGCATGGAATATCACAAACTGTTCTGTTATATATCTTTGCAATTTCCCCACTAAATCACCTAGACTGCTAGCATATGCTTGTCATAAAAAAATAACAAAACAATTTTTTGATTATGGCATTTTTTAGATGTTATGAACCAAGAGATAAGCAAGAAATTCTGAAATTTAAATTTATGTATGTTTTTAGTACAGTGCAAGCTAAGATCTCTTTTGGTTTTCCCCTCCAGCACTTCCAACCCCTGGCCTCAATTTCCTAGTAAAACTCCATCCCAAACTGAAAAGAACTATCTGAAATTGGCTCAAAACTAGTTAACATTTCAGGTTTTTTTATAATAAGGAAATGCTTTCTATTCTGGAAGCCAACTTCAAGCATTGTATGACTAGAACTGAATTAATAGCATGCAGAATGAAACTGATCCTTTCGGAGTCAGTGGAGTTTTGCTATTGACCTCTAAGGTGGGATTCTGCTCAGAAGTTATGAATCATACATGTAACAAAAAAAAAATCTTATTAATTAATATAATTTGTATGTTTGAGTTGTAAGAGTTGGGGAGACTCAATGTATAAATGTTTAAACTATTTTTAACACCAATAACATTCTCTGTTGTGTATTTGTATCATATTATTACTAGAGACATCATGTGAGAATATGCCCTCTGATCTATATTAAAGATAGGTATCTCATATCACCCACCACAAGACCAAAAATAATTGAGAGTGCTGCTCATTTTACTTTGTTCCAGTTCTTTGTTGGGTTCACTTGGCTGCACGACATTAAGTTAAGGCCCTTGAACCTGCCATCCAAGCCACTTTTCTATTTGTTCCTTCACTTGTTACTTCACTCCTATTCGTCACTTCACTTGTCTATGCTTTATACTTTCCCAGTCTGCTGGTTATTAACTAGGGACAAACACTTGATGCACATCCAAAGCCACAGAACATCTGTTAGAATTTACATTCTTCCAGTGTAATAGACACATTTTCCTACAGCTGCTTTCCTACATTGCTTATCCATACAGGCTGTGACTTTGACCAGAACTACAGTGCTCCTCTGTGCCAAGACATACACTGTATAAACAAACTTTTCAATGTATACAGAATCCTGGGCTGAATTTTTTTAAACAAATGTTATGAACATAGCCATTTTCCCCTCTACTACCTGCTGCTGTGGATACATTCCAGGTTGATGTCCTCCATATGGTGGCTGTCCTGAGGGAGGTCCTTGTCCTGGATACTGCTGCCCATATGGTTCATGCCTAGAATAAAGCATTCAAATCAACACTTAGAACTGCTGGAGTTTTCAAGCCACCAGGAAAAGTAAAGTCATCTGAAAATCTTGCACCTTGAAGGTATCTGCCATCTGGAAACAATGGGAAGGTACAGTCTGGTATGATCCTGAGCCTGAGGTAGTAAGCTCTGCTGGAGCTGGTAGTGGAAAGAAGGAGGTGAAGTACATAGAAGAAAGGAGGAGCAGTGAAGATACAACAGAGAGATTTAGAGGGAGCAGTCAGGAATGAGAAGAGGGCATGGTCAGCAAAGAGGTAAGAAAGGCAGCTGCAGACATGGGGAGCCCATCCTTGGTGGGGAAGTATCTGGTGTACAGCTCAAAGTCTGCAGGTAAAAAATCCTGTGTTTTAGAATGCCAGCCTAATAGCAAGCTACGTTCTGGATGATTCAAGAATATATCAATTTAAAGTGAGTAAAAACAGTACTCATAATATTGGTAATGTTTGTGCAATTTTTAATTAAAGCTACATAATGAAGCATACACAAAAAGAGACAAAGTTGTGTTGCACTTGGCAACTTACCTTTAACACCTCTGAGGAGCACTACAGTGCAATATTTTTAGCACATCTGAATGAAATTTAGGTTGCTGAAATCAAGTACTTGGAAAGCATTACAATTGATAAATAACATTGTATTGCAGGCTAGTATGTCAGTAATTTCTCTCTGTACACTACCAGTGAGAACACATCAACAATTAGAGGATAATTATGGAAGTAATGTATCACGGAGAGTCATAGAAACAGAGAATTGGGAAACATGACATGCTAAAAGAACTAATGGGACCTCATTTTTCCAAAAGCAGAGAAAAATATATTTTTTTTAAGAGATGACCAGAGAGAAAGAAATAACAATTCAGTATCTCCTAAAATTGTGACATAGATGGAGAGAAATTACCCAATGCCAGTTAAAGGAACAATGTAAATGACGGGAGTTGTCTGTAGCTGTCCAAGAGTACATGCAGTAAGATAAAATTCAGCAAAGGCACACGTATGTTATACATAAGGGAAGACTTTCTAAATGTTCCGTTTGCTAGCCACAGGATAACCACAAGCCAGGTGAAATTGTGGGAGCTTCAGAAGTGGCATCATTTAATGCTGCCCTGGAAAACTTGGGCTTGTAAACTCTAGTCCTGTGCTGAGCAGCAGATACACAAGGTAGGATGTACACTCCTTTTCTAACATCTCTGATTCTACTACTACAGAAAGTCAACTGACTCACACAAGCCTCGGCTCCCCTGCAAGAAACTGAACAAATGACAAAAGCCTAAACAAGAAAGCAAAACAGTAGTGACACACCAAGAGACCACATGCTCTACCTATGTGCTCTCACAGAGGCTGCTAGCACTTCTTAGCTGGTTACTATGGGTATTACAAACAGAGAAATTGGTGTTCACCTTTGCTGGCCAGGGTAACAACTAGGAGAGTACATGCTTGGGTCACTGTTTGAAGGCACCATGTTGCTCTGACCGGGTGGTACCATACTGCCTTCAGGACCCAGCCCCTGATCCGACCTAAAAAATGACAAAGGAAACCTCATAAAAAGTACTTCTTTTCCAAAATTGTCAACAAAATTAAATAAATCACGCCCCTTAAAGAAAACATACTCTTGACTTAACACCTTCCACTGGATCCCTTACTCTCACCAACTCCCCAGCAACATGACCTATTGAACAGCATGATTATATTTGTTTTACTTCATATGTTCACTAATTAAAACTACTGACTGAAAACTACTCTGCCCTTAACACTTTAAAGACCCACACTGCACCACTCTGTCTACCATCAGGAAACAAAACAAGAAGCTAAGTACGCAGCCTAACGAAAGTAAAAGCAGGAATATGGCCAGAGCAGCAAAATCTGCCAGAATACTTACTACAATCCAAACATTCCCCAAACATTCTGCTTGCTCTACCAATGCTTAGACATCAGTGATTTTAGCACTTTTTTTCCAAAGCCTTTCCCCAGATAAACAAAAGAGGACTAAATTTATTTCATGTACTTCACTGAAGAACAAACTTATGAGAATTCGATTGGATACACTGCAAGACTGATGCTGCTACAGCTCTGACTCCAGCCTCTCCAAAGGCAATTCACTCACAGACCACAAATCAGACACATTTAGACTGTGCATTTTGTTTTTCACTTAAAGCCAACCAGCAACTGTTTAGGTGAAAACATGGCCAGGAGACCAACTCAAATCATAGCCCAGCCCAGCAGCCAGCCGAAGGCAGCTGTCAAAGACACCCACGAGCTGATCTGCTGCAGCCTGAGTGACTTCTAAGGTGTGAAAATTCCTCCTTATTAATTTCTCTGAACAGCTGAACTCAGTCATTACCAGAGGTTTGACTCCCAGTGATTTAGTAAGATGCTGTAGGAAATGTAGGCTGCTATGTTCTCTGCAAGGTGGAATGGGAAAATGAAAAGGGAAGAGAGAGGATGATTTTCACTGATGGGCTTTGCTTTCTTGTGAAGATTGACTCACCTCCTGTCATAGCCACTTCCATAAGAGAACTGCTGTCGCTGGCTCATGCTCATGTTGGACATTGCTCCAGATGGATTCTGGTTATACATATCTTGTATTCCACTGTTAGGCATTTGTCCAGGGGTCATGAAAGGCTCATTGCTTCCAGGCACTGCAACAGTCAGTGAAATTAAATTTATTACTTTCTTTTCAGTGAAGTATTTTAGAAGAATGTTCAGATCCCTAACACTGCCAAGAAGAATCAGCAGGTCTAATAAGCTCTCTGGGCTCTAATGGGAGAACACAAGAAACACCACTACTACCAAGATGATGGGTATAATATCAAGGAGTGCAACTAAGGAGAGAAATCTCTTCCTATGAAACTGAGCTGTCAGGCACCAGGTAGCTGCTTCCCTCTGGTCCTCACAGCTGAAGATGAACTTAGTCTTGTTCTTCTCACTGACAACAATGCCAAAAATGAATGCAAACATAACCCTTACAAAACAGATGAAAGCAAATCTGCTAGTTTGAACTACAGAGCTGTCAGAATCAAGCTTTTATTTCCCCCCATAAAACCCTCATGCACACATATACAATAATGTTGTAATGGAAAGGATACTGTATCCTAATGTAGCTTCTCAAGTAGGATGAGCATATTCCATGGGTCCAAGAAAAACGCACTATTATCAGATATAAGTCACCAATCAAATAGAAGAGATTCTAGCCTTTAATCCCTCATAGCAAATACTGAACAGAGATATTTCTGTTTTGACAGGATGAAGTGAAATGTATGACAAAGTACAGTATACCCACTTAATTTCATATGGATATAAAACCTAAAGAGAATTTAAAGCAGAGAAAGTTTTCCTTTCCTTCAGCTGTGTTATATGTTAGTCTCCACAGTCCAGGGAAAAGGATTTAAAGGAAAGGCTTTTTAAAAAAGTCACGTCCGAATAACTGCCTCTTTTATAACATCTCCCCACTTCATCACATCTCTCTCCTCAGTTTCAGGGCCTCTTCTTGTCATATCACCCTTTTGCTCTGTTTTAGTTTACACTTCATCTCCTCCTCTTGCTCTTCTCTTTACAGCCATTGTGAGCCCTGCCTGTGCTCTTTCCTCTTACTTTCCTATATCTGAAGCACGCAAGATGGATTTATTTTAAGATCATTTTACAATATCCACAAAACCAGCTGCAGGTTAAGTACCCAAAAGGAGCAGAGTCAGTTTTGACACTAATTTTAAATTTTGCTTTCTAAAAATAAACAAACTTTGAGTGTGTTTATCATCTTTTGCCAGGGACTGCCCAAGTAAGAAAAAACTTAGCTTTAATATTCTGAAAAATATGTAAACTTAGATAGAGAGCATTAGGAGGCTTGCTTAGTTTCACACAGTGATTTCCCAGATTAGTCCTACTACAACCAGGCATGTTGCTTCACCACTTCATATTCTAACAGTGAAATCCAGCACTCGATTTGCAGAGTAGCCAATCAACCTCAAGAAATAATGTATTTCTACAAGCATTTTTAGGATTCTGTTAATTCCAAAATAATGGGCATGACCCAGACCAGAAACTCAACAGTACTGCATCTCTCTTTTTGCTACAAGGATACCAATGGCAAAATCATCAAAGTGAAAAAGCTCATTCTGACTACAACATCTTGGTTACCTAAGACACAGGGAAGAACACTTAAGCTCCCACAAAGAAAATACCTTTTCTCATTCCACCAAAAGGGTCTTTATTCGGCTCATATGGCATCCTTCCCATCATATCTGGCATGTTTATTCCCTGCTGGTATGGTGCATTTGGCGTCATGGAGTTTCGCTTTGGGAACGCTGAATCACTTACATCAGAAAAGGGATCATGCACACTGACTGCGCTGTTTCTAGCAGATTAGGAAAAAAAGAAACATTAATGTCGTCCTGTATTCGTAGAGAACTGTGAAAACAGCCTAGGCTACAATACATCTAGCTCACCATGCTGTGGCAGTGATCAGTGCAGGATACATCCAAGGAAGATGCAAAAGACTTTCACGATGAAAAACCATTAAAAATAATCCACCCACTTTTTCTCCAAGCTTCTTTTCTACTTACCTTTAAGGTCAGGGATTTTCATCTAATTCTATTGTTTGTGTATTCCTATTACTCATACAAAAGTCTAAACCTTCCTGAAATTTCACTAAGCTGTTTTGTTCTTTTTTACCTAGAATACTCAATCTGAATTGAAGATGATTAAAAAAGCTTCTTGCTATCCTTTCTGCAGCATTACAGATAGAAAAAGAAAGAACCTAAGTAAATTAAGTTTGAAGTGGCTCTGTACACAGTCCAGAGGTCAATTGTGTTCCTGCTGAAATCATAAAGAACTGTTTTTCTTAGTGCGTTGGACTTCAGTGGACTAAGGCTCCTTAATGAATGGTGAGACAGTTCAGATTAAGCTGGTCTGTGAGACTTACATAGCACAGAACTGAAAGGGATCTCCTGATCCATCCAGTTGAACCATCTGCTATCTCAACCACTGTTATTGTATCTGCTTTTCACAAATTGAATTCAAGTAACACCTTTAAACCTCACATTTCCTCTTCCTAAGCATGACTGGATCTGTGGACCAGAGGTGTACAGGCTAAGTGAGGAAAGGAAGGTTGTGGTTCTAAGTTGGTGCTTTTGGGTTCCACCTTCTGCCCCACTACTGACATGTTCACATGCACCTCTTTGCACCAGTGCTTGTCTGATCCTTCTCTGGTGTTTAGAAAGCTAATGGACCCCTACTCCTTCCTCCCTTTCCCTCTTTCTCCTCCAAAAAGAAGTAATTTTCTGCCACTTTTCAGGCTCTGACTGGTTTACTGCAAAATCCTACAAGCGCCTAAGCAGCTAGGGAAGACTGGACTAAATTGCTGTAGAACAAGAGCAATAAAAAATGAATCAAAACCCTTTTCATACCTGCCACCCTGCATAGGTGTCATCTGTCCATGAGGTGTGGATGCTGGTGTTGGGGGCTTCAAATCGCCTGGCACTTCTGTCATGGAATTACTACCAGTGGACTGTGGAGTCTGTGGGCCTTGCAAGGAACCAGAATTAGCTGAAAAAATTAAAAAAAGTAATTATGAAAAGCCAAATTCCTGTGGAAATTATAATCATCAAGGAAAAAAAAAAATGGTTCTTTCCTCCAGAAGCCTGTGTATACCTCAATCCATCTCAGTACTTCATAACTTCCCCAAAATCCTCTGAGATCAGGATATGCTGTGTAGTAATAGCCATCATCCTTCCTAGAACCATGAATTTAATCTGCTGCCTGAAGCAACATGGATAGAAATCATCCAGATGAAGGATCATTTAAATCAGAGGTCAGAGATACAAAGTTAATTGCCTGTAGTTTACAACAGAGTAAATGAAGGTTGTTCTTTGGCATAGCTTCTTCATATAATCACTATCACAACACAAGCATTTAGAAGAAATATTTCAGCCAGAAGCTTTTCATCATAAATTTAAGCTGCTATATTAATATAAATTCATGGTTTTATTTAGAACTAAAAGGCAGACATTTCCATGGTGAAACACAGCAAATGATTAGCAGCACACTGCAATCCCATGTCATCTTTGAGAAAGCATGGCAAAAGATGGTATTTAAGAAATGCAAAAGGCAATCTGGGATCAGAAGAAAACAATAACTGAAAGTAGCGTTTGAACAGGAGGCTACAGATAAGACTCCTAAAAGAACTGTAAAACTAGAAAGGACATCTTAACAAAATGTTAGTTAGGGTAAGTGATGGTAAAGTAATGGATGTGTAACAAGATCAGGTCAATTCTGCAAAGCATCTGTTTAATCTGCAAAAACTTATTTGTTGAGATCTCAGAAAGCAATCCAGTACTTGCACTAGTGTCCTCCTTAATGGAGGTAAATAGCTTGATATTCTTGGTATAGTAAATGTCTATTTCAGCATTTTACTGTTGTGTTCCAATGTGACTGAGCAGCACTAAGGGCATTAAATGAATACATCAGATATTGGTAATGGTAAAATACATCCAGACCAGAGTAGACACCAAAGCTACTATTTTCATGTGACTACTGAACAAAAACATGCCCTGAGCCCAAAGCTCTACAGAGCAGTTTTATGATTTAGAAGGTGGTAAGTGAGGATTAGTAAGCCTTGGATCTGACAGGTCTTGCAGCAGACATTCTATGTGAGAAGAACTTGTAGTTCGAGTCTTAGATGCAACTGGGAAAAAAATTACCAGCAGAAAAAATCCACAAATAGAACACACTGAGTAGGACATGGATTTGGCTTGAGAGGTCCTCCTTTCTTATGAACTGTCATGTAAATGCTTTATTGTGGCTGCCTATCTACGTTCAACAACCAATTAACAAAACTTTATAAATTACTGTTAGAGGGAAAATTGGAACAAGCGGTATGGGTTTTTCTTCTGTATATGAAAGAGAGTAGTTTATAATTGGCTCAGAATCCTAGAACACTTATCATCCTGACAGGCAGAGCTTGTTTTTAACTGAAGAACACCTTTTTTATATGTGTTTCATTTATATCTGTAACACATGTTCCCCTATCTGGATATCAGTCTCAGTAGCAAATGCATATGTAAAATCCACATTGTGTGGACCACATTGTTCTTGTCCTCATCTTTTTGAGGCATTTTTGAATTATGTTTACATAGTAATGAGGTTCAAAAAATTTAGGAAAAGCTCTCTGATTGCATTAAGACAGGAACAAGAACATTTGCAACAACTAATGTTAGTTACATTAGTCTGCAGTTAGCTGAAGGCTTTAGTGCTATAATAAAACAAAACCCCATCATATTCACATAAAATGAGTTCTTTGTATATATGACCCCAAGCAGGTCAAGATCATTCTTCTGCCTTTGAGCTTTAAATACAATTCTAGATTCTTCTAAAAAGCTTGAAAGCATTTCTAAGTTATGCCACATATTGTCACATACCATACTGCTGTACTAGAAACATGTAAGTAAACATCTTAGTGTACCCATATACTTACTGTAAATTTGGACATTGCCTAACCCTGCACACTTCTCTTATGGTGGGTTATTAAGATGCAATTAACTTATCCCTATCTTACCTGAGCAAGAGCTTAATTCATACCTCTAGCAAACTTAAAGGAAAAAAGTAAGATTTTTCAGTATTTACAGGCTGCAGGAGTGCTTAATTATTAATATGTTTTATATAATCCTATATAAAGAAAGGTTTAAAAGAAAACGGAAGATACCCAATTGAGAAGCTACAAGTCCAATTTCTATCTTCAGGGTGGCAGTTATATGGTTGCTTATTTTTCCTCAAGCGTCTTTCTAAATGGCTGGTTAGATACAACTAATAAAATGGAAGGCAAATGCTGTCATGAGAAGTGCAAAGTTTCTGGTACTGCTTTGTTAATACACCTTACCCCTGACCTCTACTGGGTTAGGGACACTACTACAGAATAGGAACTGCAAGTGTTTCAATCTCTGGATTAGGACTCCATCTTATCAAGAAGAGCCTGTATTTCCTATTTCACCTTAAATTTTACATTTGCTGGGCTGCACTCTGAAATTTTTACATCGAGTTTTGCAGGGATTATATTATGTTAGATGTTTAATTTTGATTATGGACATTCTGAAAGAGAAACAGCATCTTTTTGAGTGCTACATAAGCTTTAGTATTAAACCAAGCTCTAAGAAGGAAGACAAACAACAATGTTCTTTTAGAAAAAGTAATCTCTGCTTACATGATTCTGTGGATTTCTTGGGGATGTGCAGGAAAAAAACCTGTGGGTTCATAGCTACCGAATTCCTCATCTCACATCCACACCTAAGCAATAATTGTCCTTCAAGTATCATAACAGATTTGTAAGAATATGCTTTTCACAATACAAAATATATCAAAACTTAAATACAATTGATATCTTGGTCAGTGAGAAGGTGAGGTCTCCAGTTTGCTGTGGAAGCATGTGTTAATAACACACGATAGCGTGCATTATTCTCTGCAGCATGGGATTATAGTACTGGCATGCCTTTTGCCTTGCAAAGCCTGCGTGGCAGTAAGTACTGCTTTCAGGAAAGACCCTTTATTTACCAGAGAAGAAATATGCAGCTAAAAAAAGATATAAAACCTTTCTCTAGCCAGCAATATTTTCCCTTTGGAAAAAAAAAAAAAAAAAAAGGAAAGAAGAATGAAACCTCTTGAAACTCCCATTAATGCGAAGCCTGACATGCTCTCTAGGATATCCCTACCTTTTGCCAGAAGCTACAAATGTATACTCTAAAGTAAACAATGGAAAGGTTACTGAAGGTTAAGCACATTCACATACTTCAGAGTGAACAGCCAGCCACCACGCTGGGAAGATAATTTACACAGCACGAACCCAGTGCCCCAGTTAGGCTGGACTGGGGGCTGCTGGCTGCTGCAGGGCCCCCCGGGCAGGCGTGGACGCAGGCACAGGGGCACCTCCGCCTGTCCCCCCAGCCATCCCTCCCAACCCCTGGCCCATCCATCTTCAGTGGGGATTCCCTGGCTGGCCTCATGACACGCTCCATGACATCACCTGCCTGCTAATAATAGCACTTCAGCCAGCCACCCGCCAGCAGACGGATGGGTTTGGTTACAGGCGCACTCACTGAATGGCCGTGTCCTGCGGTGCCTGCCGTGCCCCCCCGCCATCCCCCTCCCCAAAAGTCTCGTTTCGCTGCTGCCAAGGAAACGCAGGCAACACACTCCTGGCTCCTTCTCGCTCCCTCTTTCCAGCACAAGCATACATTTTTCCAGGTTTGCTTTAATGAAATCTCTGTTGACATCAGGGTCAGCTGCTGTTACTCATAAGCGTCCTCAGCTGGATGGCTTTGGCCATCCTGTTCATTCAAGACAGGATAAACTCTGAGCATGTTATTTTGAGAGTTGAGCATGCAGAACTGCACACTGCAGTTAAGAACTCAGAGTGCCAGAGTACAGCAACGAAAGATAACTCCTTCATGCTGATGCTCTTTTGGAATTTTTTCTCCAGCATCCATTAGCGTTTACAGCAATGGCACCCAGAATTCTTCTCAGTTTAGAACTTCCCACATTATTTGTGAGCATTTTGGTCAAAACTATCCAATGCACATGACAGGAAAAGCATTTTGCCTTTGCACCCACTCCTGGAAAGAAGGAAGATCTACAATGCCTCTCTCTCTAAGAGAGTTTTTATGCAGCGAAAGTCATCAGCAGTTGGCATGGACCTTGTCCCAAACTCAGTGATCAGAACAGAAGGCCACCAGGGTCCTCCAATAGTTAGTCTGTCATCAGGCATTTGCTGCTGGCCCTCACTACTGATGGTATTACCTGACCCAGGCAGATTGAAGCTGACACAAAGGCCTCAGCCTACCACTAACACGTCACCAACTTGCACAGGCTCAGAGCAGTGCAAGGCACACTAAAACATTCAGGCCCCACCCCTCCCCAGGAGATTTATGAAACAGCAGAAGAGGCTCTGACAGTGATATGAACTAAGAACTATTGAAATGAGCACCAAATAAATCCTAACCCCAGCACCTTGGCTACTGTGCAAATCTCTGCTGATCAAGGCCAACCAGTTTGTCGCTTTGCTGCTCTACTCTCACTCCTTTTTTCAACTTTTTATAATTGCTGGCATTATCAGGAATTTCACTGTACATAACAATAAATTATTCACTCCTTTACGTACCATTTACTTATTGATGATGTTGTAAAAAACGGAAGTGATGGGAGAATCCCGAATATAGTGCTACAAGCAAGTGAACAAACACATGATCCCAGGCCACCGTCTCACAGTCCCATAAATTTGACTTACACATCACATCCTTTTCTTGGCCGTGCTCTTCCATATGAATCTCCTCACCCAGGCTGTCAGACTGTGTTTCCCAGCACTCCCTCTATGCCTGCATTCTAAAGGTCATCTGTGAGGCAGTCACATAACCACCCCTTGGATGTGAGATATCTGAAAGAACGGATTTGCTCTAAGCTGCACTTCAGCCTGCTCCCACCTTGCATAACCACACACCTGGGAACTACTGTGACACTGGAAATTAATCCTTATGTACCATAAAGGCTGCCAGTCATGATGTATTCTTGTGAGCAATTGAAATATTTAATTCTAAAAATTTTATGAAGATCAGCTGACTTGTAAGATCTCAAGAACTGTTTCATAGCATTAGCTTGTTAGAACTGGACAAAATACAACACCTTCCCCTCTGAGACAAGTTCCTCTGCTTTTCTATCAGATTAACTTCAGCCCTAATACTGTAACTAGTTCTCTGCAAATGGATTTGGCTTCTATGCGGCTCTGCCTACACTGAGCTAACTGCACAAGGGAGGCTAATGGTTAAAGCAAGGACCTTTGGAGCTACTGTTTCTTGTTGTATTGGGGTCCTGTTCCCTCTGAATGCCAAAGAGTGACAGATTATCTGAAGTATGTCTACAACTCTGCTTCTTTTATGCAGCTAAAATGTTAATGTTGGTATATACTAAAGGAAAAGGAACAAGAAAAAAAGCTGACTATTAAAGAGAACAGGCTTGTACTCTCTGAGGCATCTATACCTCAGCGGGATTTCATGTACTAAAGCTGATACACACTGGGAAAGCCTTTCTCCGTACAGAAGTGCAGTCCCATTCAGTGACACGAGCTCTTTTCTCTCCAACAAAACAAACCTTGAGATCCTTGCTTGCTTCCCCCTTTTCTACTCTCTATGTCCTGCTGTGTTTTTATTTTAGAAAAATAGTTTCAGTTCTCCTCAAAGACAGCTTGCTTGAATGCTATGATAAATTTAAACTTGGACTTTGCCATTTTCATTTGTAGCATCATGATGCAAAAGGACCCTGTAAAGTGGTACACCTGACATTTCCATTCCTTTGTTTCATGTTTACATACTTAAATACAATTCTTCATCTCAAAATTCAGCTGATTTATGGTGATCATCCCCAAATCAACTACTGAGAGCAGTATTGGAGAGAGAAGGTAAAGGAGGAGAGAACAAAGCATAATACTCTTTCATTTTTAGAGACAGAATAATTTCTTCTTCACTGTTCTTAACAAGTCTAATCATTTCAGTTTCCCTTACCAGTCTTCTCAGGAGGTGATGGGCACCTCCAACATATATTACTTTTTGCAGCTGTGCACATTTAGGATACTCTGTGCTTATTTCAGACAGATAAACATTTGGACTATGGGCTTTATTTGTAGTACCAAGTGTCTGTCTTCTAAACTTGAATTGCAAAGTTACCTAATCTCCTCTCTATTAAACAATCACCACTGGGGTACCTGGTAACCCTAGGTTTTAACAAGGTGAGGAAATATTTAAGTTATTACACAGAGATGTGCTTAGGAAGAGTTTTACTAAACACTCCCTCAAATTCTTACAGTGAATAAAACAGGCTGAGAAAGATTTGAGCCTTATCACTGTTATCTTTTTCTGTACTGAGAAAGCACTATTGTAAGAGATAATCTTGGAAAGGCCAGAATTTTATTATATGATTATAAAGCTCTTTGCAATTTTCTAGTGTCCATGAAAGGGTACTGAAGTCATGCAATTGCAAACTGTCTGCAGGGCTTGCTGGGTCTCTGACTCTCCACTTCCCATTTTCAGCCAGTGAACTGCACTAACAGAAATTGGGTTAATTAATATTTTCCTAAAACTGTGTTCTACCACAGGAAACTGCTGTAAACATTCCAGAAATTATATTCTCTTGGCAATGAGTGGCGGTGGTCTGCACAATAATAATTGTGGCAGTAGTTCGCAATTTTTTTTGTTGGTCATAAAAACTAGTAACAAAAGGAATAATCCAAAATAACTAAAGGAATTTTTTACTTTTCCACAGGTAGTCCAGAAGTCAACATCTTGACTAATACTATGACTCTTCCTATGTACATAAAATGTTTCTACTTAGAAATGGTACTGCCTTGATATCAATTGTGACTATCAAATCTTGAGAATCTTAATTGACATAAATTTAGAAAGAAAACACAGGTTTCAAACACCACACCGTAAATGCAAAAAAGAACAGGCAAAATAAAGCAATCCCAGTTCTAATTTTTCAGGTGAGAAGATAAAAACAGTGATCCTAATGACTTACCTTGCACACAGGATTAGCAACAAAAGAACAGAGAGCACGCCTCCAAACTAGGATGTCTGGCAGTGGGGATACACCGTACTCTCAGCTCTCCATCTGCCACACATTCAACACGAGCAACCATCGGAGACACACTGATCAATCCAGCATCTGCCATCCTGCTCCAGCTAAAGCCTTGCTGATCAACAGTTGTGTTGAAGAGCAGCTTCAGTCACAGCAAGTAAAGTGCAGGTACCAGAGCCTGACCTTTAGACAAATGCATGCTCCTGTCTTACAGCAGAAGCACATCCGTGCAGAACTCTGTTCTTTTTGTTATGCCAATGTCACTGACGTTAAGGATACGCTGGCACACACATCTTTGTATGTTAGAGGGAGCAAGGACAAACCAGACACACGACTGCTGTGCCTCTTCAGGGTTAACACTGATTTGACTCAAGAGCTGGCTCCAAGCTTGAGAACAAGATGCCAACAACAGGTTTATCCTTGTACTTCCAGCATTATCAAGACATGCTTATAAATATATAGGGTGCAACAGCCCAGTATGCCTTACACTCAAAAAATGGTTGTGTAAGAGGCTGCAGTTTATTTGACTTACCAGGAGATGGCGGCTGAATCTTAGGTTGTTTCTTGGTATCTCCAGTGCTGAAGACTTCTGGAGGGGGCTCCTCCCCTCGCTCAATCTTGCACTCGAAGGCAAACAGGTACTGAATGTATTGTTTTTTCAGGGAGCTGGCTGCGCTGCTCGAAGTGCCAACGTTCAAGGTGGTTGCCAGCTCACGCCACTTCTTGTTTTTATTAACCTAGCAAAGTAAACGGCAAAATCATTGGTTTGCAGCAAAGTGTTTTGTTTAAGTCAGGAAACAAAAAAGGAAAAAAAATAGCACTTAATGTCTTGGTTTACTTTTTTTTTATTTTCCTCTTTTAACTAATGCTCATTACTCCCACACGCAGTAATGCACAGACAGCATTTACAGTTATAAAGCCATTAAGGAACCTGCTGATAGCTACATAAAAAGCTTTGCTTGTGGAGTCTTCTGCATGGTGCATCCTTTAAATGCCTTACGCTCTTCCAGGGCCCATGCTCTTCAGTTAGCAATCCATCTCCAAGCGAATTCCTGCTCACTCCCTCCCTGACACCCACCCACACCCACCCCATTCTAATTAAAAAGCAGCTTCTAAAATACAATTTAGAAAGCAATAACAGTGTTATTCTGCAATTTGTTTGAACATTGATATGAAAAATAAATTCTTCTCCGAAATAGCCACCAGCTGTCAAACAGTTCAGCTTGTAATTTCTGGTTCAATTCCTTTCACTTTAGTGCATCTTGCAGGGACAGATCAATGATTCTCTGGCTAGATGAGAGGCAGAGTGAAGCCAGGCCCCTTAATTAATTAAGGCAGACTTCAAACACTCATGGCTAGTCCAGCAATACTCTGTATTACAGTGCTGACTGCACCACTCCACTGAGAGTCTTGTTTGCAGTGTAAGGCTGAGAATATTGAAAGACTCTGCTCATGAGTTCCTCAAACACAGCTGATCTGTAATAATAGCGAAGTTCATTTGTCATCCTGGGTGATGCCACTGACTCACTTGGCTGTACCACTCGTAGCAGCCACTGCTTTTGATTTAACACCTGATGCCTTTAAGTTCATTCAACCAGTTATGCCATTTCTAGGTATGATCCAAGGAGCAGGGTCAGAACCAAAACAGATTTGCTTTAAACATCTGAGAAATCTCATCTTTTTTGGTAGCAATTCTGATTCCGTGACGTCTGCTACTTGCCTTAAGGCCTGATATTTTAATTACTCCATCTTAACTTCTATAGCTAGAAAGATTATCATTAGCCATACTATTCCTTAGTCTGTGTGCCAGCAAAGAAAACATTTTCTTAAGTTTCTCCCAGTGTTTACACTGTAACTGCTGCCAGTCAGCAAAGATCTTTTGAGCATGGCATTAACAGCAAGCAGGTTGGCAAGGCTATGTTAAGTGTTTTTATTTCTCTGATACATCCTGCAAGAACCCAGGAGTTAAAAGGAGACCAGATTTTCATTAACTGCCCTTGTTGAGGCCTGAAATCCAGTTACACAGCTCTTTGTGCCTACTGGCTTACAGCTAAGTGGTGCGTAATGAACACATTGCATAATGCAAACAGAAACGTTCATGCCTAAATGCCCAGTATATTGGCATTTAAAAGAAGACTGCCAGCAGCTGGTCTGTTCATGTTGGGACCCCATTAATGGCAACTCCTCAGACAGGGAATATGCACCACAGCTGCACAGCTCCATGCCCTGCCACTCTCCGGGCAGAGTCACGAGATGTGGAGTGCGGCCATTGGAGCAACAGATTTTTAGGAGGGTATCACACAGATGCATTTAAATGAAACTCAATAAGCAAAATTCTGAACCTCTGAGTAGCTCAAAACAGATAAACATAGTGACCATTCATTCATGTGGGCACACCAGCAAAACCAAGAGTCCTAATTTTCACCAGTACTGAAGCACACGTGCTTGTAACTCAAGCTCTTTCAAAAATCCATCTAAGTGAACAGCGTCTATTCTTTGGCAAAGCATAATGTCTGTCACTGAAAATCAACACTGAATGTCCCAAAATAAAATAAATTTCCATAATAAGCAAACATGAATGACTCTCTAGAATATCCCATCTGCCCCCCATCTTGCACAATTTTCAATGCTAAGAGTCACACTTAGGGCACAATCATGCTGTATGAGGCAGAGCAGCTGCATGATACGATTTACCTGTAATAAAGTTTCTGAGCTAAAAGTAATCAAATCCATATGACGCTGAGGGGCATAAGCTGATCACTAAAAATGTCAGAATAACATCTCTTACCAATATACAGCATTTAACAACTGGCAGAATGAACTGTATTAGGCTTCTCTGCCTTCCTTCAATAATAAGAATAGCTAAAATCCCTGGATTTGAAGGGCCAATGATCTAATTCAGCAATCAAATCCTATGTTGTGAGGATTGATGTTGATAGCTTTGAAAGGGGCACTAATTGATGTTGGACATTCCTTTCTTGAATAACTACATCGATTATGGAACCATGTTCTCTTTTTGAGAATCTAATTTATTTGCCGTATTTTTGAGTTCAGATTTTGTAATTAGTGTAGAATTGTATGTTTTAACACTAAGTTTTATATAAGACTACACATGCATATTTATCTACATGTTAGCTATGTTATAAGACCTCATTTTGCAAGACATTGAACAAATGTTCTATAAACACAGAACTCATGGATCCCTGCACTTCAAGATAGTTTCTAGCGTCTAGCCAGTGATTCCTTAGATACAAAGGATGCTTTGTACAAGCATCAGGCAAGGACAGGTGACTTTGAATGCCAAATCTAAGACTGCTATTATTGACTGTTTTCTCCTGCTTTCCCTTTAGATGCTAAGCAGTGAAACATTTCATTTGCTCAGTGGTGAACAGCCTTAGAGAACTCATGAATATTTTTCCAACATCCCTTTGCAAAACTTCAAGTCAACTGGTGAGAACACAAATGAAAGCTTCTGTCTCCCATCTGTGGCTTTTTTATTCTCAGCTCTTCTTGCTTTCATTTTTCTCCAACTCATTTAGGTAATTCACCTTTTCCTTGTAATCATTATGTTTGCAAGGCAACCAAAAATATCCTGTAAGCATTTGCCAAGCACAGCACAGTCCGTGTCTAAGACACAAATATACCATATAGAGACACTCAGCATTAAAGGTTTGGGATGAAGGACTGTGTTTTAAGAATATGTCTGCAGCTTCTCTGGAGAGATGAACTGAATTGTCCTACAGGCTGTATCTCTATACAGAAAAGATGGACTTAAAAATTTCCTTTTTCTTTTAGCTCTGTCATCTGCTTCTTACTCGTAATTTTGATCCAATGGCCTTTTCTTTTTTCTTCTCTCAGCAGCATTACTAGATTCCCCCGAAAAGGCAACAATTTCATCTGACTACAGAAATGGCCAATCTTGATTCAAAATCTAAAATTTTAGGGCCATTATGCAGCCCAAAATGAACTCCAGACAGCTACCAGAGCAGGAACCAATTTTCTGCAACAATATTGTCAGGACTGAAAACCTAATGATGCATCCAGCAGGAATACTCTGGAAAAAAAGAATATTGACTTTTTGATGGTTCATTTGTAACCAGTTCTTCTCACCTGTGCTAAACCTCCAATCTCTTTGACGCAGACATAGAGCCTGAACAGGTCCAGGGGCTTCTTGCCCACAGCTGGCAGACTGGCCACAGGCGTGCCCCTCTCCTCCATGAATGTCAGGTACCGATCCACCCACATCTTGCGCTCCGGCTCATTCCCTAGCTCATAGACTTTAGTGATCTTCTCTCCAGTTGTGGTAGAGGAACTTGATTTCTAAATTGCAAGAAGAAAAGAAAGAGTTGGGGGAAGGGTGGGAGGGGAAGGGAAAAGAAAGTAAGAAACTCACAACATTGAAAAAGAGAAGATGTCAAACAAACTAAAGCTATCACACAACAGTCAGGAATGAAGGCTACTAGTTCAGGCACAAACAGTACATTCTGTCCATATACAGAAAAGTCAGCTTTATAAATAAAGGGCCCAAACTCCCCATTTTCATATTTCTTTCACCGATATGAACTTTGGATCCCAGAAGGCAAGTTTCTGATGTTGCCTCATGTCACTTTAAGCAGAGGTAGCTCTCACAGAGTGCTTCTCATCCACTTATCTCAAAGTGCTTTGCAAGCAACTATTTCAGTAAAATTAGAAACAAGTTTGTTCCACACAAATTTAGAAAACACTAAAACCAAACTAATCCTCTCCTCTTTGCCCTGAAAGATGGGCTAGAAAACTGGAAAGTGATCCTCCAGAGCAGGAATTGCACAAAAATAGCCTAGAGTGTGAATCGTGGGAAACTAGTACATGGAGAACTAGTCCTCTCTTCAGAGTCACAAATGGTTATGCTTTACTATCACTTCACACCACTCGTGGCCAAACAGCAAGATGAGCAAGAGTGCCTAGAGTACAAGGAGACTGGTGGCAATACTTTGTGAACTGCCAATTAGCTGCCTGATCCAATAAGGCTTGTAAGTAGCAACTACTCTCCTCCCTTGACGGGGTACAGATGATACCCATCTCAGCTGTCCTACCTTACAAAGGGAGTGTCTATTATGACCTGGGGAAAACCAAGGATGGACAGTAATCAGAGCTGAGACACCAGGAAAAGCAGAAGAGTTGGCAAGAGCAGAATTTCATATCTGTGGCAAAAAGGCAAAAGTGAACCTGCTGTCCTGCTGCTCTTTGGGCTTTAGAGCCAATGAAAGATCAGGCTATGTTTAATTATTTTTTTTTTTTTTTTTTTTTTTTTTTTTTTTTTTTTTTTAATGTAGAGACAGCAGAAAGCACTGAGGCTGCTACAAGAGATATAAATTCTCACCCTATCTTTTCTGTGCAATGTAATCCTGTGAACTGGGCTCTGTGCCATGTGTGGACAGACCGTGTCACAGACCCTACCTGAGCTGCCTCAGCTCTGACAGCAGAGAGGGGCTGCTGCTACAGACGAAGACCCTCCTACTTGCAGAAAGTGAACTGATTTGCTCAGTAGTGGAAGATGGGAGTGGATCAGAATTAAATACAAGGGAAAAAGACTGACATAAAGCTTTGGGAAAAGAGCCAAATATGTGAAGGGAAACATATCCTTTATGTCTGTATAGTAAAAGCCTAAACTTTGTTGTTGATTGCAGTAGACACTTCTGAAAACTCATCTAGTCAATCACTCTTTCCCTCCTTTGCCTTTCCTTACTTTGAACTGAAGACAGACTATTGTCAAGTAAACAGAAATTCATTCCTAGTTGAACATCTCTAAGAAAGGTCCTCACTGTACCTCACAGTTGCTACAGAATCACACACTTTGTCCATGTCCCCACATAGTGGTGAGGCCTGGCATTCAACACCATGAAGGAGGGATACAGCAGAGTAGAACCCCACTGCCAAAGATTTCAAGAGCATTGCCACCATTCATCTTGCATGTTAGCCTGGAAAATATGACAGACTCTGTATCTCCTTCCAGCTATCAGCTGTAACTTGGCAAAACTGGAACAGAGTCAGGAGAAAAGAAACATGAAGCCAAGGGGGGGGGTGACCTAGCAGTTCTGTGAGCCATTGCTGTTCTTTCCAGTGAACAGATATTAATTTTAATTAAATAAATAGCCTCCTTTAAAATTTTCTGCCTTGCTGACACTGTAACTTCTTCACAGCAATCCTTCCTACAGACAGATATGATTACCTTTCTTAGAAATGAGGTGCATTCCTGAATTTATTTCAGCCAGACTCAGTTGTGTTACAACTCCTACTGAAGTAAGAGTCAGGGCTAAATTTGTTTTATTAATACTAAGTGGCTGGCAGGAAATACATTGACACGAATCCCGCAGATTATGCAAAGAAAGCACAAACTGATTCTGTAATAGCAACCAATTTACTGAAAGCATCACTTGCTATGTATCTGGGTGTTCAAGGAAATCAGTTTAACTCTTAGCAACAAATACAATTTGTCAAAGTTTGGGAAGGTTTTTTTTGGTGGGTGGAAAGAGGGAAGTAAGGAAGTCAAGTTGCTACTAATTTGATGTTGTGGTGAGCACCAGACACATGATCACACAGGCTTGGACAGTTGAATGAACTGGAACTACCCCACTACCTTTTGCAGTAAGTACAAAGTTACTCTACTGCTCACCAGCATCAATTTTAATCCGGTACTTAAGATGCCCAAAACTCTACAAAAACGATTGTGGGAAATCTCAGCTTTTACCCAGCAAATTTTCTATGTGCTTCTATTCTAACATATGAGGCAACAAAATAGTTTCTAATTCACTTTTATGGTGAACCATGAATAAGAAAGTTCAGATTTACCAGTTTTAGGGTTTAATTTTTTTATATGTTTATATGTTTTGTGGTTTTGTATCACTTTTTCAAATCAGATTCAGAGTAGAAGGGAAACAGTTAAGAATTTCTCTTTCTGCATTTTTCTAGTATACATCTCAAATGATGCTGCTTTTCAGCAGTGTGGCAGCAGGCTCTAAAATGACAGTATAATCTGAAAACTTTTCACAGCTTACAGAAGGTAAGAAGTGTTTCTTACTGTGTGAGCTTTCAGGTTGTCATGCTTTGTAAAATGGGTGCAATTTTCTTCTAAAATGAAATGTTAACTTTAGAAGAATGCACTGGAGGGAAAAATGCTATTCCTCAAGAGTAAAGATCTTTTTCTCTTCTCTATTTTTATAAATGTAAACAGATAAAAATGACAGATGTGTGCAAGCTAGTCTACACACAAACAAATTTCAGTTTCACATGGGCAGGTTCAGCTGGAAGTCTAAATTTACCTATAAATATTAACCCTTATAAAACAAGGGTTTAAAAGAGAAAGATCCCATTTTAAACTAAAATGATCACATCCCAGGCAATGCTGGAAGAACACAGCTCATGACCTTTTTCTTCTGTTAAGTATGTTGATCATTTTGGTGACAGAAGAGTGCTAGTGCAAGCCTGTGGCATATATCTTTACCGATTTAGTTATGTCTGCCTGCAATCCACAGCACTCTTCCACATGATATACTGGCAGTGTTTAAATGGGTGATTAAAAAAACTCCACCAAAGTATGTGGATACCAAAGCCATTCCCATACTAAATTTGTCGAAACACATACTTTCTTTTCAATACACCTACCCACTATTAAAACTGTATTATATGCAGACCCTTGTATGGTGAGTCTGCAGAATCCTTCAGAGCAACACAAATTTCCGTAGGAGTTATTTTCACATGAAAGGCAGTGGGTAGTTGCTTCTGTACATATCTTTAAGGATCTATATTTATACAATTATCTACTGTTCCGTTCTCTGACTTCAATGAAGAATTTGCCAATATTCCATGTGTTACACAGACCTCTTTTACTACGTGCATACACAGGCAGCTAAGAATGCCGAAGTGCAATCCCTGGCAGAGGCTTGTGCAGGACACATTCCTGTGTCAAGATTTTCTCCTGAAGGACTCTGGAGACCCCTCCCAGGTAGCACCATGGAGGTGTGGTACTGTTCAGGTGTATTTACTGTCATGTTCATGGGTACCTATGGACAGTGAACAGCATTTTACGGGGTTTTCATAACCTACTGTTTTACTTGTGTTGCAGTGACCCTGCGTAGCTTACACCCACATGTGAAATATCTCTTTGAAATAATTTGAGAACTACCTCACCACTGTCAGCAATGCACATTACATGCAAAACTGACATAGCGAAGTGTCCTTTTCCTGACATACCCTGGAGACCTCAAAACCTAGTGTTCAACAGTTTTTTCTCCCCATTTTCTCTAGCCTCACTTCCACACAAAACAGCTAAAAGAGAGGATCCACTTAGCAGGATCATAGGGATACCTTGAAGTGAATCAGAGACCATTCACCCCTCCTTTTATCCTCTACTGGAATGGAGAAGTTGTAGCACATGAAGCAGCCTTGGGATTTAATGAACCAATTCAGGCTGTTTTCAAGTGTAACGAAATGCCTGCAATCAATCGTTCCAGTCTATGTCAGGCTGCTGTTGAAGTCGATGAATTTATCCAATCCACTGGCCTTCATAGGTAAAAAGGGATCAGCTCATTTGCAGCACTTATTTTGCTATCATTCCAAAG
This sequence comes from Cettia cetti, assembly GCA_013401135.1. NCBI lineage: Eukaryota > Metazoa > Chordata > Aves > Passeriformes > Sylviidae > Cettia > Cettia cetti. The sequence goes on along the minus strand of VZUI01040049.1, from coordinate 30,875 downwards.
CACTGTATTTATCCATGTCTAACTGAAGCTTTTGGAGAGAAGGACATTCAGAAGAAATTGAAAGCACAGACTTTCCTCATTTATTTTTTCCAATGTTATACTCTGTCAATAATCTATACTTTATTTACACAAAAAAATCTCCACATATGTTCTTGATGGCTCCAGGATTTGCTATGCAGTTTATGCAATGAGCTCAGGAACGCATTATTGTTTGGTTGTAAAGGAAGCACTCGATGTGTTAGACAGCCTGGGCAATAACCCTCTTGCTTTCCTCCAGAAATCTGCCCAAAAAAGCAATACCCCGAACATTACTACAAAGAAAACTGACAATTTTTTGTGTCACCCTTTTAAAAAATGCTTTTATGAAAAAGATGAGACCTTGTGGGTACAAGTAACATCAGCTGCCTTCTGAGACTCAAAGTTGCTGTCAAATCAACATCCAAAGATTTAAGTGGTGCATTTCATGCTATGCTGCCCCCTTGCTCAGGGGATTCTGTAAATGTCTGGGTTTTGGATGGTTAGATATCTTCCTCTCTGACTGGCCTTTTTCTGTTTGCCCTGAGACATACTCTTTAATGTATCACTTTGTAAAAATTGTTATCCAAGAATTATTGCTAATTTAAGAGCACTTTAACACTGGGGAAAACCCCCTTTATATTCTGCACATAGAATCATTTCTACTTTTGATAAAAAGAAGTAAGAGAGGAACAACATATATACTCCTAATTATATTTAAAAAAAAAAAAAAAGCAAAAATGACCAGAGGGACATTTGCTCCCCATAGACCATATCATCTTGTGTCTGCATTCTCTTTTCTATATATGTATATATATATATTCTAGATGTGTGCATATATAGATGGAAAGATAGATGATGAAATTTGGTTTTAGCTCCACACATCTCTCTCAGGTTTTTCTTTACAACCTGTATGAGAATGATTAAACATTATTCATCTAAAAAATAGTTTTCTAAAAATGTACATGCATCAAGATCTTTTTTTCAGCTCACAGTCTGGGTTATTTCAGAATAACCAAATGAAGCAAAATTAGAAACTATTTTGGTTTAGACTGTGTCTTGACAGCCTAATGGCTGTATTTCCAAATACACAATTAAAAAGTAAAAATGTTTCAAAAATATATATGGCAACTTTTTTTGTGGTGCTGAGTCTATAATTTAACTTTTGACGGGTACTAGTTTCAATAGGGGAGAAGATTTCTCATTTTGTTTTGGTTTTATTCTGGTTTTTTTTTCTCTCTAAATAATCCTAGTAAAGACAAGTGCAGCAACCAGAGTGAAGTCAGTTGTGTGAAGGAGTTTGGGCCCAGGAACAGAAATGGAATTGTTCTTAACAACACAGTCGGCATGCTTGGAAGCTGATGCATTACAGGAAGGATGTTTTCTTCACAACAACTGCTGTTTTACCAGACAGCACACTCACATGATGCACACAATTTTACTCTTTCTTATTTCAAAGTACTGTTGGGACAAATTTTGCCCTTGGATAAGCATGCTCAGGCCCCACTGAAGCCAGGCAGTGGAACTTACAGTCATGTGTCCGAGAGCAGAATTTGTACCCAGTGTTATAAAGAAAGAAAACTGTTTAGTGATAAATAATAAAGAAAAGGAATTTACAAAACAAACAAGCAAGCATTAAAATATAATTCATTACGAAAATAAACAAAAACCAAAATAACCAGAGCCACTTACAGGGCTTGATGGAGTCTTTGGCCAGCCTGGGCTGCTAATGCTATCACTTTCATCTCCATGAAATGAGGAGATGCTAGCAGAGCTTGGGGACATTGGGGAAGGGACTGGCAGGTTGCCTGGGGTTGGGGGCTGAGAAATACCCTGAGAGCTGTAGCTATCCTGTGGTAGAGGAATACAAAAAAAAAAAAAAAATATGACAAAGGCAGGGCAAACTTTATTAAAAACAACAAAAAAATACATCCAGTTTAACAGACTGACCAATTTTTATATATAAAATATATATAAACAGAGAGACACATACAGAACACACACACATATATAAATATATTTATATATATATAAAAGTTATTAAAACAACATTGTTAATTAGTATAATTTGGAAAGTTTGCTGGATGCTTGGCTAAAGTCACTAAGCCACCATGCTTACTTCAAGCTCACATGAAATGCTAAGCATGGGTTTCCCATTATGAAAGAAAGAAACAAAAACAAGCCATTCACCTTATTTAATCAAATAAGGCAGAAAAGCAAAATATTAAAGTATGTTGCTGCTGCGGCCAAAACAGGAAGCTATAACTGAAGGCAGAGAAAAATGGCTGCAAGGATTGAAACCAGGCAAGACCCTTCTTTCCCACCCACCTGGCACAGCCAAAAGCCCACGCAGCTTTTGGCTTGGGACGCTTTGCCCCCGCAAGTTAAAATGCCGTAAGAACTAGTAACTTTCAGATCCACACAATGAAGAAAAAAAAAGAAAAACAAAAGAAGAAAAAAAGAAAAGAAACAAACAAACAAAAAGAAAGAAAGAGATTGCACGTGAGTGGAAAGGCATGCAGGAAAGAACAGAAGTGGGTAGGCCAAAACCAGGAGATGAAGGACAAGACAGCAGACTCCTGCGGGCAGAACCAACACCACGAGCGGAAGGTGGTAAATACCTTTGACTTGCTCTCGGTTTGGGGGGCTCCTTCTTCTTTGCCATCTGCTTTGAGAGGAAGGGGAAGTTTGGACTCACCAGGTGTCATCATATCTGCAAGACCCATAGGTGCTAATCGAAAACAGGAGAAACAGTTAAGCATGACTATGTTTGGCTCTGTAGGAAAAAGCACACTTCCTGTTGCACGGCTGTGGTGCCACGTGAAGGAGAGGTTTTCCCACCTCTGTCCTGTTATTCTAGCATCCGGAAACCTGGAAACCTCTTCAGCTGAATTGAGGAGACAAAGGAGAATGAACAAGAAGAGAATACAAGCACCATGCAAAAACAACCACCACTTAACGGAGTGGAATTCATTCTTCATGCTGCTGATGCTCTTCAACTGTCTCTGCATTTGACCACAACATTTTAACACAAGACTATTTTAATTACTGCACTCTCCCTTTAGAAATGGGAAAATGTAAATGAAAACAATGCACATTCTGCTTGCCATGTTGAATCCAAGAAAAAAATGGAATTTTCCAATTACATCTGTATTAAGGCTGGTGTCCAGCAGATAATTCCTGCCCCTACCGACCTCAATATGAATGGCTCAGCCACTGTGAGCCTTAACTACAGAATTACAAGCTGTAAACCGTGCTCTGTTGGAGAACCAGCACTGAGCTTCTTCCTTCTGCCAAAATGAGGTGGGACTATAACGAACACACAAATGTCTTTCTCTGATAATGGCACGCAGTTGCTTCCCAGGGGTGCAAGGAGTTTAAGGGTTTTTTTAATTTGAAGATGCAAGTGCCAAGTATAGTATTATTTCTGCAGAGCTGCTGGGTTCCTGGATTTCTAGAAAGATGCAAGAAGAAACATTCAGACAAACAGACAGAAAATACTGGGCAGAGCAGATGCTAGGAGGTGCCATGACACTGAATCAAATGCAAGTGCAAATAACCAGAAAACAGCAGCAAGACACCAGGTGATTCTTTGCCTGCTGAAAACCACGTGCACAGCATTTGTGAAAGACTGGATTACCTTCCCTTTCTCTCTTTTTAATCCCCCTCATGCCCTTCTTTCAGAGGATACGAGGCAAAAAAAAAAAAAAAAATCATACAGAAAATCCAAAAAGACAATAAAAAAGAAAAAATATAGATCCCAAATGTAAAAATGTAAGAATCAGTAAAGGATCATTGTCTTTACCAGAGTAGCGTGGCTCTCTCAAAATGACAGTGCTGGCTTGCACCAGGCAGTAGGCACACTGCACAGGGAGCCAAAGACAGGAGGGGGAAAAGAAGCTTTAAAAATACTTCACAGATTGCCCACTACAAAATGATTATTGCACATATTCATGTATTACTATGTTTTAGAAAATAATTAGTTTTAATTACAGCAGTGAGAGCATGAGCAGGACTCTAGCGAATACGCTGGCAAGCTTTGCAGTGCTAATTTGCTAATATCTTTAGCATCACTGCAGGTTGAGACTCTGGCTCTGCCAAAAAAACCTACCCAGCCATGTGCCATGTGAGTTTACAACTGTATGCTCAATATTCAGCTTTGAACTGCCGGTGTTTTTCATGGGCACATTTTCTTGTTTTTTCAAAGCACATTTGTAGCCCAATCAAGTCCTTAAAGTCATCACAACACATAAATCATAATTGAGATTTAAAAAAAAAAAATACTTGCAATACTTCAGACTTCAAGAATTGGAACAAAAAGCCTTTTACAAGTGATGCAGCTGCAGTGAAAAATCTATTGGGATCAGCTAAAAATGCTGTTATTTTTATGTATGTGTGTGAGATCTCAACAAAACAGCCAGTCAACATGCTACTGGGAAGTCAGCATCCACTAAGCATTTGATTTGTATGCATTTTGCCCTTATATTTTGCTTGAGGAGCTGGGGCAGCTTGTGGCCATTTTCAAGTGAAGCATGGCAGCCTAGCACATTCCAGTTTTGAATTCTCTATTAAAAAAACATAGTATTTTTTCTTTCAGAAATTAAAAAAAAAAATGTACAAAATAGTCAAATACATGCCACAGTGTGGTTTCAAACTGGGATGCAGAACTGTTATACAAAACTCCATTTTAACAGTTAACACATTTCATGCTGTGAAAGTGCTAAAAAAGAAGTCTTGGGTTTTAGTTTCAAAGCAAGCAAAGCTGACCCTTGCCCTATAAAGCAATTTTAGGGAGGTCAAACAAAGCAAAGTTAATGATCACGCTTCTTCACCAGAATTCTGCATAGCTAAATCCTCTCATATCTCACTTTTAACTAGTTGGCACATCATACTTCTATTTGAAAGAATTTAAAAATTGTGTCCATTCTGGTAGTCCTGTTTCCATCAGAACTCCCTTATGAAATCTCTGTTCCAGAGGGGTTTAAGTTAACAGCTCATATAAAGGGCTAGTAACTCCAGTCTGCAGATTGTAACACACATTCTGACTCTATTAGTCATGCTTAGAAATGTAGTAAGACAGATTCATTTTGGCTTTTGACTACTTCTTGTTGGCATATGCAAATGTAACTATCAGGAATTGAAGACAATTATTAAAAAAATACTAAAGTTACTCAAATTCTCTTTCACTTTTTTGTTCTAAATTATTTAGTTCATCTACATTCTTTCTTTCTACCTCTAAGAGAAGAACTGCAAGCATTTTAAAGGCAAACTGCAAGGTTGTCTATTTTCCCTATAGCTTTTACCCAAGATGTTTCCACAGCTATTTTTCTACCTGCTGTTGAAATGCTGTTTCGTAACTTCTTGCAAACACACTCTCCAGCGATTTGTGAGAAGACATTCTTTCACTTTTTTTAGCTAAGCGGTGCAGCAAGAACATTGTTTTGACCCTTTCTGAGCAGTGAAATACTGTTATTGTCACGAAACTGCTAAAATAAGACACGGTCTCTTTCTACACAGGTACTAATAATTCTGCCTGTGAAGTGCAGACCAAAGGAGAAAACATCGTAGAGAGGAGGATAACAGGGAAATCTTGACTCAAGAAGTGTTGTGGCATACTGTGAATAGGTTTCAAGTACTAGCCTCTGGCTTATTATAAGAATTTAAGAGCTAGAATGATTTCAAAAAGCAAGTATAGGTCAAGGTCCTGAATTAACTATTCCACACTGAATTTAATGTACTCAAAGGCAGATATTGACATGAGTAAAGCTGCAGCAAAGAATTCTTTTTTGCTAAAGGCTGCTCTACCAGTCCCAGAAGATGATGAAATACTGTAGAAGCAGCAATATACAAACATTGTTTTTCTCTTTATTGCTAGTGTGATAACAAATCATGCTCTACAAAACAGAATACTCCCTCCTTTGTAGTACATTCCTCTCTCCCTTCCAACCCTAGCACCCTCCCTCTGCAAGAAAAAGAGAAGAAAAAGCAAAAGCAGTGAATTAGAGACTGTGGAGTTGACGAGAGGATCCCCACTGCACTGATGCCCACTGAAAAAACAGAAGAGGGACAACAACGCTGCCCAGGGTCCTGCCATGAATGATCCTTCAGATCTGGGGATGAGTGCAGCCCAAGGTGGCTGAGGACCTTATCTGAAAAGGATGAGTGAGTCACCATGGATCTCAGTGCCACACTGCCTTTCTGCTGCCAAGTCTTGTCCAAGGAATGAGGAGTATAAGCAGTTTGGGATGTGGACATCTCTGTGACAGGTGCTGGCTTGACTTGCAGTCACACAATGACCACTGGATTATGGGCATCACCTGTTTGGAGTACAGGTGATGGGACACTTCAGCTGTTACCACCTACTGACAACCTCCAGAAAGTTTATCTATATGTGCATTAATAGCTCCTACAAAGACGCATTAGAGAGAAAAAAATAGAGGTATCCATTTTTCCAAAAAATGCAATCAAAACAGAAAAAACAAAGCAAAGTTTCTAAAAATTATTTCATCTGCATAAACAAAACTGCTTTTCTTGTCAGAGGTTCATCCAAATAAATACCAAGTCAAATATATAGCATATGTATGATCTTTAGTATTATTTTAAAGACTATCCCTTTAGTGCAAATAGTTTTCCTAGAATTTCACATTTCATGTAAAGTACTACGATGTTAGAAGTTAATTGGGAATAATAATACACAGAAAAAGAAAGGTTTCAGAATACTTGGGCAGTAAGGAGATTAATGCCTTTTTATTGGTTTGTTCATCTCCAGAGGCAGCAGAGATTGTGAATGCCGGTTTCTATGCAAGAACAATATGGAAACCTGCGAGATATAAACTTCACAGTGCTTCTTTTTAAAGATAATTTTCACTAGAATTAACAAAGCTCACAGCATGAGCTATACTGGGGGTTGTAAATTTTCTGTTTATTATATACATTTTTAAAGCTGGAATTTAAAAATTAAGACTTAAGCTTCCATTTTTTTGACCCAAGCACCAGGATGAGCCCAGATAGCGGGAAATTAAACATTCTGGAACTTGAATAATAGGGGGGAAAAGTCTAAAATATATATGGGTAATGTGAACTCATACAATAAAAGGACAGTAGCAATTACACAATTTTTCTGAATGGCAGTTTGTTCTGTAATTGTGAAAGGATTCTGACACCTTTTTCCTGAAGCTTTTGTTATTGTTATGGATGGAATACTCTATTAGAAGAATCTGTCTTCTTTGATCTTGTAATTTCTGTGTTCCTAAACCACTGTGCATCAGCAGAAGCTGGTGATCTGCTGTTTGATCCACAGTCACTGTTGAAGTATCAGGATGCATAACTGCAGCATGATTTTCCTTTCAATTGTGACACTAATTAAAAAAAAAACTAAAGACAAAAGGATCAACTGGTAATGAGGAAGTATAAACACTACTAAAAATGGGTGACAAAACCAGTGTTAGACATAGCTGTACTGAAGCTCCAACACCATATAAAAACAATTCCATCATTTATCAGCAATCTTCTCTTAGAGTGAAACCTAAAAGTGCATTTTATTGAAATGAAATGAATGTACCTTCCTCCCTCACAACAGGCAACAAAACTGCACCCTTCAAAATCCAGGCAACGAAGAAACTAACTTCTCCTTATTCTCACCTTAGGTTTTCATTGGGCTCTCACTGAAACCACAGTTGTTGATGCTCAGTGCATGTGAGCAACTTAAGCAATGCCTTAACTCCACCAGCAGCCACTCAGCCGCACTTGGTTTTGGCCCTCCACATTGACTGAACCCTGGCTTATCTGACAGAGGTGTGATTTTACACTAATGGAGCAGGGAGGAAGGGGAAGCTAAGGAGCCACACAGCTGAATTTGTCTTCCTGCCATCCTGTTTTCATGCCCCTAAACAGGTATCACCTGTAGGTACTCCACCTCATCAAATGCAGGGCCAGAGCTGACCCTAAAGTGCATACCCAGCTCAAGGAATTATCATCAAAAGTATTGTATTTACACTTGTCTAAAGCTTCGATTTTTTTGACCCAAGCAGAAGGATGAGTCTGGATAAGGAGAAATTAAGCATTCCCACAGCATTTGCGCTCAGCAATATATTCACACCTAATGTTCTCTTTTTGGTGTTGTGTGTGTCCATCTCCTCCCCAACAGTGTTTCTTGGAGACCTGTAAAGCAATTCTAGATGCATGTCTGCTCCCACACAGACTGCAAGAGGTGCACTGAACTCCTCCAGTTCATCTCATACCTACTTTCCATTGGGTAATCTCTGAATTAATAAAACTGGAACAAAAGAAAACCTCACAAATGCACTGGCAGAAAAAACCCTGATAAATGTTTAAATTATTAAAAATCCAATATTTCAGAATGCATAACACAATAAAAAGAGTATGACTACCCCATACAAAAGACTGCTAGGATAAATGGTCTTGCATTGAACAGATTTCCACTGTATGAAATAACGAATGGCTGAATTATCTGAACAAAAAAACCTCTGTGAATCTTCCTTTAAACTGGTTATTCCTTAGGAATACATAAATCTTCTTAGGCAGGGCACTCTGCCATCTGTTTGCTGTTGGTTATTTTTGCAGCTCTGGGGGCCAACGGAAAAGGGTGGAAAAATTACTTCTGCTAATAGCAAAACAGAATTTATAGCACAGTTTCAATGCTCAGAAGTAATTTTATTTCAGCAAGCCAGACAAAACACATAACTACACAAACAAAACATAATATTACCTGGGACAGCTGTGGTGGGGAAAAAGCAAGCTATTATCTAATGCTCTTTTCAATAGCTTGTCCCTCTTCATCCAGATGGTGCAGTGAGCTGTCTGGACTAGCCAATAGATTCCAGGCCAGCATTGAAAAAAGTGTGGTGGTTTTTTTTTGTTTTTTTTTTTTTTTTTTGTGGACTTGTGTGGTGGTTTTTTTTTGGTTTTTTTTTTTGTGGACTTTTTTTTTAATTTCTCTCTCTCTCTTTTTTTTTTTTTTTTTTTTTTTTAATCTTACTGATTAGCAGCTTCCTTTCTTCTGCTAACCAAAATGGTAACATAATGTTCTTGAAATATAAGGCACTGTTCAGTGCCTCAGCAGCTCCTATGCAGAGGAAAGAAACTCACTGGACATACTAGACACTAGCATCTCACTGTGGCCATCTTCTTCCAAAGAAGTTGGAACATACAGAATTGACAGGGAGAAAAGACAGTGAAAGATGCAAAGGATAAAAGAATTATACAGGCTAAGAGGAGTAGAGAAAAAGATGTGAAAAACCTGTCTCTTGGTAAGACACAGTTTAGGTAGTAAGGCATTACTTAAGAAATAAACAAAAGTAGAAACAAAACCAACTAAAAACATCATCATATCACCTTAGCACAACCTATTCAGCTTTCAGAAAAAACTTAAAAACCCCCAACACTTCTAAAAGAGATAATGTAATCAGTAAAGCATGCACAGAAACTCCATGACTGGAATAAGTACTTGGGAGGATACACTTCAGGGTCATTGAAACTCCATCCAAACACAGCCCAATCAAAGAATCGATCTTTGCTGAAGTATTATCTTGAAGGAGGATGACTGTTAGGAATCCAAGCTGGACCATGAAGCACATTTGTGCAGAACTGTATTCACTTGTCTTCAGTCACACACAAAGCTATAAGCAATTCTGAACTCTTAAGTCACGATATGAAAGATAAATCCAGGAAGCTACACTGAATATGCTTTTTTTTTTTTTTTGCAAAAGGAAGTTATGATAAAATCTTACATACTGATACTTAAATAAGTAAAAGAGGAAATCCTATATAAATTTTGGAAACAGTAAATACGGCCTATGTGTTTCAAACAGAATAATTATGTTAAGTGCTCAACTTACAGCATCTTCAAGTGTGAGCAAGTGCACATATCTTTTTTTAAATGACTACCACATTAAATATCTGAAATTGCAACCTTAGCAAGTAAAATGCTGAAACACAAAAGCAACCTCTTAAAACAAGAAGCTATTCTCCTTCCCTTTTTTGCAGATATATACACACAAATACACATACTTGCTAGTCAACACCTACGTCAAGCTGAGTCCGAGCACTGCTGGAACTGTACAAAACACTGTACTCATCTGCGTGCTGTGCAGAAGGACTTAATGAGAAATGTATCAGTTACTGTACAAAAAACCGAGTACCTCAGCCTAATTTCAAATCTCTTCAAACCACCCAATGGAGGTGAATCAAACGAAGAAGGATGTTCCTCTGCCACCACCCAGGGCTGACAGAGTTAAGCAGGTTTATGGAGGAAGGTGGCTGCTGGAAGGTTACTCACCATTACCTGTTGAGCTGTTCACCATGTTGGGTGCCATGCTGTACGGAGGAGCCTGGGGGTTCATCAGGCCAGAGCTGTTGTTCATCGGCTGAGTGTAGGGGGAGCTGGATCCCATAATGCCGCTCTGATTCATGGCAGGAAAATTGCCTTGCCTAGGAGAGGAAAGCACACACACAATATCTCACTACAGACCTCACTGCTGAAGATGCTGTGGTTTGTCACAGAGCCCATCACCTATTGTTTGTAAGCAGAAAGCAGGCAATTAGTTACCATTTTACCTGCTTGGAGAGCTTTGAGTTAGTCTTGAGCTAATTATCATATATGTGAAATAGAATTGGACTGAAGACTCTACAGAGTCCTTCTATGTCACTATACATCAGAAGAAAAATACAGCTCTCATTATATACCCTATGAGTGGACAGCAAAATGAGTGGGAGTCAAAATTAGAACCTAGCATTGGCATTAAAAAAAAATCCAGTGCCTCACCATTCTTACCATTTTGACCATGTAATAGCACCTCACCTGACAGAGCTTAATAAACAGTGAAAAGACCAAAAGAAAAACGGGTACCATAAACTCAGTTTCTGTTTTCTGCATCTGTTGTTATTGTGTTGAACAGTGTTCATCTGTATGTGTCATCTATGTCCAATCTTTCAAAAAACTCCATACATATTCTACTTCATTGAAGCAAGAAATCTCAGCAGAACTATTTTGCTTTTGAAAATTAGTCCCCTATTTGTATAATGCTTTTATAACTGAGACTTAAATTTGTCACAAAAACTGCCCTAAATGAAACCCTTGCATAATTCTCCACATGTTCAGACTAAGTATTTTGAAAGACTAAAACTTACCTACTTTTAAGAAGTATCTAAGTATGCTTGTACCTGATCTGTAAAACTCTACAAACTGAGGCACGGAAGAAAATAATACAATTCAAGTAAGCACAATAACCCAATGTAATGCATGATTCAACTTCAAAAAATACCTTTTATTCTTTTAATACATGAAACAATTACCTACCTTTTCTTAGTATAGTTGAAGACTGCATGTGTTATGCCATGTATATGAGTAACACGTACATATAAAATCATACATATGAATAGAAACGTGGAAAAAACACTTCCTTGCATATTCATAGGAAAATACATAGGAAAACACAAAACTCAAACCTCTTTCTTCAGTGTGCCCCCTGTATATTTCTGCTGCTTTAACATATAAAAGAAACAAGAAAGCAACCACCCTTTTACACAGCTTTAGTACCTGCCAACTTTTATTTCCTTAAAAAATGAAGCACCTAATTTCATCCTATAGGAATGGAAAGCTGAATGTCCGGATAGCAAGATGGGAGTTTTGGTAGAAATTCTACTTTTAATTATTATACAGTATTCAAATCAAAAAAGACAACTCCTAAATCAAGAACCCTGAGTAACTTCAATGGCTTCTTGTCTTCTCCAAACTCATGGCATATTCTTAACACACTTGGTAGAAGCAGGTTTCTTTTTTAGGAGGTAGAGGAGGAAGACCATTAAAGCACTATCTGGCCTAATTTTCTTGACACATTGTGAATTTCTTCAAAGGAAAAGAGAACGTGTTATCTAAATAAAGCATCTTTTTCCAAGTCAGTTTTGTCCTTTGCTCTCTGAAGACAAACTTTTCTTCACTCTTGCAAAGAGGCAAAGGCTTTCTTTTGATATGAAGGAGATAACTGCCATACAATGTCATTTCCCAGATGAAGCTTGCAAGGAGAAGTGGAGGGAAAAGATTTAAAATGCACAGTGGTGCAATGCTCCAAGGGAAAATTACAAAGGGAAAAGAGAAGAGCAGAACCATTTGGCAACAACTTTAAATGATTTCAGTCACACAATCAAGCTTTTCTTATGTAAATACTGTATCTTAAACATTCCCCCCCCCTCACTTTAGCTTTAAAATGCTGGATTTCAGCAAATGCAGTTAACTGAAAAATGCTTTGTATGCTGGATAAGCAAGATCCTTTCTGTTATTGGGTAAAGTTACTAGTGAAGAAGATGGAAAAAAATGTGCAAGTGTATTTTCATACTTTAAAAAAAAAGTAATGGATTTTGAGAGGTTCTTATATGGAGTAATGCTAGGATGCTGGAAAAGGCAAATCTCTACAGGTATCTATTTCTTTAACGTCTTCTTTTACTTCAAAAATACACAGGAGACACACACCTTGCACGTAAGGTGAAATTGGTGCTTACCTACTAATATTTCAATAGTATTACTTACTTCCTGTAGCATGTGTATCTTCTAAGCTGTGGGGCTGTTCACTGTCTCAAATTGAGGTACAACCTATTTCATGTTACCCACTATGGACATCAATCTCAACTGCAGCTCATGCAAGCATACTGCTGTAAAACAGCTTTAAATCAAAAAGCAGGAAACTATTTCCAGTTTAGATGGAGAGTGGAAATTGAATAAAAAGAATATACTGGCCTTGGCCAGGACAGCAAGAAAACAACTGAGGTCTAAAAAAATTGCTTCTGCACCCAGAAGAACCTGAATGGCAGAACCTAATTCTGAAATTTCATCTGGGAAGGCAATACCTTTCCCTTTCATCCTCCTATGTAATGTTGCACTTGGAACAGACACAGCTCTCCATCTCTGGAAGGAGCCCAGCAAGAGAGAAGACTCAGCACCATCCCTGGCAGGACTCTGTCCTTTCCCAGCCCCCTATCAAAGCCCTGACCGCAGCACGCGTGAGCTAAGTCAGTAACACTGAAAGGACATCCTGTCAGAGTAAATGCTGCTTTATTCTGAGATTGGGTGCAGTGAGCACTACAGAGCTCTTCCACATATTATTTTGCTCTATGATGGCTTGGAATGGAAAGTTTCTTTAGGGAGAAATAATCAGGTATTACTTCAGCCTTTAATTCTCACTCCACAGTAGGCCTCCTTTGAGTAAAGACTGCCGACTGTGACAAATTGTGCTGCATCAGTGGTATAATATGAAGTGGAGTCCATTAAGAACTGAGCTGAGATCACCAAACTCATTTTGATTAACCTCCAGGTCACTAAACACTTATAAATATGTTACACAGCAGCTGCTAAACATATTTATATATGCTTAAGGTCACAGCATCATCTGTTGGTTGTTGGAGTCAAGTCAAAAATCTTATGTTTCCTTCTGTGCTGCTTTTAGTTAAGGCATATCCAACATACTGCAGTACTAGACTCTCCTACATCTCCCAGTTCCCTCCTCCATTCTTCTGGGATGATAAATAAAAATCAAGCCTTTAAAAACAGTCTGCTGTACACGTAGTGACATCTAATGGCAAAATTTTATCTGGCCAGCTATGAATTTTATAGCAGTACAAAGCCAGCTAAGTATACAATTCTACAGTATTTGCCCCATAAACACCAAAGCTGGGTTGCTTAGGGATATGCAATTAGGAATAATAGGAAGAAATTAAGAAAAGATACACTTGAGTTTAATATAATGAAAAGATGTCTTCATTGTGAGATACATTTACCCTCCATGGGAATGAAGAAAAGCTGAGCACCTGACATTTCAGCATGCAGGTAACATGTTAGAAAATGTATTGGTCAGAGAAACCCTGCATTGTGTATGAACTAGAGTATCTGCTCTTGCAATACCTTGATCCCAGATAATGTATTTTTGCCCATTTAGAAGAAAAAGCAGCCAGGCCAATACAAATTTGGGATTATGCTACCAATTTAAACACAATACCTAAGCCTAGAAATTTTTTTTCTGCTCTACTGCTACAAATAGACCTTCAAGAGTTCAGCAATTGTAAAAGATTCAAAGTAGAAGGGAGGAATCTACTTGCTTTCTATTGTTTATTTACTCTGTTGACAACTTTGCAATGCCAAATGCCAGAGCTAGTTGTTATGCTTAAGGAAAGGGCTCCCACCTTAGGGGACCTATACAAGCTGGAGGAATGTGCTGACAGGAACCTTGTAAAGGTCAACAGGGACAAGTGCAAGGTCCTGCACCTGGGAAGGATGAGCCCCCTGCAATGGTGCCAGCTGGGACTTGACTAGAGGGAGCAGCTTTGCTGAAAAGTCCCTGGGCATCTTGGCAGACAGAGCTGGGCATAAGCCAGCAGTCTGCCCTGGCAGCAAAGAGGGCCAACAACATCCTGGGCAGTGTGATGAGGTGCACAGTTGGGAGATGGAAGAAAGTGATCATCCCCTACTTCCCCAGCACTCACTGGACTCCATCTAGAGTATCATGTTTGGTTTTACGTCCCCATAAAAGAGAAGATGATGATAAACTAGAGTGAACAGAGCCTTACATGGCCAGGGCTTAAGCACTCACCCTGGAAGGGCTGAAGAATGAGACCTCATTCAGCCTTGGGCAGAGAGAGTTGTCGAGAGGAACCTACAGCAGCCCCAGAGCACCTAAAAGGAGGTCAGCAAGATAAACTGGCCTTTTCACAGGGGGCATGGTGGGGGGACAAGGCACACTGTGCAAGAGAGAAAACACATTAACTTCAGACTGGATGCAAGGAAACCATTTTCTCAGTGAAAATAGTGAGAGACTAGATTTGGTGGCCCAAAGGGAGCAGGCAATCTGTGCCTTTGGAGGTTTTGATGACCCAAAGGATAACACTGTAAGCTCTAAGATGAGCCTGATGAGGAGAAGGTTGGACTAAACATTCCTCCTGAGGTTCTTTACCAGCTTGAATGATCCTATGATCTTAGCCTGTCAGCTTCACTGTGCTGTTGACAGTCTGGTGTACTACTGGGTCCAAAATACAACTGCTCAAATTCAAACCGTTCCCTTTTAAGAAGTTCTTCTGATCTTTTGTTTTCCTTCATTTGCAATCTACCCAAAGCTTAATCTGCTTAATCTCTTTTCTCTGCAAAACAAGTAGCATCATATCTAATTGTGTCTTCTGAGCTAATGCAGTAGTCCATGCATTTAAAAAGAGGAATTGACACGCAAGGTCTGGACATTGTTATAAAGCACAACAAAGAAATTGTTAGAAGGAACAGCACTGACAATACACAGGAGCACATGAATGATCACAGCTGCTGAGCGGTCTCTTATACTGAAATGCCTTCCTTTAATTGGACCTGAAATCCTCAGTAAGTTTATGTGTTGTCTCCAACTGCTACACAGAAGTGACTCTACAGCCCCTGAGCTTCATACTTCCTGATACGTGTTTTAGTACCTCCTCAGTTTTGGCACCTGATGCAAGACTTATACTGTCATCTTCTTTCTTATTGAAAAATTACGAACTAAGAAGTTGAGTTCAGACGTGTATGTGGTTTAGCTATGGACAATGACAGAAGTGTATTATGCTTCTCAATGAGACAAGAAATGACACAACTTTTCATACAGAAACATATCAAAGCTCAGGCTGCTCCTGTGTACAGAGAGATCAAGTTCTAAAACTTTCTGTGAATTTCCTAAGAGGCATCTGATGCCTTGTACTCTTCTCTCAATCTATAACACTGGAGCAAAGCCCTTCATACAGTCAGAAAAAATGATCCAGCTTCTGTAATAAGCCCTGATCACAGGAGGTGAGTCCAACATGGAAATGCACAGGGAACAGAAAAAAGCTTCAGAGATGCAGAGTCTAGAAGTGATGAAGGTGAGGAGATCTTGGGGCATAGAAAATGGAAACGGAGACAGGAGAGAGAAATTAAGAAGGAAAAAAGATTGGGAGCATCCTCACTAGGGGCCAAATGTTTTCAGGGCAAGGATGATAGGTGCACAGGAGAAGGTAGATGAAACAGAGACACAGGAGAAGGAGCAGGGAAAACACACAGAATGCTGCTACTCCCAGGGTAAACACAGGTTATGATCTCTCTAGCACAAGTGGAGCCCCTTAGTCAGATACATGCCTGAAGGAAGGAAGGGATTCAGAGGGAAGCTTCCAAAGTAGGATGATACCAGACAGGTGCCTTCCCTCAGCTCCTCAGCTCGCGCACCCTGCCCTGAGGTAGGACTTGGCTCTGACGTCAAATGCTGGGGGAGCCCCAGTTCAAATCTGGCACAAGGAGGCAACGCTGAAGGAGCAGTGCTACAGGGACAAGGGCAACCATGGGGCACACAGCCCAGGCAGGGAAGGCATGGCATTGAGTCACACTGCACAAATCCTGGCAGTCACAAACCCGTATCAATTGTTACGCACTTGGGCACTGTGCTTCCTGACACCTGACACAGCGTGCACCTAACGCAGGGATTTCTCACAGTTATGCTGCCCTAGGTGCTGGACCTGAAAAATTATCCTGTTACTGTGACCTGGCTACCTGAGCAATTGGCTGGTGAAAAAAAAAAATGGCCCACAAGTTTGCCATTTCTGCTCCAGATCTTTAACCTACATCAGTTTTGCAGCGAATGCACTGCAGCACCTCAGGGGAGTAATTTGTGTAAACATTTTAAAAGGAACATTTTTTCTTTTAATGCTGACACACTGCTAAGGTGGCTACTTGATTACAAACTGTGAAAATGACTGCGTTAGGCTGCACACACAAATCACAGTGTACTGACCAAATTGCCCTGTGCTTATCTGTGCCAGGTCTGCAGCATGACAGTATTTCCTCTCTCTTTTAAATGTCAAAGTATGATTTGGGGGGTTGTTATTTAAACACACTGACCTGCACAATAACAAGAAGTACTTTATTTAAATCTGTCTTGAGCTGGGACTAGCCTTAAGCGCTTATAATCTGTCACACTTTGACACCAAATGGGTTATTATAATGAGAGTAATTCAGGAGTGAGACCTGTGAATGCTTTCTCCCTGGAGAATTTACACATAAACATGTGCAGGCAGATACATATGCTCTTGCTATGGATTTTCCTTTTTGCTATATTATGGGCTTCCTTGGAGAAGTGAAACCATTTCTATTGTCAGTGGATATGGGAGAACTGAAGGAGGGAGAAGGGAGCAAGGGAAAATAAACCCCAACATTGCTTACTTTGTTCTGCCTGGAGGTTCATAGCACTCTTAGCAAAGGCCAAGACAAACAAAACCTGAATATTGGCTGGAGCAGCTATAAAATGTCACTGAAGGCAGTTCCTATGTGAATAAAACAAATTTAGCATCACTATATCTGAAAGCAAAGTATCTTCTTCTTTTTAGCTGCTACTGTAAGTATACTAACCTAGACTTAGGTGTCCTCCTCTGTTCAGTGGGGAAGTTCACCAATTATAATAACAAAGTTTCAGAATAACAGGCTGCTGATGTGACAGGTATTAGGTCTGCCACAAGACTTTCTGCCATTTTTCAATTTAGAAAGAAAATTTTACACTTGTGCATGTCTACTTGTGTAAAAATGGGAGGCCAAAGTTCTGAACTACACTGACACTGACAAAGCACTGGGAAACATAAATGAAAAAGCATCCAGATTTGTACTGAGGGGTATGTGTGTGTACGTGTATGCTGGCAGGAGGTACACAGAACTAACACAAAACTGTTCTTCTCAACAACCAGACTTAAATGGCAGTGCTAAAATGGGGGAATAATTTTAACATTGCAATTATGTGATAGTGCAAATTGCCTTATAATCCACAGCAGTTGGGCGGAGTACACTGCCTTATTTCTTCATCTGGCTGATCCAAATATTATTGTGCAAGATACTTTTAGAAAGAGTAACAGAAATAGCCTTTCTAAATATATTATTTTTCTTCTAATGTACACATATACTTGTGCCTTTAGCATCATCTCCATTGGTTGGATTTTACTAAAATCCAATCAAGGACGGGAGAAACTTAAAAATTAGTTGTTTCTACCACACTGATACAATGCTGAGCCACTCAGAAAAACAGTCACAAAATCCTATTGTTTGTTGTGTCATCACATTTACCATTTTTCCAGTGAAAACACCTGCCTGATGGGCTACGTACTTGGTAGTCATTTAAAGCCCAACAAAACAGAAGCATCACACCACATTGAATTCTGGAAGACCAACATAAGAGGCACGTGTAATTCACGAGTAATAATGCTAATAACAACACAACTACCTAACATTTGCACAGCTGAATGCATGCTGGGATCAGAATAAATCTGTCTACCCCATTTTACAGATAATAAAAATGGAGAAAGAGATCTAAGATTATTAATCCAGATCTAAAATATGGCCAGAAGAATAATAAAGTAGTTGAATACAGTGAGGAAAACACAGAATAAGCCTGTAAAAAAAAATTAAAAATCCTTAACTTCATTTGATCGTAATGAAAGAAGGGTGTGTGACTGAAAAGCATTTAGTGAAATACTGTAGGGTTTTGTTAGCTTGTTTGTAAATTGTAGCCATTAGATTTTCTTTTTATGAAGTTCCCTTTCTGTTAATTAAAGTAGTTTTGGTCTGAATTTCATGGTGATCACAGCATTTGATCACCAGTCTTCAAACCCACAGGGAACCCCTGAAATGCCTTTATTGCACAGCATTCTTACAAGTGCAGCAACACCTCTATATTTGCATTCACTTGTGTAAGAACAAACTAAGCTCTTGGTACTCCATGTAATCTGTACTGGATAAATAAAATTATAATGCTGGGTGACACAAAACACAGAACAATTGAAAAGCGGGCCAAGTCAAATAGCTCAGAAACCCATCAGAGCTCTGCTCTTGGTGACCTCTGTCTACCTTCGCCACACATGGATTTGTACAGCAGCTCTAACAGCAACTGCTTGCACAACTGTGCCCCTCAGACATGATATCTGAGCACTGAGGAGATACATCTCCTAGCCCAAGTGGAGTGTGTGATGCACAAAAGAGGGCTGCTTGAATCTGTCCAGCAAGCAGGAGCATGTGTGAACTGGGTTCATAGGGAAAAAAAGAAATTTGCCCTGTATGGCATGATGCTGTCAATCTGAACCAGAATGTCAAGAAGGGTGATTTAGCCTGGTGTGACTTGATATCAAAATGGGAATGACTCATATGACTCTCACTCTGTACCTTCTATTTTTGTGCATGTTTATAAATAGCTGTATTAAAAAGTCGGAAAGCCCTCTGATCTCTCTCCCAGAAAGATTACTTGAAAGTGGTAAGAGTCTGTTCCAGCACATGAACAGCCAGAAGGTCACCAAAATGTGGTGCTAAAACGCTACAGGCAACTAAGGACACACTTTGTGTGTTTCACTAACTCAGTTTCCTCTGGTGGGACGCTGTCTTGGGAGACGTTTGACCCCTGAGCTCCCTCCTCTTCCACCTGGAGACGCTGTCTCCCACCACTTTTTTACCATGTTCAGTCACATCCTCACGCTGCTTTTGAGCACCTTGGAATGCACTGTGCTAGCAACGAACCGAAAATCTAATAAAAACCTGATCATTTCATGCCAGCTCTTCAATGTATTTTTTCATAGTAAAATGTCATCTGGCTGACAGCAGCATGCTGAATGCAACTGTGCATGTGCATCAGCATGGTGAGGAAGTTCTCCAGAGGGATTTCCCAGCAGACACGTTTTCACTCACCTATCTTTGCCCAATGGTCTGGAGCAGTTATATGTTTATTGATATTATTACTAGCACTGTTACCGTCAGTCTCGGTTCTTTGGCACACTGGACAGTTTCACAAGAACAATGCAGTGCACACGTCAGCATGATTTCAGCTGCCTCCTTTCTTCATCTTTGTTTCAGATGCCTGAAACCTACTGTGGCCACTGCAACAGGCATTTAACGTGTTAGTAAGATTGTCAGCCCTCATTAACAAAATCACATGCTATTAGATTATCGTTTAATATGATTCTTACAAGGCTACTTATATGTCCAGCTAGAACTGGTGCTCCCATCTGAACTCATCAACAAACTGAAGGGCTCTTCCCACTCATATTTCCCCAGGCAGCATTGCTAAAAACAAATAGTTTATTTTTCTCTCAAATACCACCCTTGTAAGAGAACCTAAAACCTTAAACCCCCTTTAAAACCTGAAACCCTCCTACCATTTTTTATGTCTCTGCCTTTCTGTCACAAAAATCTTAGGCTGTTCAATCACAGTCCTGTACTTGCACAGTGTTATGTGCCAAATCACACAGTGCAGACACAGAATTAGCTTTCTTCATGAGTCCCATTAAACAGATGGCTATTCTCCTGTTTTGTTTTGGCTTTTTTTTCCTAACCACTTCTGTGATTTAAACTAGTAGATCTTCTGACAGACTGTGAAAACTGTTACCTCATGTGAAATAGCTTTTGTCACCCAAGAAAGAGTAGTCAATCTAAGGTCCTCCCTTACTCTTTATACAATATCAATTAATGAAGTACTGCATCCTTAATGTCCTGAAGATCATATTTTAAGGTACAGAATTTCTGTGTAACATCCAACCCATAATGTTGCATTACAAAAGGTCCTACACTGCAATTTTGTTTCAAAATAATTAGTCTTTCTACAGAGGGCAATGAATCTCTTAAACAACCAAATAAGGCCAGAAATAATCTTGACACAATAATAATCGAATTAGAAGTGTCTCTGAGGTAAGTGAAAATTCTCATTCACGACTAAAAATCATGCTTCCTTCCCAACACACTCCTGCTTTCACAATTTAAGAATGGTTACTCTCTGAAGGAGGAAAAGAGTAGGACTCTTGTGGCCTGTGGTTAATCTCTAATGGCATGAACAGCATACAGCAGTCGACTTGATTGATGAGTCCAAAGAAGAAAAAATGCCTCCCCAAATCACTGGTTGCCTGCAAGAGCTTTGCAGCATGGTGACAACCAGGGCTCCAAAATGATGGATTTACCTTTTAGCAAAACAAAATTCCAGATAAAAATGTATTTCTCTTAGTCTCCTACAAGAAATGGTTTTGGTTAGCTCAGCATGTAAAGTTTCTTCCAATCCTTACATGATTTTATCAGCAATTTTGAGCTGATCCATAAAATGCATCTCCATTTAAATAAAATAATCACAGAAGATTTCTAGCTTTCCCCTTACAATAATAAATACATATAAGCTGAGCTGAACTTCCTCCCTCCTAATACATTATAGAAAAAAAAAACCCTACATGAGGAAACATGAGGAAAAGAAAAACATGAGGAAAAGAAAAAAAAAGGAATAATAAAAAATCAGCTTGATAGAAATTACTGTTTCTCATGAAGATGGAAGAAGCATGGGTCCTTTAGAGGAGAAATATGTCAATACTGGTTAATAGCTTCCTTAGAAATTACAGTTACAGTAAGCATTAGTATTTGGACTTTTAACCCCTCAAATCACACAGAAACCTAGCAAGGGGAGAAGATATTCCAGCTATTACTGAATCTCTTCCAGCTCCAGGTGGAGCCAGCACAGGAATATTTAGGGTTCACAGAGACAATACAGCCATTTAGGCCAAGAAGCAAAACCACTTCACCCCCTGAAACTATACATGGACTTTATTTGGGAAGCCAAATTTAGTTTCATGGACTGAAAGTACCACTGGGATATCAGAACAGCACTAATCGAAAGCAAAGTGGGGCTCATTTCAGGGTAACCCATCAAGATCTCTGAAGGAAATCTGTGACTGTTTGGAGGAGCAGAGCAGAGGGGAAATGACCAGACAGCTTGTGAATGACCTGAATTTTTACAGGAGCAACTCCTTCCAGTGTGACTGAATGTTAAATAAAAGACCCGGCAGAAAGAGCCTTTCTTGCCAGGGGCTTATTTCAAAGGCAACAGATAACGCAGGCACTGGCTCCAATTATGGCTACCAGTCCTATCTTAGTCTAGTTTACTCTGGGGATTTCACAGCTGGCAGCCTTTCATCTAGAAGTAGCCTGGTTTGAATAAGCAAAGAAACTTGAATGAGTACTTAACCTTCCTGCACTCCATCGAACTTCCCAGCAGAGAAGAACAGCACCTCCAAGCTTAAGGGGAAAAGGGAAAACAATGGAAAATATATACTGTCTCCAGGGATTAAAGATGGTAAGTTTTACTGGAGTGCTTCAAGACTTCCTGCTACAAAACTGCAGCTTTCAAAATCACAATTAGAATTTTAAATCCAAGTTTCAAGATCAAAAGGGGCAGACTGGAAAATACCGCACAAAACTGACAGGCACTAGGATGTAAAACACCTAAAACAGTTCTGGGTTTTATTTATATTATTATTCTTCTTTTTAAAAAATTTATTCCCCATTTCCGCCTCCTTCTTTTTCCTTTTGACATTTTAATGCACCATGTCCATTACTATATTTCCTCACCAATACCTTCTAGTCCATCAGCAGTGCTGCATTACCCTGCTGTTGGAGAAAATAATACAGAAAAAGTGCTTTGTTGGCACCAGCAACATGGATTATGAATTATACATACATAGCAGGAGAGAAATGCTGATGGAACGTTACCGTGCCTGTATGTGTGCAAGTGTGCAAGTGCATGTATACACACACACAGACTAAGAAGAAGACACCTAGAATGCACTTTTAAAACTAATTTACACTAATTGTGTTCTCTGTACAACAGAAATTCTCTAATATCAGTGCAGCTTTGTTTCATCAGTTTTATGACTGATTAAAAACGTATTAAATTCTTCTCACCACACTACAATGGGACTGTGGTATCTACCCAGTTGCTAAGCAATTTAGAACCAGAACCACATTCTAGAATGCCTACAAGTATGTCAAAGCAGTGCAACATCACACATTATTGTAGAGATTGAACACCACTTCTCAGGTGGCATAGGGATCAACAGAAGATAATGTAAAAATCCACCTCAATTTAGTAAACCAATGGCCAGGATTTAAAATGATCAGAGGTTGCAAATAGCAAAGCTGGTTCCCAATTCCTCAGTTTAATAAACTAGCATGTCTGAATTGTCTCCTCTAAAATCAATGGCACTGAATTCTAAATTCACTCAATCTATAAAAAAAATTGCTTTAATTTACAAAATTGCAACATGCAATCCTGAGAATCATATTAAGGTACATTGAGGTCAAAGGGGCTGCCTTCGAAGATAGGATTGCTCCTCATGTAGGCACATCAAAACTCATTTTGTTGTAATTAGTTCAGGTATTGATAACTGTAGTTGCACCAGCAAAAGCCTCATTTTTGCATCCAGCTGGATGCACATTTTACAGCCAGCTAGCACTGAATTACATCTTCTAAGGCCACACTACAAACAGCATGCAAGTCAGCTATTTTACAGCTACGTTTTTACCTTTCCATATACTACAGTCACACTTTCAACTGCTGAGAAGAATGCTTGGAATGACACTCACTGCTAGCATGAGAGATGCTGAAAGTGATGGTGACAAGCATCTAGCTCTGAAGATGTCTGATGACTTCAGGCACCAACCTGACAATCAATTTCAAACTGAGAACTTGCTGTAGGAAACAAAAGCTCACAGACAGTGTACACATAGTCCTGCAAAGGCTCAAGCTGGGCATTTGCAAACTGAGGAGCTCAACATTGGCTGGTATTAGAAGATATTGGCTAAATTTGCTGCCTTTCACATCAACAGGGAAAACAGTATCTCATTTACTTAAAACTGTTTGTTTTTACTGAAGGCTTATTGTGATGCAGTTTTGTACACACAGGAACATTTATCTATTTATAGTGATTCTAAGAATCACAGTGTGATAAAAGATCTTTTGGAGCCACCTGGTCCTTTAAGGTCTCCTCTGGGTTCTAGTCTCCAGCAGCAGAATCAGCCCTTGGGGTTTCAGTCAATGCCAACCTAAGTTATGAAGAGTCTTTCCTTCCATGGATATATTAGGTCTTCAGCATACAGTCCTCACCAGTCAATGGTTATGCTGAGACCAAGACAAGACAAATATAAAAAGGAAAACACTGTTATGTAGATCCTTCCCACTCTCCTCCTGAAAATAAAGTGAATTGCTACACAGGGTACTAGAGATTTATTTAACATTGCCTGCTGTGAACTTTTTCTCGGAGAAAGCTTGAACACCCTGGGTAGCCTGAAACAATGAAGAGATTCAATGAAGAGGTCTTAAAAACACCTTTCTTTCCTCTAGCCTGACATGGCAGTTATCATTTGGGAAACCCTGGCCTGCATGCACAAGACAGACTAGCAAATCCTAAGATTTTAGGTTACAGGGAAGGTATTATGTAGCCGTAGAAATTAATCTAAGCTTAGCATGAAGCAGACCTCAAGATAAGGCCAAAGGCTAATTCAAATGGTGTAAACCTAGTATCTTCCACAGCCACCACTTTCATTTATATGATTTGAATCTTTTCTAATGAAAAAGGTGATGGTCTGCTCTGAGGATGATACCTAGGTATAACTGGCTGACACTCAGATCCTGATCATCCTGCCCTGGTTAATGAACATTGATTTTGTGCCCCAGTGGAAGAGATTTTTTTCTGATGCATGCCATTTAAATTCATTTTATGCTGCTGCTTAGTGTGGCTTGGCAAGGCAGAGGCAAATCAGTGTTCTATGTCTAAATGAGACTCCTGAGCTGGGAAATGACAGATCCTGTGGATTAACAGCTGAAGATAAATTTCTCTCCCCTATAGATACTTGGCTACTGACTCAACAAGTTGACCTTGAAGTGGATCACTACCAACTTGAACAGAAACACTGCTGTGCAACCATGACTATGACACAACCATTTAATTTTATTCTTAATTCTACAGAGGACGGTGTTTTATATTACTAAAAATCCAACACTTTTTGAGCTCCCCAGCTGAATCTTATAAACTCAACACATTTGAAGAAAAAGGCTGGGCACTGTTCATGCATGTTGGCATACAGGAGTGGATGTCTTCCCAGTTAGGCAAGGCAGTACAGTGGGAGTGCCTTCCCATTTCACTAAGTTTTGTTTTTAGAACTGGATAACTAGCAGACTTGTGTTCTAATTTTTTTGTTTTTCTTTCTGCTTTTGCTGTGCACATATATAAAAAATGTTATTAAGGAAAAAACCAAACTAGTGGCTACAGAAAACTGGTAATCAAAACTTCTTAATTGCCATGACAGCAGCAATAATTTTGGTATTAAAGATTTCCTACAGAGGCAATAACTGAAATAACAGGATGGCAGGGAAGTCCATAAAGGTTAAATCTCAGGTGAAGATGGACTTGTTTGTGAGGGAGAAACAGCCTGGGAACCAACATAGATACATACTTTCTCCTGGTTCTGTAATTTGTGATATGTTTAGAGAAATCAACCTGGAGCATTCTGGTGAGAAAACAGTAGCTGTGCTTCAGGCTAATGTTTTGCAAGGTATACTTAGTGCTCCTGAAAATTCCTCTAATTTTTCAAATACATGAACACTCAACTACAGTGTACTAGAACCTCCTTGAAAATCCTGCTAAGAAACCCTGGAATCACTCCTGCAGTTCCTCATCTCTCAGAAGAGGATCATGCTTTGGGGGTTGTAGTTCTCTGCCTAGGCAGCTGTGACAATACCACCAAGTCCATTAAATGTGGCTGCATGCACTGCTGCAGACAAGAACACCAACAATGAAGAGAGAAAGATGATCCCTGGGTCAGGGAAGGAGACATCTCATGCCCTCTCAGTGATGAGGTTCTTCATTTCCCTTTTAGGCACAAGGAAATGGAGCTGTGCCAAAAGCCATGCAGGTGTGTGAGTGAGTGACATGCAGATTTTCACTGTACTGTCACAGAAGCATTAGTAAAAAGAAAACAAAAACCTAAAATCCCTGCTTACAATGGAAGTATTTCTCTGTCTTTCATGCGATTTTTATATTCCTTCAGCAGCCAGATGGGATGTTCACAAACATTTTTAAAAAATGCCAAGGTCCAACAGCAAGCCCAGTTTACATTGCTACCTACACATATTGGTCAGGCTGGTGAGTGAGCTGACGTTGTTTGGATGCTGTGAAGAAAACATGGGGTGTCTGCCAGCCCCAGACTGGCTGGGATAAGCAGGTGACCTAATGTGTGGTGGCCTGAAGCAGAACAACAGAACAGCTTCTCTGGATTTGATCTGCATCACAAATCCAAGCCATTGTCAAATACATTCCTTCCGTATGCGAGTTTTGAGGACTTGCAGGAATAGCCAAAAGCCAAATTATGCTTTCTCCCCTACAGCTGACTTGAGATCAAAGAGGAAAACAGTGTGCTTGCAACCCCCTGGCATGAGAGCAGTGCGACAAGTTCCTCCCAATTTGCAGTTTATAAATAACCCTTTTGCCAGTATTTGTGATAGAGATTCAGTGACTGCTCAGCTCTTCCACAGGTGCTGGATCACTGGAATGGGCAGTAGGTGATAGAAATGCTTGGAAATGGTGCAGTTTTGTCCAGTCAAAGCTAGAAAGAAAAAGCAGTTCTACAAAACCGACTTGGGAGGAAGATGTGAGATAGAAGTGATAATCATTTAACCCAGTTTTTGATCAAACACCACACACTACACCCAACGTGTAAGCTGAATCACAACCAAATGCTTTCCACTTAACACAAAGTCTCTTCTTGCTGTCAAGACCAACAAACGTGAGCTTTTCCTTTCATTCTATGATTACAGGGAAATCCTGTTCCTGCAGCTGCAGTGATGGCCTATTTATTCCTTCGTGCCTGACCTATCAGCTTATAGCCTAAACCAGACAGACAGAAGCAGACTTCCATAAATCCTACTAGACAGGTCTGTTAAAACAACCAACAGAAGAAAGAGATTGCTGGTTCACAGATATCTGCTGGAGTGTGGTCTGTTTTAAGGGAGCCTGTTTCTATTTTACTGAGCAAGAACATGAAGTACACTAAATTAACAATTATTGTTTTAAAAGTTTGCTGCTGCTTATCATTAGTAGCCACCTGCCTTTCAAGCTCTCAAAACAAGAAAGTAACAAATACAGGGACACACTGGCTTCCTGTTTCATGTTTAACATTGCATCTTGGAATAAGAGCAACTCTAGTGTCCACAAATACTACTCTTGAATCAGAAATATCTGGATGAATGTATGTACATCTGTGTACACATATGCGTAAGTGCAGTGAGCAATACACACACATATGAACATGTTCACCAGAGGAGTGCAACTAGATTTGTGCAATTCTCAAACATTATGGACCTTCTTGCAACAGAAAAAGATAATAAATGTGCCAGGAGCTATTTGAGTCCAGGGAAATCTGATCTGAAAAATTTCACCAAAAAAAAGAAGATTTAATTGCAAATATTCAGGCATTTTAAGAATGACATGGAAAGCAAAAGCGCCTTTTACCAAAACCCATATACAAATGGCAACATGTAGCTATGCTGCCCAAAGGGGAGACAAGAAGACAGAGGACGGCTCCAGCCTCTGCAGTCCTGTTTGCAGGTTCACTGTTATTGATGCACAAGTGGCAGGTATCAACCCCAGACAGCTATAGATTGTTTTTATGTCTCCCTCTGCCTCTTCCCTCCAGCTGCTCCCCTCAGCCTGCCCACCTCTCCCCCTCTGCAGGCCTGCTTAGGAGGTGAGAACATCCCACAAAAGAGAACTGCCATCAGCACTGCTGTTCAAATCATGGGCAGCAGATGCAAGAGCTGATGGGCAGCTTCACAGGCTTCCTTGCTCTCCGGTAGGGATAAGCTGCTGAAGACATGTTGGCCCTCTCTTTACCAGAGATAAAAAAGTACAGAAACTCAAAAAAGTTTAAAGTTGCAGAGGGTTTGTTGAATGTTACTGCAATCCTGTGGGTTTTCCTAAAGCTATAATGCCAAGAACCAAACTAGAAGTGGCCATCATCGCCATTGTCACAACCGCTTTTTGAGAGGATAATTCAAACAGGCAATAGCACACTTTCTCCTTAAGAAAAGGAGATAATTAGGAAAAAGTATCCTTTGGACACACCATCTCCTCCCAGATATAAGGGCACAGCTAGAACAGGAATAATGCACATTCGCACACCTACACAGTACTGTCACTTCAGAAATGACAAGAAAAACATTTTTACTTATTTAAACTCCTTTCACCTGAATGCATACCTGCTCTGAGCGGAGTTTGCAGCAGCCTGCATCACTGCAGCAGCCGCCTCCTGTGCCTTACGGTTCACAGTCGGCATTGGTGGGCCCATCCCAGGGCCTCCCTGCTGAGACATGCCAGGAGAATTGGGGGTCATACTGCTCATGTTTCCAGGAAATGGTCTGCTCTGCATCCCAGCTGATGGCATCCGTCCCAGGGGCATGGTACCACAAGGCTGGCTTGGCCCCTGTCCGTGCATCTGACTGTTGGCATTTATACCCATGCCGGGTCCTGGGCCGCTGTAACTCGTGTTGGGCACACCGCTGTACGTCGGGGGCCTGGAGTAGTTTCCTGAACAAAAATGATAAAAAAGCACAGAGAAAAACATTAAAACTTTTGAGCAAATATTTCTGTTTAGGAAGTTTGCAGTTGCAGAACTTACACATGTGAACTAATGTGACCCACGCTGGCCTCAAAGGACAACAGTTTTACATGAGGACAGAGAAGCAGTGGAACAAACTGCCCAAGGAGGTTATGCAGACTCCCTGCATGGAGGTTTTCAAAACCCAGTTGGATAAAGCCAAACCTGGTCTGATCCATTATTTGACCCTGACTTGAATACAAGGTCAGGCAGGAACAGCTCTCGAGCACCCTTTCAACCTGAATGATCCTATGAACCTGATTTTCATGTACCCTCAAACATTTTCTGCCTAATGTGTGTTACGAGGCAACAGGAAATAAAGAAAAGCACAGCCTCCAGAGGGTTAAAAGCACAGCACAATGTAAACAACTGCCTTATGCAGTAGAGAGAAATGTGGCATGTAAGAAGCCCATTTCATATGTTCAAAGGAGAATCTTATTTTTGTTATTTAATTTTATGTTCTCATTCCTTCGTCTTTCTGCAGTTTCAGCAACAGGTTTCTTGCTTCTAACTGTTCTGTCCATTTAAGACAGAGATAATTTGGTGTGGACTGGTGAGGATGACTGCTGAGGTTGGGGGAAGATTCCTGCTCTCTCCTGCCACACCCTGCTTTCCTAGTAAGTTCAGTTTGGCTATGTCAGCATAAGGAGTGGTAGCTTACAGTGCAATTCCCCTGAGAAAACTAGTCTTACACAAGTAAGCAACAACAATACAAAGATGCTCATATGAGCAGGTGCCTTATGAAGGACGGCATAAAAACCTGCCTAAACCCAGTCTGTGTTGTCACTGGAGTAAAGTGCTCTGCTTGCAGCAGCTTAACTCATTTGAGTGCTGATTTTCCTGTCATGTTGAAGTCTCAAGAAAAATCGAGTATACAGCATGCAGTGTTACAGAAACAAACCCAGGCAGCATGAGAAAGAGGAAAAAAAAAGCTAAAGATATGATAGAAAACTATTTTAGGAAACATATCACATTGCACTACTTCAGTCATCAGTTTTGACTTGTCTTCATTTCCATCTCATCCAGCTTAGTGGAAACATGACCCATTCCCTCCCTGTGGGATGCCACAAGGCAGAGTTTCCTGACTACTCTAAGATATTCCCACGCTTATTTGAAGGCAGAAGCCCTTGGACTCTTCCTCTGATTGTGCAGATCAGCCATGCCTCTCCTCAGGCCTCAGCTACCAGGCAGAGGAGTTGGTGGCATCCAACTCCCATTTGTACTTAAAATAAACATATCCATCCATCATTTGAATGCACACATAATTAATTCATATGCTCCTGCTGCCGTGCTTTCGCTAATCTTCTCCTCTGCACCGGTAACTGACTCACTCTACTACAAGATCTCCTTGGCGAGAACGTATGAGACCTACGCTTCCCAAGGAAATAAAGCAACCATTCTCCTCTGCTTTAAAGTCCGAGTTTCTGCCTGGGAGTCCTCACAGAAGGATCCCCAATATGTGGTTCAGCAGAGATGAAAGGCTCCAGGTTCAGCTTTAGGCTGGCTTAAGACTGCCCTATCACTTTTCCCCCTCCTCTAGGCTTGGCTGCTGGCAGCTGAATATTCTCTGTTCAGTGAGCCATTGTCCCCAGCCAGACTTTTGGTTGCTGAGACCTGCTCAAGCCATGCATCTGATCCAGCGTAAGTGACTATAGACTGAAGGGCTGACTAGTTTCACATTGCTCTGCTATGTGTTACAGGCAATAGCACACAACTTGGATGTTGCTCTGGGTTTCCTGTTGTTTTGTGCAAGAAAAATGCAATGTGTATATGTGCACTCAAAGATTATGCACAGCAGTTAACACGTATTATGTACATGCTATTAGTAACACTACGTCCCAAAGTGAAGCAAATTCTCTCTCTAGAGCAGCAGACCTGATATCCATGATCACTGTGAGCTGCTGTCAGTCCAATTTACATAAAGCCAATTTGTTTTGTCATTCAGGGTCTACAAAGTACATTTAGCAGCATGAGTGGAAGAGCAAACACCAATGCTAAAACACTACTGCTGTTTTGATGCTATTTTGAATTGGGACAAAAAAAGTAATCTTTTCTGCTTTGGCTTTTCCAGCATACACAAAATACAGAAAAAACCAGCAAAATCCCCTCCATAAAAATATGTGGCTCAGTTAAAATAGCTCCTAATCATTCATCTCCAGGGATACACATCCAAGAGCACAGGGAAGCCAGATCTTTTTAGTAAGGAAAACAAGTTTCAGTGGTTTTTTTCCATGTTTTTTTTCCCCTAAGCATTTCCTCAATACCTCAAGTATTAGCTATTCTTACACCTTTTCCAGACAACAACAACAACAAAACCAAAAAACAAACAAACAAAAGAAAAAAAAAAAAAAAGAAAAACAAAAAAAAAAAAAAAGAAAAG